>CM031235.1:52733942-52904849 GCA_018340775.1 Taxus wallichiana var. yunnanensis
TTAATTCAAAGAAAAGAATATTTTATGCACGTAAGAAAACTCAAGTGAATATGATTCTGCAACTCAAACATGTTTAAAGGAGAGAATGAAGAAGACTAGTATGAATGTATATTTATTACCATGGATGTCATTAAATAAGGTAGTTCGATAGGAAATAAGGTAGTTGAATGTGAAGATTCTGATGAAGAAGAAGTAGAAGTGAATCTAGAAGCTGAACTGATAAATGCTCTTGAAGAATTGAGACTATGTAGAAAGAAAAATCAAAAGATGAGATGCACATTAAAATACTATGAAGAAAAAATCCACATTTTTGAACAAAGAAAAACTCTAAGAGAAGAAGAAGAGGATAATGAGCTCAAAGAGCTTGAGACTCAACTAGACAAGATTTCTCAGACTTACAAATCAAAGGAGAACGAGTGCATAAGACTCAATTTCGGCTGGAGAAATTGAATACCGAGATAGAAAAAATGAGTAGTAAGATGATAATGTATGAGAAGTTATAAAATATTTCTAATGTATTGAATCACATACTTAGTAGTCGGCACGTGATTCACATGATAAATCTGGAATTGGTTTCAAGAATGGAAGAAAATGAGTTGAATCAAAGAAGAAGGAGATCAAAACTATATCAACACCAAAAAAATTCTTCTACTACAAACAAAAAGTCATCAAAACTACAGGAGAAGGACTACTTATCCCACATTTTCATATGCCATGAGGTACACATTATTATTTTATGGTTATTTTTATTCATGTAATTAGTTGGACATAAGTCCGCTATGTGTAGAAATTTCTCTAAAGGATATAGAAGACATTATGGTCCATCATACACCAAATTGAACTATAAGGATGTCAAACATCATTATTACAATAAAATGAATGAGGCATGGGTAGGTAAACAAGAATATCCTAAACAGAAATGGATGTATGTTGCTAAGAAATATAGGAATGAGAGGAAAGAGTCTTGTTTAGTAGTACAAACTACATTTCATGTGAAAAATGAAGATAAAATATAGTAGACTGGATAGTGGATGTTCCATTCACATAATAGTGATAAAAGTAAATTCATCATTCTAATAAATAATGCATCAAGAGTTGTTAGATTTGGTGAAAACAACTCAATAAACATAGTTGAAAGAGTACTTTGAGTTTAAACAATAGAGAGAAAATCACAGAGAATGTTTTATATGTTGAATGACTCAAATATAATCTATTAAATGTGAGTCAAATGTGCAAGAGCGGATATAATGTAATATTCCATGATAAAGGATGTGACATTATAACTTGAAAAATAGGGAATAAATTTGTAAAGGCCAAGTGGACCAAGAATAATATGTATTTTCTAAAATATATAAACAAGGAGAAATGCTTCACAAGTAACGTTGATGAAATGGTTATAGCAGAAGGCTTAGAAACATTAGCTTTGAAAATATGGTAAAAATAAGTGCTAAAAGTTTTGTGCGGCATATGCCAAATATTTTAAAACCAAAGAAACACTCTATAAAGCATGCCTACATGGAAAAAAAAAAATAAGGAGACCATTCAAATCAAAGGAGTACTCAATAACTGCACCACTATATTTGATTCAAATAGATCTTTACGGTCCTACCAAAACCAAAAGCATATATGGTGAGGTATATTTCATGATGCTAATAGATTACTACATCAAAATGACATGGGTGGCTTGTTTAAAACAAAATTCAGAAGCTTTAGATAGATTCAAGAATATCAATGCACTATTAGAGAATGAGAAGAACAAGAAGATCAAATTCTTAAGATTAGAAAGAGGTGGAGAGATTTGGTCCAATGAGTTTGATGAGATTTGTGAATAACATGGAATTAGAATATAATTCTCAGCCATGAGGACACCTCAAAGCAAAATAGAGTGATTGAAAGAAAAATTAAGATTGTACAATAAATGGAAAGAACTATGCTGAATGAATCTAAGCTTCCAGATAGATATTGGAGTGAAGTGGTATACAAAATGATCTACATCTTAAACAGAGCACAATTGAGGGTAAACAATGACAAGATACTTTATGAATTGTAGAATAACGGTCTTGCAAACGTGAAACACATAGGAGTATTTGGAAGCAAGTGTTACATTAAAAGATATGAATAAAATATAGGAAAGTTTAACTCTAGAAGTGATGAAAGAATATTTTTGGGATACTCAATAGTTAGTGCAGCATATAGATGCTACAATAAGTGGTTGCAATATTTTTTTGAAAGCAAAAATGTAAGGGTAAATGAATATACCAAGACCAACACTCAACTATGGCATTCATGAAGAACAAGAAGATGATGAAGAAATAGAGAGTCCATGGAATCAGTAAAGAAGTATAAGAAGTGGAAGAGAGACCAAATACTAATGCCCTCTCAAGATAATTCAAGAAGGATCATCCATCAATTCAAATCATTAGAAACATGGAAGGTGGTATTCTAACAAGAAGAAGGCTAAGAGAACAACAGAACCATGAAGATATAGCACTTCGTTAATGATAAAACCTAAAATTTCTACATAAGCATGTAAGGATTAGTATTGGGTAGATGCCATGAATGAAGAACTTGATCAGATAGAAAATAATGAAAACTAGGGACTTGTTCTAAGACCCAAGGATAAGAATGTGATAGGAACTAAATGGGTATTTAGAAACAAACCGAATGAGAAGGAGAAGTGACAATAATTAAGGAAGTACTTGTATGAAAGGGATACACATAGATGGAAGGAATTGAGTTTGAAGAAACATTTGCAGCAATGACAAGAATGGAAGCAATAAGACTATTTCTCGCATATGTGGCTCATAATAAAATCAAAGTATACCAACTGGATGTTAAGTCGAATTCCTCAATGGCTACTTAAATGAAGAGGTATACATTGAACAACCCGATAGTTTTTCCTTAACAAGTGATAAAGATTATGTGTGCAGGTTGAAAAACAATTTGTATGGGTTAAATCAAGCACCTAGAGCATGGTATAACATCCTAGACAAATATCTCATTGAGAAATGTTTCATTAAAAGTGTAGCTAGAAGCAATCTCTATATCAAAGAGGAAGGTAATCATCTACTCATTATCATAGTCTATGTGGATGATATCATATTTGGAGGATATCATGATAAAATGACCCATGAGTTTTTTGATGTAATGAGAAAAGAGTTTGAAATGTCCATGCTTAGAGATCTCTCATTCTTCTTAGGACTGTAAATCATTCAAATAGTATAAGGTATTTTTATATCCCAAACCAAGTATATAAAATAAATGTTGAAAAGGTTTAGGATGGAAGATTGAAAACCTATAGGCACACCAATGGAAGTTGGTTCGTAAGCTGATCAAGGACGATAACTCACCAAAAGTATATAAAACTTTGTGCAAATATATGATAGGTAGTCTACTCTACTCCACAACATCAAGACCAGATATCATGTAAGAAGTTGGCTTAGTTGGAATATTTCAAGAATATCCAAGAGAAACACACTTCAAGGAAGTAAAAGAATTTTGAGATATCTCATTAGAACAATTGATTATGGACTTTGGTACCCTAAAAATAACGACTTTAGCATTAAATCATATACAGATGTAGATTGGGAAGGAAGTGTTGATGATAGGAAGAGTACAAGTGGGGAGAATTCTTTGTTGGAAATTGTTTAGTATCTTTCTTTGAGCAAGAACAAATCATCTATGGCACTCAACATGTGAAGAAAAATATATAATATACACTATGTGTTGTACTCAAGTTCTATGGATGAACCATACATTGGAAGATTACAAGGTAATATATGATAGTCAATTCCTTTATTTTGTGATAGTACAAGTGCAATAAGTGTCTCTAAGAATCTCGTGTTTAGTCAAATACAAAACATATACCAATCATGTATCACTTCTTGAGAGAGAAAGTCAATGAAAAGAAAATCATCTGGAATATGTGAATATAAAAGAAGTTATTGATATCATGAAAAAGCATTACCCAAAGCAACATTTGAGCACTTAAGGGATGAATGGGGGTAATTTTTGATCCCACCAATAACTAGAATATGTGTAGATAAAGTGAGGAGAATTATTAGGTAATATCAGCTCCTAACTAGTCCAAACAATATTAAAGAAAGGGGTCACTAGTCCGCTAGCTCAATTTAGTCAGAAAATGCATCAGCTCAGGGGGAGTACTTATGTGTATAGATTAGATCATTAGGATCATGAAGCAGAATAGATGACCCTTGGTTGTTTTTTCCAAGGGGGAGAGAAACTAAAGTCTTGGCAAGTATGAAAGAGGGAGAGAATATATAGTTAGAAACTAGCCCGATACATGTAAAGGGGAGAGAAAATAAAACTAGAAGCCAATTTTCATGAGAAAAGAGAAAATAAGCTGAAAACATAAATATATCAAGGAAAATGTATGCGAAAACTATTTTTTCATCAAAGGTTGTAGGTTTCTACCATATCATAAGTGGGGTGTTTCTATCAAATGAAGTGAGATATTTCCATCAATGACAAAGGGGGATATTATTGGAGATCCTGTCATTATAGTGTGTATTTTCATTGATGTCAAGAAACAATTGGTGAGATTGTTGTGAGAATAATATGAGGAGATTGTTGAAACTCTAACTTTTTCAAATGTAATGTCATTTATGTTAAGTTATAGTGATGATAAAATGGATTATTAGTAAAATGAACAAGTGATAATAATGAAGGTTGATTGGTAATGTCATCTCTCGATGCCTTAGGATGGTCAAGCGAAGTTCTAAGGGAATTTATCAACTATGTGTGTATGCCACGATATGAGGAGATAGTTGCAAAAGTTTTGAAGTAGCCTCTAAAGTTTTAAAAATCCATGAGAGTTATGAAGGAGTTGGGAAAGACTATCGAGGACCATGGAAAAAGAAATGAAGTCACAAAGCAAAAGGAGTTAAAGAATGTGTAGTAAGTAAAAATGGTAAGGTTGTGGATGTGAAGCAATAAAAATAGAAGTAAAAACTATCTAAAAGCAAAACCACTAGAGTAAGGAAGTTTGAAGGAAAGACACAAAATAAAAGAGAATGCCATGAAAACTAAAAATGCCACAAAACCGAAAAATACATGAAGTAAAGAGAATAGTCATGAAACACAATTTAAGTCACTCTAACTACAGGGAATTTTTAGGAGCTGACATTTTTCCATGAAAATTTCAAAATTCGGGTGATGAATTGTTTAATTGAATATTCTAGAAAAGGAAAGGTCGACTCATAATGTAGATGATCAAATATGGATAGATAAATTGAAGATTCTACAAAAGGTAAAAGGCCAACCTACTTGGGTCATATGTGATCATTGTAGCTTGAATTAAATGAATGGATTTGGGTTGAATATAGATAAAATACCTACCTATTTCACATTGGAGAAATGTGATGTATAGAAAATTAAAAATTTGGCTCGAGTTGAAGGAGTTTCTCGTGCATGCGAAAGATGTTTAAGAAATTGTGTGACAAAGTATAAAATCATTTAAAGCTATGAGAGTAGAATATAAGAGATGATCAGAGATATCATTAGCTATTACATGTGCAAGGAATCGATGCACAAAAGTTAGAAGGGAAAAAAAGGAGAGAGATAACTCCAGTGAAATTGAATTATTTGAGCTAAATAAAAGGTAGAGAAACGATCAGAGAGATAGAGAAAAGAGAGAGTATAGAAAGATACGAGAAAAGTGATCATAGTCTATTGAGTAAGCAATGTTGACTCTATCTAATCAAATTATAATATCTTATTCTAATTGGGTACTTAGATAAAAGGGGTTGGTGCTCCTTATGGGATTGGTGTCTCACTAAATCAGGGGTTGGTTCTCCTTGTGAATTTGGTACTTCACTAAACTTCTTTTCTTTGAGTAATATAAGCATAGTTTTAGTGGGTTTTCTTCCCCATGAGGGTTTCCCACTTTCATATGGTGTTCATGTTGTTTGTACTATGTTCTTATGCTTGATGTTACAATCGAATGCACACTATTTGTTTTGAATGGTGAATGGTTTAATGAATGAGTGAATGTGAATAAGTTAATAACTTAAATTGAGATATAGTTTTGAATAAATAATTCACCCCCCCATCTCAATTATCCTCCGTGATCTATAACACGGAAATCCTTAACTGATTTGATGAAAGTGCATAATTGTGTCATAGTACCAACTAGGTGAATAAGAGTAGGAAACAACCACACCGAATCCCGAGAAAGAACAAATCCAAGATCTCTCGATTTGGATTGGGGTACCGTGGGTGACCTAGTTTTATAATTGGGTGCCTTGGTCTATGGAAATGACCGAAACCTTCCTCTAAGGTGCCACTAAGTTACTTCTTGTGTTAACTTCTTATCACACTAGCTTCGTTGGACCGGGCATTATGTCGCTGAAAATCAATGGTGAAGGAGAGATCAGTAAAACCCCAAGACAAACATCAAACCCTAAAAAAGAAAGATGCATATGAAGGTTTCAGATGGTCCTCAATGGCCACAATGATGGACTTACTAACTGAGTGTTGCACTACATCTCAAAACCAATGTAGTTCTAGGTGTGTGTGTGCTAATTGTGCCCTAGGTTTCTCTTGTGTTATTCACACTTTGTGAAGTAACAAGCAATAACTAGATGTAGATGCAATAAATGTGTGCATGAGAACTATAGACTCCTCCTATGAAGTATGATATAGATGAACTAGCCTTGTGTGCCTTGTGATGGAGCTAGATGGATGCAAATGTATCTTTAGATGCCTATAATGGATGTAACCTAGATGTGTGATAGTAAGAGCTTAGTGTTTGATCCCTCATTATAGTATCATAAGTTTATATTTAGATGGTTCTCTTGTTCCAATTTGGTAATTAACCCTAAAAATCCCAACCACTAAAAATATGGAAAGCTCAAATGGATAGAAAATGCAAAAAGATACAAGTAAAGTATACAGAGGATCGGGGTGCCTAGAATGCGACCGGGGCACCCGAGGTGCCCTATCCTCAGTTGGGCACCCCCAAAAGTAGAAACAAAAATAATGAAAAATTGATGGGTGAGTGTAGGTGCAAGAAAAAAATACAACAATAAATAATATAAAAATGGAAAAAGACATGGGTTAATTACTACTATTTTCACTTGAGAACCATATGAATGATAGTATGAGACCAAGACTAAATAATGACTCAAAGTATGTGATTTAGTGACTACATGTCTTCCTTGGCATATTTATAGTTTTTGATTCATGGGGTGATTCAACATCCAAGAGGTACAATTTTTTTTCCATGCATCAATTCCCTCTATTGAATTTATCATCATAATTGTAGCATATGCCTTTCAATCCATGCTCCTACATTTTTTCTTTACTAAAATGCTTTATTAGGGCTGAATTTAGGGAGGCACCATGGGAGCACACTAAGTGACTAGATTTTTTAATGAAGGAAACGGAAGGTTGGTATTTTGCTATGATTTTCTCTCATTTGGCCAAGCCCAATGCTTCCATCATGGAATTGGGTTTAAACATTTTGAATTCTGAGTGTATTGCCTCCTTGAGGCCACTAATGAAACAAATCTTGAAAAATTTGGTTGACACACCTTTGTGTGACTAGAAAATCTCTTGAATTCCATCTAGTAGTCACGTACTAAGCCTTTTATGGGATTTTAGTGAGCATGCCTTTGAAGTCATCATAAGCACTAGGGCCAAACCACTCTAGAATGAGAGATGAAAATCACAACCGGTATAGTTAATCATGATATTTTTAATACCAATGGTACTATTGTAGGGATTCTTATTCCAAGTAAAAAGAAGCAATGGGGAACTTATTCACATAGTAGGTATTATGGAGATAGAAGAATTAGTTTACCCTCTATAACCATTCAGTTGGGTCTGTTCCATTAAAGTGAGGAAAATCCATCTCATGCCACATGGAATATGTGGCACAAATAAAATGCATTTTCAAGTGGACTCAGATGAAGATTCTTAGTAAGGATGGAATTTTTTTGATTTAGAGTTTGTATCATGTGGGTGAGCTCAGACATTTGTGCCTTCAAAGTAGTGATTTCTTCCTCCATATTTTTTGATCCTGCATATTGGTGACAACCATAACCAATTTTGCAATGGATAGAAAAATGTGTTTTAAGACATGGTCAAGTAATGGAAAATTTTAATGTGAGCTCAATCGGAAGGGGTAAATATAATTTTACTAGTATTTTGGCACCTCTAATTAGGATTGATGGATGTAGAGGAAATTTTAGAATAGGAATGGAAAAACTGGTAATTTTTTCTAGTAGGAACAAACGAGAAGAAAATGAAGATAAACATTATGGATTTTTTTAAGCAATTGGGAAAAAAATTAAGTTATGGTAAAGCCTGAAAAAATTAAAAATTGATATTTTAAGCTAATAAAAGAGGAATTTGGATATGGACCCTCAAGGAAAGAAATATGTAGAATGAAATTTTAGGTGTTCTAAGAAATTTTGAGAGTCAATGGAACTATAACATGAAATATATGGTGAAAAAATTAAATTTTTTTCTTTGGAAATTCTATTGGCTTCTTTGTTGTTTTTTCCAACATCTTGACTAAAATTGTGTCATTATCAACAATTCTCAATTGTGACTACTCTACTATTTACTCACTAAACTATTGTGTTGGATATGGATCCTCATTTAGGATTCTTCTCTACCAATGTTGTTTGAATGAGTGTCGCTCACTAGAAAAATTATGGTCACAAACTTCACCCCTTAATCAATCAAGGCGGGATGTTACCATGGAAAAATCTTGGTTTACGTCATGGGTGGAAACTAGTTAATCCATAAATAAAGTGCCATTTTCACTAGATGGTCATCTCAATGGGATAGCTACTTCGGGGTTCCTTTGGTACTCATAATGATTTTTAGGGATTATACCTCAAAAGTACTTCTCATAGTTATGCAGGTGGGTATTTACCCTTATTATAATGTACAATAAATATGTAGAAAATAATTGTAAATAAAATATTTATGGAAATGGCATAACTCTTGAGGATCCCCATGAAATTTTTTTCCAAAATCTACCCGTAAGGACAAGAAGGTTCTCTTATACTAGATGAGGATCCTTCAACATAGATTTACAAACTACATAAAATAAAATAATAATGAAATAAACTCTGGAAAATAACTTCAATAACTTTTATATCATAGGCCACTTGAGGGGAAACCTCCTTTGAGAAAGCTCAATATAATAATATTCATGGATACATTTCATGGCCTAAGCACTCCTTAATATACTAGTTCTATTTTATAAATTACTACTACCCATGCATGTGGGATAATACTTAATATATTATGTGATGACTTATAAAGCATAACTAACACAATGAGAAAGGTATGATGAAGGGTATTAACATCGCTAAACATCTAAGCATATTGCCTCTTAAAAGAGATGAATTCATTAGTCATATTCTTGAGTGAGGCTATAAATTCATTAGTATCATCTTAATTATGAGAGGAATAAGGTGTGGAGGTAGGTGATGAAGAATTTGGATATGGGATAGGAGAGAGATAACATTGAATATTTTGAGTCAGTTCAATAAATAGTGACATTAAAATAATCATGGGTTATTTTTCTATTTTGAATCAAAAAATTTCATGCTCGATGGATATTATTTTTGCATCAAGTAATGTTATAACACCCATAGATTCTATCAGATAACAATATCAAAATTTGAAATTATTATAAAGTATAAGAAAGAACCTTAAGGGTTAGGTCTCAAAAGAGATGAAATTGTTGAGGACCTTAGGAAATATGGATAGTTGGAACCCCAAAATATTAGCCAAGTACAAAAAGGTGCATAGGCACGTAAGGGCTAGTTAAAGAAGGACATGCAAGGAGAAGGCACGTAGGACAAGGTTTAAGGAAGGTTTTAGGAAAACCCATGGTGTGCCAATGGATAGAACCAAGGTTTCAGGACTTAGACATATTGGGCATTTTGGGAAGGACACGAGAAAAGAATGACCCGACTGCGCATGTGGAGTGGATAAGGTTCCATCCTAGCAAGGTGATGCCCAAAAAGGAATATGCCCTGTGATTGAGGTTCTAGAAGACACCATGGAAAAAAGTGGAGATCTCAGGCTTGGAGGAGAATGCTCCCATGGAGGACCACATTTAGACACTTGGCATCGGATCTCGAGGCCGTAAAATGATGAGTTAGCACTTTGGGATGCCTGTATATGCGAGCACCTACAAGAGAAAAAGGAGAATAGTATATATATGTTGGATAGATGGGAGGAGAATAGAGAGTGGAGCTCTATAGAAATACTATGAGAACTCTCTGTTTGGAATGAATACATTTGTTTAAAGGCTGTTCTGAGCCCTATGATGATCAGGATGTCTCATTTCCACCTTTATTCATTAAGTTCATGACATAGATGATGGTTTCCCATTTAACTATCATAAAATAGATACTCAAAGTGTCCACACATGCCTTGGGTGAGCACCCAATGCCCCGGGTGATAAAGGCCGATGCGCATGGGATTTATTTTTGATGGGTGTAAAAATGACTAAATCTTGGTTCCATTATTGGGACCTCTTTTCAAGTTGTAGGGAAATAACATTCATCATGATCTCGTCTAATGAGTGATGTACAGAGTATTTAACTTTGAAAAGTGTTGAATCATGGTTCAAGAGCACGGAGGATGAATTTTCTTAGAGTTTCAACACCCATATGAGTTTGATGCATGTAGATGGGTAGAAGAGAACCTCTACCATGATTTGTATGAAGATCTTTTCTATTGTTTCCTAGTAGAGATGTATGAATGGATGTCAACATATGCGTATAGATCAAGTCCGGGTATTATAGATCATGCATGTGGACCAAAGAAGAATACAGAGAGGTGCATGATGTAGATCGACATGGACTCATGTTGTGGATCATTGGTAGAAGGGTGCATTGGCTAGCTACACTGGAGTATGCTATTTCTACATATTCTTGTCTAGAAGTTGCTGAGTTTGAGTTTCTGTGGGAGCCCAGAGGATCATTTCTACATTTTATCCCTTTGGAAATGAAGATCTTGATTATTACCTTGAGTTTAGAGGCATTTCCAATGGCCGGATAAACCATTCTCGAGCACCGGGTGAGGAAGCTATGGTAGTAGAGGAAGATGGCGATATTATGAAGGAGAAAGAAAGGGAGGAGAGATGTCTCAAGTATAGTGAAGCGTGTGAAAGGGATATTACTAGACAACGTTAGGTTACAGTGTGATTGATCTATGGAGGTAGATGTTGTCAGAGAAGGAGTGGATGTTCATGTAGAGGACATGAAACCCAGGCGCCTATGCTACCACATCTTAAAGAAACACGTAAGAGAGACCCCTTCGGATTCTCGATGAGATTTCATCTCTTCGAGAGAGAAGATTCGCCGCACGTATTTGAACCCACCTAGTGACCAAACCCCGGTGTTTGGTTTTCCATATGAAGGAAGGATTATCGTTGACCTAGTTGGTATCAAAGTGGAAGTGATGATCTCACGCCAAGGAGATACAATTTTTCATTTCACTTCTATGGCTATGCATATTCTAGTATTTAGAGGAATTTTGGATAAGGAATAAGTACACAAGACTTCATTCTCACATCTAGAGTGGCATGGGGTACACTAATAGTAGGGGGAATTATCAAAGACCATCGGTGCACAATTCAAATGGAACCTCGGGGATCTCTTGGCATGAGCACTACATGACCTACGTGGACTCGGGTGGATCCGGTGGGTCAAGAGGAACAGGACTGTGGTGGATTTGGAGGATCTGGTGGCTCAAGAGGCATAAGACCTTGTGGTTTTGGTTGATTTGATGGTGGAGGAAACATTAGAGGGAACCAAGGCTCTGGCTCAAGAGGACAAAGGCCCCATCCACCCCCTCAAGTCTTCTTTGAGATGTCTTTACATTTTCTTGATTACAGAGGTATTAAAGATGTTGAAGAACATATTCATAAGTGTGAACTTTTCGCACATGCTACGCAAAGGGATCATAACCCTAGAGTAGAAGGATAGTCAGTTTACAATGACGCATTGCAAGGGCACTCGCATAACTAGTATAGGAAATATGACCCTCATCAAATGGTGGTGGATTATACTACTTTAAAGAAAACCTTCTTGGAAGAATTCCACATTCCTGAGTTTGAATAGAAGATCATCAAGACCTCAAAGAGATTCAACAGGAAGGACAGAGTGTGCGGGAGTATGATGCATGGTTCAAGACCCTCCTATCATAATTATCACATGACATTCACCCTTTAGAGTATGCTCAATGGTTTATTGGGGGGTTGATAACAACTTTCAGAAGAACTTTATTCATAAAAATTTCACACGCGTGAGGTGTTAGAAGTTATTATACATTCCAAAGCTATTGGAAGTGTTGATACTAGTGTTATCCCATTTCTGGAAGCTCAAATTACTACTATGTCTAAGCAAACCTAGAGAAGTTATTTGCTAACTTAGCCCATGAGACTCACAAAGTGGTATATGTTGTATAGATTGTGAAGTAGAGGGGCATGTCAAGGATAGTTGACCCCCAGATGATGGTACGTGTCGTAACAATAGATTGTGAAATTTGTCATGGGGACCATGATGTAAGTAGATGTCCCTTGTTATAACATGCAATTCAGAAGAATGTGTCTTGCTACTATAATATTTACACCTCTACAACCCATGATACTAAGGATCAGAGGCTTACGACAGATCCATGAGGCCATTGATCATGGGGTGCACTAGACCAGCATTGCGAGTAGTTATAAAGGTGATGATCACCATTATAAGGAGCGTGTAGATGGAGGCACACATTGAAGGGGATTTCATAGAGGATTTCATGGTTGTGGTAACCACGGAGGAGGAAGAAGTGAGTTCCCACGTGGAATTTGTTTTAATTGAGGGTCTATAGAGAATTACAAATGAGAGTTCCCAGACCTATTGTAGTGCTCATGGTGCAAAAAGAAACACAAGTATGAGGAGTGCCCAGAGTTGTTTGAGCACATGAATTAGTAGCAATGGAAATACAAGGGTGCTACAATGGTAAGAATTAAGAAGATGGACACATAATGGATGCCATGAGTAACACGTGATGCAGGATTAGAACCTGTTATGGTAACAACAAGAGTAGAGGTCGCATGCACAAAGGAAATACCAAGGTAGAAAACCTAGTTTCAAGGGAAGAAGTGGTACATGGGAAGTACCCAGGACCTTCTTATCAAAAGTAGGTATATCAAGATACCATTGACATCATTTAGAGTTTACAAGGAGAAATCCAATTTCTAAAGGAGAAATTCAGGAGGGAGGAGCAAAGAAGGAAGGCCGAGGTACCAAAGGATGACTTGGATGAGGTTAGGGAAGTATGTAAAATGTTAAGACAAGAGAATATTATTCCCTTGCTAGGAGCATGGTTGAGAGAGAAGGTACCACATGCTAGAGAAGAGCACGAGAGGAAAGTATTACATGTAAACCTTCCCCCTCACAACCTTGACTATGATAGGGAGATCACGTTAAATGTGGTCGTGGATGGATGGCTCCTTAGTAATATCCTCATTGGCACATTACATAGGTAATGTTCTCACCTTGGATGCATGACATCAGATGGGAAGGCCTACATTACAGCCATCTTCAAATGTGTTGTATATGGAAAACAAAACAAAGGAAATTCCCATTGGTGTCTTAAAGGATGCAGCTATCACCATTCAGGGAGCTAAGTTTACTAGGGAATTCAAAGTCTCTGGTACTTGTTGAGGCATAAAATTTCCCAAAGACACTGGGCACCCATGGTGCTATAAGAACAATGTGGATCTTCGGTTCAAAAAGGGATACATAAGCTTTGAAAATGAGGAGGAATGGGTCATCATACCCCTTGGCTGATGGGAAGTCAACACCCTATACTGAACCTTTGGGAGAAGAGGTTTTGGATAGAATATATGTGCGCTCAATTAGGGATCCAGAGATAATCCTTCCTACCGATGGATTTATCTAGTTTTAGGATGCTTAGTTGGTAAGTGCCACCACTATTCTAAAGATGTGGTAATTGGGCACATGGAACCTATGAGTTAATTAGACAGAATTTGAGAGGATTGGTGACAAAGGTGACAGAGGCACGCATGGTCCAAAGACCTAGGAGGAAAGGATATACCTAAGTACTGAAGGAGCCTCCCGAGGTCTTTTTACGAGAAAATGGAAGCTCAATGGAAGGAGAAAAATGAATGAAGAGGGATGTGAAGTTATTTCCAACTAGGAACTATTACGTGCTGGTGGGAAATGCATCGAGATAATCTTTTGGAATGGCGCGAGGTAAGAATTGCCTTCTCTATAAGGTTTTGTAAGATAAATGCACCCACGGCTATAAAAGATTACCATGGTAAAGAGACCGCTCCTTCCATATCCAAGAACGTGAGATAGCCCCAGATGGAAATCATAGAAGCATTTCCACCTTCATTATGGGTTCACAAGTTGTATTCCACCCTATAAGGTTGTGTGCGTGCATGGTACATTCATTCTGAGACACACCGCTAGACAAGGAATTAGTAAGAGTTAGCAGCTGATCTCATTCAAACATTTGAGTATCAGAGTATAAAACCCTTGGTGGATAAGGCATTGTAGGTTGTCAAGTGCCTTACCATTGGGGATAGTACCATGGTAGAAGATAGGCTACTAGAGTTGTTAGGTGAACCTGGCCTAGAGGCGTGCTTTGAGGAAGAAGAAACAAAAGAGATATAGCTTGAGCATGCATGTTCTGCAATAATAACGAGGGAAGATGGTGTATGTTATTGATGGTGAAGAAGAAGAAAACTTGGATGTTGACCATTTTGTAGGGACGAGCAAGGCAATGGATAGTGTTGATGAAAGAATGCGCACCTATCATGAACCTTTAAAGAAAAAGAAGGTTAATATTGGGTTAGAGGTAGAACCCAAGGAGGCTATCATTGGAGATTATTGATGGAGAAGGAATTCTCTAAGATCATTGATCTTTTACATGAGTTTGAGGATTTATTCCCGTGTGGGTATCATGAACTCAAAGACATTCACCATTCCTTTGGAAAAATGAGGATAAATCTAAAGGAAGGTGCGTGCCTAGTCAAGAAAATACTAGACCAAATGAATCCTAATCTACACGTGAAGGTCAAGGAGGAAATAGACAAGATGATAGCGTCAGGAATCATAGAGGCTATGGAGGAGTTAGAATGGATAATTCCAATGGTGATTAGTATCAAAAGGATGAAAGGATAAAGATATGTGTTGATTATAGGGATCTGAATGCAGTGTGTGTCATTGATCCCTTCCCAACCCCATTCATTGAAGAAATATTGGAAGGAGTGGCAGGCACAAAGTCTACTCTTTCATGGATGGGTTCTTAGGCTATCACTAGGTGAGGATTGCAAAGGAAGACAGAGAAAGACAACCTTCACCACCAAGTGGTGATGTTTTTCCTATACTACATCATGTCTTTGGGTTAAAGAATGCACCTATTATATTCTCACACATTGTAGTGTAGGCCTTCCAGGACTTCATCCACAAGTTTCTCCAAGTCTACCTTGATGATTGGACCATGTATGGACTGGTCAAGGACCATTGTGACAATATAAGATTGATGTTTGAAAGGTGTCAGAGTTGAGGATATCCCTCAACATCAAGAAGTGTGTATTTTTACCCTGTTTGGGACCCTGTTTGGACACATCATATGCAAAGAAGGATTGTTGGTGGATCCTACCGAAATTGTAGTGAGTATGGAATTGGGGGAGCTAACTAGTCAAAGCGTAGTGCATGGGTTTGTTGGACATGTGAGCTAATATCAGAAGTTCATTAAGGGGTGTGCTAAGATTACCATACCTTTAGAAGGTTTCTAGACATAAAAGTGCCTTTCATTGGGAGAGGTGTAGTAGAAGGCATTCGACACATTGAATGATAGGGTCACACCATACCTATATTACATTTTCCTTCTTGGGACAATCCCTTACATGTTCATGTGGATGCCTTCAGAATGACCATTGGGGCAAGTGCTTGCACAACCTGGTGAGGGAATTTTTGATCACCGCCTATGCTTTGTAAGTAGGAATTTGACACCAATGGAACAAAATTATACTACGACCGAGCGAGGCATTGTCTATGATCTATGCACTTTATAAGTTTGGAAGTATCTGTTGGCAACTCCCTTTATCTTCTACACTGACCACATGGCATTAAAATATTTGGTGAAAAAGCCCATCCTATAAGGGTGCATATGTCGGTGGGTGTTATTATTCCAAGAATTTGAGTTCACCGTAGTTGTCAAACTAGGCAAGAGTAATTATGACCTGACCATTTGTCTAGGATTGATTTAGGGAGGACACACAGAGCATTGAAGATACCATGCCAGATGCATAGCTGTTTAGGTTGTGGCACACACCCTTAGACTTGGAGGATATTGTTGTGTTCCTTAAAATGGGTATGGCACCGGAAGGGATGAAGACATTAGAGAAAAATCAACTAGCCATACGCATCATGCCCTACATGTTGATCAATGGGGACTTATACAAATTAGGGCATGATGAAGTTTTACACAGGTGTGTACTAGAGCATGAGCACCTCGCCATCATAGAGGAAGCACATAGAGGAAGTGTAGGTGGACATTATATAGGTGACACCACCACATGTAAAATATTAATGGAAGGATTTTGGTGGGAAACTTTGTATAAGGATTACAAGGAATATTGTAAAGCGTGTGACCATTGTTAGTGTGTTGGTAAGCTAAGAAGGAGAGATGAAATTCCTTTGCACCCTATCCCTAGGATTGAACCTTTTGAGAAATGGGAAATAGACTTTGTAGGCCCTATTACACCAACAACGTGTAGGAATGGATCACGCTATGTAATCACTTGTGCAGACTATTTGACAAGGGGGGAAGAGGTAACCCCAAATAAATATTGCACAACTACATCATAAAGATTTTTATGGGAGAAAATTATCATGAATTTTGGATTCCCTTTAAGTTTAACTAGCGATAGGGGTACACATTTATTGAATGAGACCGTGAGGATCTTATTAGCAAAGTTCATGGTGGCTCATCACAAAACTACACCTTATCACCCATAAGAAAATGGAACCATGGAAGCATTTAACAAAATACTGAGTCATACCCTAACAAAGATTTGTGATGTTAGAAGACAAGATTAGGATGACAAGGTATCAGCCATATTATGGGCTTATAGGAAAACTTATAAAAGGATGAACAAAGCCACACCATTTTAATTGGTGTTTGGCATGGAAGTTGTTATGCCGGTTGAGTTCATGTTACCTTCTCTACGCAAATAGTGCGCGTAGGAGGGTTGGATGATGAGAAAGCATTGGAAGAAAGGATTGATAAATTAATGAAGCTGGATGAAAGGTGATCGTTGGCCAAATGGAGCCAAACAACAAAAAAGAAAAGCAAAAAGCATGGCATGATTGCCACATTAAGAACAAGAAGTTTGAGGTTGGGAAGATGGTCTTACTATATGATTCTAAGTTTCTACACCATCCTAGGAAGTTAAAAGTGCATTGGTTGGGTCCCTACACCATCTCATACATCCTTGATTGGGCACATGCTAGTTACAAGTGTTGGATGGGATGAGATTGCTAGGACACTTCAATGGGAGTAGGCTGAATCCCTACTATAAATAAGTCTTCTTGGTGTTTGTAAATAAGGTAGTATTTCCAGTTAGTTTAGGATTTTCTTTAATGCATTTTCTTTTCTTTTGTTTCCCTTTCTTCGTTGTTGTTTTGTGTTGCACCTTGGGTGCCGGTAATCTCATTAATTTTTGAAGTTGTAACTGCGTAGAGGACCGCACATCATTTTAGTGTGGGGTGGAGTAAGGTGGAAGAAATTGAAGTATGAAGCACCATGAAGGATTGCATTGGAAAGCCCAGTTGAATGGTCCTATGAAGAAATTACATGCAAGAAATGGTGAAAAAGTATGGTTGGTGTCAGGACAAGGCTACATTAGGGATCCATGTACAAGAAAAGAAGAAGTGAATAAGTAACATGAGGTACACGAGAGTAAAAATCATGACAAAAGAAGTGCATTTGGCATTGTTATGCATGCGCAAGAGTCTCCTATCAAGATGGATTGGTTGTGTGCCAAAAGGTTGGGGAATTATCTGCATGCAAGGTTGGGTGCGTGAGTTAAAGTGCTAAAGTTAGGTTTGTTTGAAAAATATGCATTAAGTGTTAAAGTATAGTGGTAGGTAAGGTATCATTTAATGTTACAAAGTGGGAAAAACTATAAATAGAGGGTCGAGGCATTTCATTATTCACTTTGTGTATGAAGAAAGAAGCACTTTTGCATCTTTGTAAACTAGGGCTTCAAAACTGATCGTGTGAAGAAAAATTTGAAGAGTTTGAGCATGAGTAACTAGTTTAGATTTGCAAACTAGAAGGAAGGGATTTCATGGGCATAAGAGAAGTTGTGAGAAGGTGTCATCTTGTGAAAGTATTATCCCAGCTAGGGTTTGAAAAACTAGGGCACGAGTTTAAGAGGTTTTCTTCACAAGTTTGAGATCTAAGGTTGGAAGAAGTGGAAGAGTAGAGTAACAAGAAGTGATTGAAGTGATAAAAGGACCTAGAACAATGGCACCCAAGAAACCAACCATGTCACCCAAGAAGCCAAAGGAAAGACCAAGGCTAAAGGTAGAGATCCAAGAGCAACCACCACAATC
Source organism: Taxus wallichiana var. yunnanensis (assembly GCA_018340775.1). Lineage (NCBI taxonomy): Eukaryota > Viridiplantae > Streptophyta > Pinopsida > Cupressales > Taxaceae > Taxus > Taxus wallichiana. The sequence continues at coordinate 52,752,581 of CM031235.1, forward strand.
ATGAATGAGGAGTGGTATGTAGAAATGTAGTACCGGATGGAGTTTTGTTGGGGAAGGAGTGGGAATCCCATTTGAGAAAGATGGCGGTGAGTGATTATAACCATCGCACAAGAACAACAGAGAAGGAAATGGCGTGGAGTTAGTGCACCTAATGAACAAAAGGACACCAAAGGGTTTTCCCATCTATAACGATGAGGTAAAAGTGAAGTTGGAGAAGTCATGGTTATTGCAACTCTATGAGTTGCCTTACTTTGGAAAGCCTGAGTGCCTCTATCAGTGGCTGATGTCGCACATGCATGAGGATCACTTTTACTTCACAAGGCACAAGATGTGCATAACCCCTTAGCTGATTTCAAAGTTTACAGTGCCTCATCTGTGAGGGAGACAACATAGATGATGACCTGAGTGACAAGGAAGCCATCAAAGAAACCATCACTGCATATGATTACAAGAAAGGGGTCAAGATATTTTGACATTGTGGAAATCCCAGATCTCATCATGAGAATGGTTGCACACCTGGTCACAAAGTTAAATGATCAAGAAAGGTGGACATAGGTGAATAAGGCCTAGTTGAATGTATGTAAAAAATATCAGAGGGCACAATCTACAACTTATCGGCCTTCATTGCAGATGAGATAATCAACACGCCTAGGAAGGAGACAAGATACTCTTTGGAAATGTTCTCTTGACAATTTTAGTTTTTTGGAGATAGGAGTTCTTAATGTAGCAAACAAGTTTTTTTGGGAGTATCTAGCTAAAGATCCCTCACATGCAAAAATATTTTTAAAGTATACATGTGAAAAAATGATAGCCTCCCACAAGGTGCACTGGACAAGTGGTATAAGCACTTAAGGGATGTGTTTAGGGTAGAGTGGAGAATCCTAGAGAAAATACCAGTGCTTACAATAGGAGAAGCTAAGTTTTCTATATACCAGCACTTCTGCATAGGTAGGTTCATGATGGTAGATGAAACCATGAGCCCATGGTGTAAACTCCCATTCTCCTTCACTACCCAGTACTTCCAAGTGGGAGTTAACAAGTTCAAAGAAGAAAATATACTAAGGTTTGACCTTAGTGAAGTTGATCAGGACCACAGGGAGTTGCATAGGATGTTGGTCTACCCTAATAAGCACGCGTAAGTGGAAAAATACATAGTGCATGAAGTGAGAAAGATGAAACCCCTAACCTTAAAAATTACAGGAAATTTTGTCACACGTGTATATATCTCTAAATTAGGCCAAATTTTGAGAAAGGTGCATACGGAGAATGACATCTCCATACCCAAAGATCCCACGGGTAGAAGAAAGCCCACACCCAAGAAAAGGGAGAGAGAAGAAGAAAAAGCACCAAGTATTTAGACTACCTAGCCAATAAGTGTACCGGTGGCAAGTGCCAAACCTAGCACCTATACACGTAGGAAGAAATCCCTAGTAAAGGAGAAGACCCTGAAGAAGAGGTGCAGAGAAACCCCTCACCAAAGAGAAGTCACTAGAGGAAGTAGAGAAGGCTGGATCCCCTATAGAAGAGTCACTCGGGAAGAAGCATAGGATAGAAGAGGAAGATGACTCAGAAGAAAATAAGATCTTGGAGAAATACATAGGTGAAAGGGATGATGACGATGAAGAAGATGATCCTAAAAGAGATCAAGATCCACCTATCTTCAGTGTGCATGATTCAGAAGAAGAGGGTAGAGAAGAAGAACATGAGCTCCTTTTCATGCGGCGTAAGGGTAGTAAGGAGGGGGAAGGCACCAGGACATGGGAATAAGTGAGGAGGTTGGCATAGAAGTAGAAAGATCCAAGCCTTACGCAAGAACAAGTAAACGAGGTGAGCATAAAGAGAGGTAAAAATAATTGAGGCCTTGGTAGAACAAGAATTGGAGTGCAACGTAGACATAGTGATGGAAGAAGGTAAGGAGGAAAGTGTTGAGAAAGAACAAGTTAGTATGGGAGGAGGTCCCGTCTAACAATGAGTTTCCCCAAAGGCACATGCTCAAGAAGGAAGATCCTTGATATAGAATGAGGATAGGTCATGGGCTATGTTGATGACCAAAGGAAGGTGTTACACATGTGCTTTAGAAAACCTGTACTCCACATAAGAAAATCTATATGGAGTCATTTGTGACAAGAAAGTGCGCATACCCCAGGACAAGGAAGATGCTCTCTTAGGCATTTGAGTCCCATATTGATGAGCCAAAGTTTGAAATATACCAAGGGAAATCATACCAGTATCGGAGTCTAAGGGAGCCAACCCTTGGTAAATTCTTGACAACTCTCGGATGAGCAGTTATGTAATGTGCTCAAAAAGGTCACGATCGAGACTGAGGCTAGGCTCTTTAGAAGAAATGATAGAGTAAGATTTCTAGAGGAAAATCTAGAAAAGAAGGAAGAGGAGTTGGTTGAGAAAACTAAGGGCTTGAAACAAGAAGAGTTGATTAGCGTGCAGCTGAAGTGTGAACTAAGGGATGAGAAGGCGAAGGTGTGTGAAATATACAAAAAGATGGAGACTATCACAAGTGCCATTATGTTGAAGCATCCAGACCTAACACTACCCATATAGAAGTACGGATCCACTCTTGAATGCTTAGAAGATCTGATGTGCATCCTCACCATGGAGAGACAACCGTTGGCCCTGGAGTCTGCGGAAGAAGTGGCAACATGCTTGGAGAAGGAGGACAAATTGAAAGTGGTAGAAATCATTCGTTGAGTATAGAAAGGTACTTGCAAATGTCAATATTGCTACCCAATCTGCTGAGGCCACATATGATAATTGTATAGACAGGATAGAGTGGAGATCATCTTGGTCGCCACTCACAAAGTAGAGCTGAAGGAGTTTCAAGAGAATAATAAGGGAAATAGGGCAGAAAGGGACAAAATACTTACCAAGGTCGAAAAGAAATCTGAGGCCATTGAAACCTTAAGGGGTTCAATCAAAAACTGGTGAAGGAACTGTACCCATAGATTACTAGAAGAATGGACGCACTTGAATACATGAGCAAGGAGTTGGAGAAGATTGTTGACACCATGAACGCTCGAGGAGATGGTCTAAGTTTTGGGGAGGTAAGCACCCTAGTTTGGTGACCTCTGTTAGAGTTCGAATTAATTTCATGCCTAGAAAAGTTAGAGGCCAACTTCCAAAAATATTTTCCTATCTTATTGAAATAATTACATCACTTCCCACTCTTTCTTCTTTCCCAAATTCTTCATCCCCTTATTATTTTTCCAATATATAAGTCTATTGTATTTCTTTATTCATTGGAGGAGTGTTCCCATGGATGAAGAACATGCGTAGTGTGGGGTGATGTTGGGACCCCAAAATATTGGTTAAGTACAAAAAGGTGCATAGGCACGCAAGGCCTAGTTAAAGAAGGGTGCAAGGACTTAGCCCAAGATTTGAGGAATTAGCCATAGTGGACATTTTGGGTAGGACACAAGAAAAGCATGACCCAACTGCACATGCGGAGTGGAAAAGGTGCAAGTCTGACAACATGATGCCCACGAAAGGAATATGCCTGTGATAGAAGGTTCTAGAAGACATCATGGAAAAAAGTGGAGAGCTCAGGCTTGGAGAAGCATGCTCCCATGGAGGACCACATTAGACACTTGGCATCAGATCTGAGGCTGCAGAAGGATGAGTTGGCACTTTGAGATGCCTATATATGTGAACACCCATAGGAGAAAAAGGAGAATAATAGATATAGATCGGATATAGAAGAGAGGAGAATATAGAGAGTGGAGCTCTACAGAAATACTATGAGAACTCTATGGGATTGGGTAGAGGCTATATAAAGGAGTAATGTATTAAGGGGATGGGATATAAATTTTTCTTTGTATGGATGAAGGAAATGGTGCTGTTATGATGCATGACTTCAATCTAATCAAGTCAGTGTGGTAGTATAATGGATCCATTAAATGTAATAAGGTTACAAACATAAATGAGTATGAGTGTAATTGATTTGGTTCATATCTATATATTTTCATTTATGTTCATGGATGTTATGGAATATATGTAAATCCTTATGTATTTTCCTTTCTATTGTAGTTCTATCTATTATTTGTAAGTACCCTCTGTTTGGAATGAATACATTTTTCTAGAGGACATTCTGAGCCCTATGATGATTGTATCTCTCATTTCCACCTTTATTCATTAAGTTCATGACATAGATTATGGTTTCCCACTTAACTCACATAAAAGAGAGACTCGGCACCCACGCGTGCCTCGGGTGAGTGCCCAGCGCCCGTTGGATGATAGGATGGTGCGCATGGGATTTCTTTACTTTACGATGGGTGTAAAAATGACTACATGGAGGTAGCCTATGAAAATTATATTTATATGAAATGAGAATATTGTAAAGATATAATTTATAAGTTCTATATCCCGAATATAAAAAATGCCAACAGTAACTATGCAACAATAAACCTATGTGACTACACAATAAAACAATAAAAATGGTTATAACATTATAATCATTTAACCATGTAAATAAAAAATAACCAATCACCCATGTAACTAAATAATTACCTACATTATATGGTAGAGAAGTATTACAATTCATAATTACCTAAGGTAAACTAAGTTTTACCTAACATTCCCCCTTAATTTTACATTTCCTCAAAGGATGAGGAGATGAAATCTATAAAAACTCAAATTTGTCACATGCTCGATGAATCTTTCAACTTGTGTCCTCATTTTCAGATAGGACATTTCTTATTTTTCTTGTCCCCTTTTTGAAGCTATATATTGTTTTTTATGACATCCTCATAAATGAAATGAACTTGTACCGTAATTTACTTCTGTTCTCTCATGAAACACTAGATTATAAACATGTTTGAGAACAACCTCATTATTAACATACAAGGTAGTGGATTTCTCCTATGGTACTCATAGTCCCTCAATATAACATAGCCATATTGGTTCATAGGAATTTCCACCTCCAACATGATAATTGGACTTTGTAGAAGAGTGAGAAATAAATTTTTATTTCTTGTTTCCCATGATATCAGTTTAGATCCCACAAAAATACAAATCCGTAAGTGTATTTCTATCATCAATATTACCTATATTGGAAGAAAAATGGACCGATAGGGGGATAGTGAATTATTCCTACAAAACATTTAATTCATTTATCCCAAATACATTCATCATTTCATTCACCCATTTAACATCCATAACCATGTGTGCACATTAGGTGTGTATTAAGCATTCATAAGAACATGAAACAAAGAAAATGACACGTGAACACCATATATAAGTTTGAAACCCTCATGGGGAAGAAAAAAATGAAAATATACTTATATTACTCAAATAAAATAGATTTATGGAATTACCAACTTCACAAGGAGCACCAACCCCTAGTTTAGTAGATCACCAACCCTGCAACAAGCACCAACCCCTAATTTAGCAAAACGCCCACTCCACAAGGAGGATACAACCCACTAAGATGACTAAACTCGACTCAACCACCTGAAGATGATGATCTATGAATTTTTTTTCTGCCATAACTGATGGAGATCTCTAATTCATCTCACACAAACATAATCAAACCCTTATTTCTCTAACTCACTCTATCTTCTTCTTCTTGGTCTTGTCTTAGCTATAAACCATTTCACACATGATTTAAATCCATCTTAAAATTTTCACAAAATTCTTAAGATCTCAAATCATGCCTTAATACTGTAATAATCCTACTTGTATCACACATTTCCTCTTGCAATACTAGTTCACAAATGAACATAAAACATTATTTTTATATGCTTCTCTTGATTCAAACTCACTCAAGGTCAGTTTCAATCCTTTAGTTAGACCAATGTAACTTAATTTTTTTAATAAATTAATTACAACGTTAACATATGACCCACATAGGTTGGACATGCCCAAACCACTCATCTTGTACAAAATAGGCTCAAAACCCCATCACTAGGATGAGTAAAATCCACTAACACCAAAACCATGATTATCAAAACTATTAAACTCATCATAAATGTGTAATATAGTATACAAACATCATAAATTGTTGTTAATTAGCTTAAACCAATCAAATAAATCATAAAATAAGACAAAAGGCTCATATCCTTCACAAAAAGCTGTTTCCAGTACCCTAGCTTCCCTTTTAGGCCTCAAGACCACCCAAGATCAACTAAAATATGGCATGTAACCACTCTATGGAATCATCAGGACCTTTATACCACATATATGCAAGTTATAGCTCTTGAAACATCCACAAGTTCAAACCACAACAACATTCCTCTCTTCCAAATCATGATGCCAAGAAACCAGTTTTACAAACTCAACTATTGTACACCCTTTACACCACTTACATTACCTCAAAATGACTTAAATAGAAAAATTAACTTTATTACTAATATAAATCATCAAAAAATACATCTAATGCCTCAACCAACTCAATATTTCATCCTGAGAAAACCTTTCATGAAAATCAACATACCTTCTTCTTCACAAACTAAAATGAAAGACACATCAAATAAAATCACCAAGACATAGTCCATATACCACTAGAAATCCCTCTAAATCTTGTTTCCTTAACATATTATAATGCCTTTCAAATCCATATGGAATGCCTTTTAATATGACCATCTCTGAAAAATTCTCCTTAAACCTTCTAGGACTCGAGAACTTACCTTGAGGTCAACTTGCTCCATCACCACAAAACACACTTACACACTTGAAAAAGTATGTAACACCATTATAAATTATTTATAATCTCTCTCAAAACGTTCAACAATCATGAACAACTCAGAAATTTTAGTGTACCTCATGTAGCTACTCAAAACCCCGTTAGATAAAGCATACTCCAAATTTCAACCTCAAAGAATAGGTCATAAATGCTTCATACCTTATCGAATTTTTTTGATATACCATTGGAAATATATCTGAACCAAGATCATAAAAATTAGATTGGATTCCTAACACATCTTGTAGCTCCTAAAATTCCACTTTTAGTGCAAGATGCTCTAAACTACCCAAAACCTGGTCTTCAAAAAAAGAGCACACATTTTACTTTTTCACCTCAACCATGACCTGAAACTATCATGTAAATCTATAAACAATATAGGGATAACACCAATTTCAATTTATTTCCTACCTTCTTTGGGAAAATTCTCCTTAAATTGAAATTCTCGTTAAACTGAAACATTGATAGCAACCAACAAGACCAACACACTTACTAGAGCTCATTTCCATGTTTTGATGCTTCTACCCCATTTGAAATCTATGAAAAATGATACTATGATGACTATACATGGAAAATTACAACACATGACTAAACACAATGGAAAAAATGCACAAACTTGACTTTCTCAAATGATTCCCCCTAGGATTGAAATCTCTCTTTCTTATCTTCTATAACAACATGTGAAAATCCAAAGACTTTAATAGGCCAAAAAAATATCCCCTCAATTTATACTCCTTATTTTTCATTCATATTTGTCATCCATCACTAACAAGACTTGATCCAAATCAAAGATTCAATATTCATCTTCATACCTAACATCCCAACCTTTAGGGCTACATATGAATCAATTTTTAGTGCAAAAACAACCAAATTCCTCTATCTCTAAGAGAAAAACTACAAAAATAATAACCTCATTATGGATCCCCTTGGGCTTATGAAACCTTATTGTAATTTAATGACACAAAATTAAGCTTCTTACCTTACTTGAATGCTATGAAAAAATTCCATCATGAACATACCATCTTGAAACACATATTTAGAGTTTTCAAGCTCCTTCACACACAAATACACCTTCAGAGTTATCATGTCTTCATCTAAGATTGAACATTCTAAATGAAACCCGCCCTTTTAGTTCTTCATTACACCTAGAGAACCTAAGAAAGGAAAAAACTCCCCCTGAATAGAAACTCTCATGCATACATGTACTACATTATTCTCAACACCTTCTCAGACAAAACAAAAAACATATCACATTATCCTTATTTATTCTTCTTTCATAGAGTATGAGCATCCTTAGAAGATTCAAACAATCATAGGTTACATCGACTGTGATAGTTCATTTCTAACTATTGTTCCAAACTATACCTTATTAAAAAATGTACTTGTTTTATAGACATGTATTAAACATTTTGATAGGAGAAGAGCACAACAATTCTCTTTCATCTTGTGTAAACTTGATAATTCAAAGTGTCTTAGATCACATTCCTCTATTTAACTTTTCTTGGGATTTTTAACACCTAATCTTAGCTATTATAGACTCTGTCATCAAAATCATGCACCTTTTAGTCACCTACCATATACATCACGGTCTACAAGATTTACAATAATACCTTTTGTATCAACAAACTACAAAACCTAATCTCAAACATATGAACTTTGATCCTAATCAAGGAAAAGATCAACTCACCTAAAGACCTGTATCATACCTAAAACAAATCTTCCAATATCTTATAAAGAACAATTATATTCTAATATTATTTAATCACAAATTATTTCACAAAATTATGTTGCTCATAACTATGAAGAAACCCTCGATGCATCAATTCTATACATTGACCTAACTCGTGATTAAGATACAAAACTTCATTTTAGACAAGTAGAGCCTACATATTTACGAGTAACATTGAAACATAATTTTTTTACATGAATTCAAGTTCTCTCCATGCTTCTTATCACTTTTTCTCAAATCACTTGATGAATGCCACTTAAACCTTTTTCAACTATAACAACTTTAAAGGAGGGCATAACTTCAAGGAACTCGTTATCTTTCTTGCGATCATCCTACAATGTTTTATTCATTTTATACACATGTAGATCTCCCTATATCCTTATTAACCTTATTTATAAACTTCAAACTCAAAGGCTCCATAATGCTCTTAAGAACTTACATAACTCTGAAAAACTACTCTTCTACGAGAATGTAAAGGTATTCCACTTGATAGTTGACTCCCCCCTGAGATGTAACTTTGTAACTTACTTGAGCACTCCACAAATATAGATTAGATTCATGTTGGTCCATACTTGACAAAAATAATTCACTGGTATTTAAACCCGAGATATGACTTCAAGATTCAAACTTATCTTCTTTACTCGTTCATAAGCTTCAAAAGCATACCATAGACCCTTGATGCAACAAATTAGACCATAAATACCATTTTGGTAAACTCAAGCCATGATGGTCAACTTTCTATTGACTATATCAAATTATCACATGTCCTATAGACACTTGTTTAGACCATAAAATGAAAACTATACCGTAGGAATTTATTTCATAGCTCATTAACCTCCTAAATTCATGACACATACTGTAAAATATTAAATGCTTTTCAACCTTTTGACTTTATCTTATGCACTATTGAAGAACTACATAACCCATTTTCAAACACTACCGATTTATGTATCACTTGAAGAATTTTTATTGTTTCATGGTCAATCCTTAACATTATTTTAGTAAACAATATTTAATAGGTCATGTCATAAAAAGACTATAAGATGTCTTCTAATTTTTCATTGTAAACCTCAATTGTACCTTCATATTTGATTGTCTAAGCAAATCTTGAATACCCAGATCCTAAAACCTTAAGATATATGTAATAATGGATGTTAACACAAAATTTCCTTTTGAAACACACTTGGATCACTTGTACCTAAATATTTTAAATGATTACTTCACTTTATTATTGTTAGAATTAAGGATTTTGTCATTTATGGTTCAACCCAAACTTGTCTTTCTTGTCTCAAGGATATCATTCAAATATTCACACCTCCATAACCTTGATACATATTTTCACAAGATTAAAAATTCATGAACACATTATAAACTATTGTTCATACATGTAGATGTCTATTACAGTTGACATCTTCATAACATGCTTTAATCAACAAAAGAGTAGCTTTAACTAACTTGTAAAAGATTTCTAGGCACAATGAGAGTCAATAACTCCCTCTCAACATATCCCACTTATCATGAATCCATAGGTAATCTAATATATGATTTTGACTACAAATCAGACCACCTCATACTCAATCCTTCTAAAAATTAGGTATTCTTCATATGTGATAAAATTGAACTTTTAATGTCATATACCCTACCTTTTAACACAGTGAACACATTAAAGAGGAAAATTTCCTGCAAATTGGACCTTACACAAATGTTAACAAAACTTTCTTGAAATGTTCTTCCCATAAAAGTTTCCATGATTCTTATCATGGGTTAACTTCAACCTTTGAATCTGTGAACATGTTTTGATGCATCAAAAATCTATCGGACCTTAGTGACCATATGCAATCATTAACTTCTCTGTACATCAGAATGTGTTGCAATTTTTTCCTTTGGAGAATCCTTGATCCAATTTTCTTTGACTTTAATATATTAGCACAAACTTACCATAAAATTTCCAAATTGAGTGTGCAAAACCAAGAATTATGAGTACCACTAGAAATTTTCAAGATTCTCTATTTCCACTTTAACCTTGCAAACACCAAGTTTGGTTTTTCCTTATCTTGGAAACTCAAAACAATGAGATACTATGTCACGGAATTAATCAAGTAAAGTACATAATAACAAACCTAAAGACATGATTCAATCCTTACAATTGGATGTGCACATAGACAATAGTGGCTCACAACCAAAGACTTGATAATTACCCTATAGGTCATCACAAACCTTTAAAATATTCAAACTGAGACCAACAACCTTGAGCAACATGGACCTACTCAAAACCAATTTAAGGAATGTGACTACAATACTTCAAGGACATATGGACAACCAACTACTTTTGAAGGTGAAAAAATTACCCAGATACTCAGATCATATACCTCCACTCTTTAATGTAGAATAAATAAACCCTTTTAAAATGATATACAAAACTTATACTTGTGATTTAGGTTCAACTTGAACAATACAAACAAACTTTAAATACAATGATGGATGAAATACTCATATATACTCAGACAACTTATAATAACTAGAGCTCAAAGATACATGAGTATGTCACTTCACATACCTTATATCTCTTGAAGTTTCCCACACACCTATCTCCTTCAACTTCTCATGTAATGAATCATTGAGACACATGTGATCTTATTCAAGTAGATAAAACATGCTTACTTTACTTGACTTGGGATTTTTGGCCTTGTTTTCAATCTTGATTGCATTATAATCCTCCTTATTTTCTAGCTTTAACTCTTCAACTTTAACATTATGAGAATAAGGTCTCTTGACTTCATAAATGTGACTGATGTTCCTTTTGAAAAATCTTTCATTTTACCCATTAATGGCTTGGAACATGTTGGTAACTCTTGGATTAACAGCATGATGACAAAATCTAGAAATGTGACCCTATTTTTATATTTGAAACACAATCCCATTTTTCTTTATTATTGGTTCAAAAAAATTAGGTTCTAACCACATTTCCTTAGCTCTATGACCATACTCACAAAATGAATGAAATTAACCTTTGTAGAACCCTACACCATTCCTACAAGACCTCCTTTTGCAATCTCTATCTCTATGACCAAAATCATGACAAACATAACAATAACCATTGAATGAAGAACCATACCTCATAGCATTAGGTTGTCTAACATTATTCACATGTTCTCCTTTGAAACCTAGGCTTGTTTTGTAACTAACCACTCTTTGGATCTCCAAGATCCTTTCAAGATTTTTTTTAAACTCTTCTCTAAATTTGCATACATGTTTAGCCTATTGAAAACATCTTTTAAATCAGATTCCAAGGTTTTCAATATCTCTTCATATATGGAAAATCTTCCTATTTATCCTTAAGGTATTTAGACACACTTTCAACTTTTGACTCCAAATCTTGATGGATTTACCATGCTCTATATCCAAATCCTTTATCTAATCTTGTAATCCATGAATAACTAATTGATAAACTTCATTACTTCTCCTTAATGCATATTCAACATATGGATACATACCCATTGATTATGCTTCAAGTATCTCCTTCAAGTTATTAGACTTTCTTCTCAAGGAACTACTGTGATACTAATTTTTGGAAGCACAATGGACTAAGAGAAGGGTAAATCAGTCCTACAAAACTTTTAATCCATTTAACATCAAATACATTCATAACCATGTCTGCACATTAGGTGTGTATTAAGCATTCATAAGAATGTGCAACAAAAAGAATAAGACACACGAAAACCATATATAATTGGAAACCCTCACGGGAAGAAAAAACACTAAAACTCTACTTATCTTACTAAAAATTATATATATATAGTGAGGAGCACTAACACCTTGTTTAGTAGAGTACCAACCCTAAAAGGAGCAACAACCCCTAATTTAGTAAAACACCCACTCCACAAGGATGTTACAATACCGTAAGATGACTAATAACTAATTAATCCAACTGAACATGATGATCTCTAAATTTATTTCTACCATAATTGATGGAGATCTCTAATTCATGTCAAACAATCACAATCGAACCCTCATTTCTCTTACTCAAACTATCTTATTCTTCTTGGTTTGGTCTTATCTCTAAAACCTTGTACACATGTTGTAATTAAATATTAAATATTTAACACACTTCTTAATATCTCAAATCATTCCTTTATACCAAGTAAAACAATTCTACCCGGTCACACTTTTCCCCCTTAGAAAAATAGTTCACAAATGAACCTAAAACATTGCTTTTATATGTTTCTCATGATTCAAAATAACTCAAGGTCAGTTCCTATCATTTTATTTTGAACAATGAAAATTAAAAAATATTAATAAATTCATTACAACATTCACATATGACCCATATAGGTCGTCCATTCCCAAAACCACTCATCTTGCATAAAATAGGCTCAAAACCCCATCACTAGGATGAGTAAAATCCACTAACACAAAAACATGATTATTAAATCTCTAAAATTCATCAGTAATATAGCATAAAAACATCATCCATGGTCATTAATTATCTTGTACCAATAAAATAAATCATAACACAATCCAAAAGGCTCATATCCTTCACTAAATAGTTGTTTCCAACACCATGTCTTCACCTTTGGGCCTCAATACCACCCAAGATCAACTCAAATATGGAATGTAACCACATATATGCAAGACCTATAGACCACATATATGAAATTATATCTCTTAAATGATCCACAAGTTTAAACCACAACAATGTTCCTCTTCTCCAAATCATGATGCCTAGAAACCAATTTTCAAACTCAACTACTTTACACCCTTTCTTACACTTAAAAAACCTAAATAGTACTTAAATAGTAATAACATACATCTATATTGAATTTAAAATTGATATAAAGCATCAACCAATCCTTCTAATTCCTCAACCAACTCAATCTTTATGCTTGAGCAAACCTGTCCTAAAAAGAAGCATACCTTATTCTTCACAAACTAACCTAAAAGTCACATAAAATCAAATCACCAAGATACAATACATATACCATTGGAAATATCTATGAATCCTATTTATTTAAGATATTATAACTCCTTCCAAATCAAGTGGAAGGCCTTCAACCAAGACCATATCTGAAAATGGCTCTTAAGCCTTCTAGGACTCAAGAAATGACCTTGAGCTCAACTTGATCCATCACCACAAAACACACATAAAATATTGAACAAATTATGAAACAACATTAGAAATATTTTATAAACTCTTAACAACCTAAAAAATCATGAACAACTCAAAAATATCATCTTACCTAATGTATCTACTCAACACCCTGCTAGATCAAACATCCTCTAGATTTAAACCTTAAAGTATAGGTCATAACTTCTTTATACCGTAAAAAAAATAAAAGTTTGATATAACATTGAAATCACTCAAAAATATCATAACATAAATTTAATTGAGTCCTAACTCATCATGTAGCTCATGCAATTTTTACTATAAGCTTCTCTAAACTGCCCCAAAACCAGTCTTCATAAATAGGGCACACTTTGTAATTTTTCACCTCAAACATGAGCTGAAAATATCATGGACATATAGAAAAACTCTAGGATAAAAACAAAGTCAATTTATTTCATACCTTCTTTGGGAAACTTATCCTTAAACTGTAAATATTTAGAAACAATCCATTTAAGGTGGGTCCCACATATTGTCACATGCACTAATATACATTTATGGAAATATGGAGGAGTACTATACAACATAAAATCATCACCTTGGAATAATTAATCAAAACAAGCTCAATATAGTCACTTTCCTCCAAGTCACTTTGAGCTAGGGTTTAACTATGGTTTCAACGTAACTTATCTTCTTAATGATAATTCATTAAAACATGATGGTCAAACCTCCTCATTTTTTTATTGAAACCTTATTAGTTCTATGGAAAAAAATCCATGAAAATATTTTTCTCCCATGCATAGCACACAATTCACAATGAGCATCGATGGTCCACTTTTGCTTCAAATCTTCACTCTAGAAAACCCAATTTTGCAAAAACTGAAGTATCTTGTAATTCCCTCTTCATAATGACTTTAAAATTATCATTAAGAATCATGAAAACATCATATAACTATCCATACTCACCATCTAATCCAAATATCTCTAAAACTCTCCAAACATTAAGACTTACCTATGCAAAACTACATGTTCACACCACCTTACTTTCCTAGGACTGAAACATACACTTGCATCACTTTGAATACTGACCTTCAACTCATAAAAACTGAATTTACACTTCCATAATCATGATACCATGATTATACATGACTTTTCAGCTCCAAATATCATACCTCCATCTCATTCTGCATGTTCCAGAGGATAGGAATAGGCTGAAATTACTTGACTCAACACATAAAACTCATGAATTGACCTTTATGACCTCATGAATACTCTTAGAAACTCATGACACATCATACCAACCATGTTTGACATTATAAATAAATTCAACCACCTTTTCATGGGCTCAAACCATGACTCTACTACCTCAATCATGCACGGGACCTCATGAGACTTCACCAAATCTAACCACTACCAATAAACCTTCATGCTTGACATAAAATTAACACCTCATAGAGACACACATGACCTCATGACACCATTTTCCATAAATGGAATTGAAATCAATAATAAAAACCACATAATGGCCAACAACCTATATGATCACGAATATGAATATCTAGTTAAAAAGAAATGATCATTCCTCTTGTACTCTAGACCTAGATCCATAATAACTGGAGATATATCAATATCCACCTTACTTATTTCCACTGAAAAACTCTAGGTTCTTACATGAATCTAGAAAATTTCTAATTTCAAATTAGATATCATTTCTAGTATATCTTAGGTAAATTTGACTCCAAATCAACTATCGATAAAGAGTTCCATTTAGTAGAGGTGATGGATCTTTCAAAGATAACTAAGTATCATCTTCATGGGTGTAACACTAGGTATGTAATCAATCATCCTAAATTTCTTGAGAATTTTATTGGTATACTTCAACTGAGAAACAAATACATGATTTTTTTCCATACTTCCTTCCAATCCAAGATAGTAGTGCATGAGCCCAAGATCTATCATGTCGAATGATCAATTAAGATATTTCTTCATAGCATCAATCATCTTCACTATGCTTCTAGTGATGAATAGATCATTGACATATACAACAACAATCACAATATCTACTCCTTATCTCTTGAGGTAGAGATTAATATCATATGGATTTCTTACAAATCCATGTTGAAGGATATGCTCATAAATCCTTATATACCAATCTTGGGTGCTTGTTTAAGGCCATACAGATTTTTATGAGTCTACATACCTTTGTTTCTTCTTCAAGTATGAAAAAACCCTTAGGTTGACTCATGTATACATCCTCTTATAGATATCCATTTAGAAAGGTGTATTTCACATCTATTTGATGGAATTTATAACCAAATCAATAAGTTAGAGAAAAGATCATCCTGATCATTTTGATCTTAAATGTGGGAGAAAAGGTCTCCTCATAGTCTATTCCTTTTTTTGTACATACCATTTTACTATCATTCTCTCTTTGTATTTTTATATAATCTCATATACTTTGTAATTTGTTTATAATACCATCTACAACTAATGGGTTTATGCCTGGTAGAATATTGACAAGTTTCCATGTGTTGTTTTTCGTCACTAACTTGTACTCAATATCCATGGCATATTTCCAAGATTTCAACTGTAGGGATTTACGGATAGTAGAGGTCTCAACAATTTCAACAACTCTACTCATCAAATAAATGTTTACCTCTTCTCACATTTTACTAGAAGTCGTGGTCTAGTGGTGGATGTATCTATAAGACCATCCAATTTTACATCTTGAATCATGTTTATACACCACTTGGGAATAATATGTATTGTTCCCTTAGTTTGTGGTTCTATCGATTATCACCATCATCCCCAACTTTAGTGTCATCACTAGTAGGAAAATATGCTTTTTTTTCAAAATAAAGATGAAAATATAGGAAAAATGGAAGGGCCATCAATACTTGGATTGATTGACTTCTCAAACATGGAAAATAAGTAATTGAAGAATCCATTAAATTCCATGATGAAATTGAAGTGGATAAGATAATTGTTGGAAGGATGAATGTTTATTTTTAATATGAATGTAGTAATTTTGATATCACTATGGGAGCATTGAGAAAATTTAAAAATTTGATATATATATTCTCATCAATGAGAAAGTGATGAAGAGTGAGTAGGCATTATGAATATTATGAGGCCATTGAATTATGTTTTTGGATTTTGGAAAAATTAATGGACAAGTTGAAGGAAGAAATAAGAGAAGGATGCATGCCACCTTTGATATATGTGATGAAAATTCCAAACTACCATGTCAATTCCGTGATAAAGGTTTAAATTCATTTGAAAATAGAACCATTTATTCCAAATTAAAAATCTTGATCTAAGGGGATTTGAAATCTAAGATTTATTTTATTTTTGGTCAATTGACAAGTTGGTATTGGATCAAAATGTTTTGGATAGTTTGAGAAATATTGTGAAAAAGATTAAAAAATTTCAAGAATGTTGATCCATGTGGCTAATACTTGTGAAGTACTCAACTAATATTCATGTGTACTAGATGAAAGGCTATTTAAGAAATGATAGAGAGATATAATGAATATCAATAAAGGAAGAGGGCCTCAAAATCTAATGTTGCCAATATATTGGTGATCGAGATGAGTAGTATTGTCACTAATCCCAAAAATGTGTATTTTTTAAAAATGATTTTTATGTCAAGTGACCCATTCTATTTCATTGTATCTACCTTTTTTATATCAGAGATTGTAATATGTTCTAATAGTTAGCCAAATTTGAGCAAGATTGGACTCAAATCGGTCATTGGGGACATTGAGGAAACATGAGGAACAATTCCTGTGTTCCCCACATCCCAAAATTATCCGTAGTACAATGTTTCATAGTGTTGGTCATATTTTTATGGTTTGGTCCCAATTTATACCTATTGGATCTCAATATTTCACCTGCGCTCAAGTCATAGACAACTCGGGATTTTGAGGAAACATGGGACTATCTCTGAATTATGGGACCTATGAACTAAGAGATAGACCTCAGAGAATAACAACTTACTCTACCTATCCTAATGCTAACACTACTCCTAATACTGAAATAAAATCCTAACCTAAATGTGCCAAGGGACCAGGGATAGAAGGAGATGCAGAAAAAGGGAAATCCTAAGCTAAGAGGGGCGAAATAGCACAAAAAATGTTCAATCACTCTCCATGAAGGCGAAAGAAGGAAAACATGGGAGAGAAGGAAAAAATCATGCCACATTCAAGAACCACACAGACCATGCATTAATACATGTAAAAACACATGAAATGGAGCCTATAAGTAAGGAGAACACACAACATGCCAAGAAATGTGAATAGAGAGGTAAGGAGAAATAAAACATGAGACTAGGGTAGAGAGATAGCCATAAAATATAATTTTATTTCTTAAGTGATGCATATTTTTTTACATTGATGGAAGAAGGTAAGAATACATCACAAACATCAAGTTCAAGATCTAAAACCCATGGGAACTCAGCCACCATTTTGCCATGGTTTTGTTACAAAGAGGGATCCATTTTAATGAGTAGAGCTCTACAATTTATAGAAAAAGGAGAGAAGAGGAGGAGAAAGAGAGGGAAACTTGAACTTAAATTTCCAACCACCAATAGTAAGAAATAAATTCCCTGAAATATCTAGGTGCCTCTGATTATCCACTACCACATGCCTTTTTCCTTGTTGGGCACCCATGTTGCATTAAATTTTGGTGGTTGTGCCACTAGAATAGTACCTTTTGCGTGTTGGAGAATTATTCCACCTTTACAACTATTTATCCTCAATTAAATTAATAAATCTATTTTTCATTGCATAGAGGATGTTGAGACATTTCCATCAATATAAGGTTTGCAAAAATCAGATCATTAGATCAAAAATATGGCAATTTTAGTCTCTCGCAAAAACTGTTGTTTTCCTTTAATACGTTGCTTTCTCCTTTCAGTCTTGCACAAATTTTGAATTTTTAGTTCTTCCTTGTGTTCCTCAACAATAATAACTTCTCTATTTCACTCAATGGCCCTCAACTACTCTACCTTATGTGCAACGATGTTTTCCAAGCTTCCAACCATTTACCAAGCTTCTTCAATCTATGGTTTCATTCTATTCTACTTTTATCTATGGATTTTTCTTATATACTATAGCTTGCTAAAAACATATATGGCTTGTTTCTATCCTTCCATGTCACAATTTATACTTCAATGGTCTCTCATCCTTGGCCATGACCTTTTAAAACTTGTCCTTTATTCCACAATACTCATTCCTTTACTGCGGCTATTGTTTGACCTCCATGGCATACTCCATCTCTTTGTGGCCAACATTCCAAGTCTATGGCAATCCAAGTTCAATTTTTGTAAGGATGTGAAAATGGAATAAATACTTGTTTTCTTATTTCACTAGTTTTCCCAAATCTCTGCATTCCATCCCCTTGCAAAGACCTTTTTAGAAATTTTAGGAACCTAAGGAATAGTTCCATCTCATTTTTTGTTCCCTACAAGCTAGATTTTCCCAAAAACCTTCATTCTAAATCTCTTTGTAGAAATTACAAGAGTTTGAGGAATGCATGGAATGGTTCTACCCTACCATTAGTTCCCCATAGGATCATTTTCTGTGCAACTCTTATCATCCCCTTTGCTACATAAATTATTGAAGTTGGAGGAAGGATTGCAACCTATTCATTTATTTTATTTGTGCTCTACATCTCCGCTTTTCCCACACCTTGATGTGTTCCTTGAGTTCTTCAAGCACTCATCATAACCAATTTACAAAGGAATAGAAAAATATTTCTCATGGACCAGATGACATCCGCATTACACTGTTTTAATCCATAAATTGAGCTTTTCGAACCCTAACACTATATAACACCCAACACTTAGTCATTTTCCACACTTGCAAATTGAGTTTTTGTTCCCGACCACTTCCTTTCTCCCGCACACCAAAAGAGGTATTTTTCTCATACCTTGGTCATTTTCACCCAAATTCAAAAATTTGAGTTGCGTTGGGACCATTGTAAATTTTCCTTTCTTTTCATACAAGAGGTGAGTGGTTTTATCCTTCCTTACTCTACTTTGATAGTTATGTGTTTCCAACCCTCCCCTTTAAATACCTCTTGTAATCCATTGTTTAGCATTCATTTTCTCCGAATTCTCCCCTATTTTTCCATAATGAATTTCAAATGCATGGGGTATGACCAAATTTCATCTCTAGAAACCTTAGTGCCTTACATATGAGACAGTGATGTTAGACACATGAACCTTAATGACTTAGGGCTTGAATATGAGAAGATAGTGCTACTATAATTACCTAGTGTATTAACAATAGTGGAATTGCTTATGATGTTGGCTTTCCCACCTCAATGCAATGTAATGACATTCTTTGGGAATATTGAACTTTGAAGATTCCAAAATCTTAACCAAGGCTGATGCCTAGAGTATTTTTGAAAAAAATCAAGATAACTATAAAACTATGATTGCTAAATCCTAGCTCAAAACTAAATATAAAGGGCCTTCCAAGTTACCAAAAATCCTCTCCAAAAGTGATTTCAAAGAAGAAATTTAAAATATGACCACACTACTAGCCAGGATAATGGGCATGTCATTCACCAACAAGTTCCAATACTAGATGTGTGTATATATCAATGTGTTATGTGAAGATAACTAGAGGCTAAACTTGGGGGAAATCATTTGTGAAAAATTACCTTATAAATTGGTCAACATACATCGAGTAAAAATTTCATATGACTTCATATCTGATGTACAACATAGTAGCCTAAATAGTATGGATAGGATTATATAGAAAAGTGTGGATGTTGATTTTTCATTGATTTCAAAGGCATATTAATGAAAATTCCAAATGCGGGGAGAGATAGAAAGATATTGGAGTGATTCAAACAAGGTATAATAGGTCGTTGACTAGAAAAGGCTAAGTGGTGATGTGAGAGCATACCAAGATGGTGTATTACACATTATAACATGTATATGATGTGGAAACATGGTTAGAATGTTGAATACGGGGGCACATGAGTTTATTTTTAGTCTAGCTTAGTTTAGGATGCCTAATCCCAAGGCCTAGTTAGCAAAGTGACCTAGAAAGGTTAAGTCATGGCTTGATGCTATTGGTGAAGTGTGGTAGAGGAATAAAACACATAATATGACATGTTTAATCATCTACAAGGTGAATAACATGATAGTCATGGTGAGATACGGTGTAAACTAGCATAAATTGACTTATTTCGTGCACCTAACATGAGGATATGAAGCAAAATAGGATATATCAGGATAATGTAATCATAGAATTATGTAGGGACATTTCCAATATCCCTAAGATGCAACATATGGTCATAATTCAACAGATTAGAGTAATTTTCAAGGTGACTGGTAAGTGACCTTGAGTAACAAACAATTTTAGCATGCCCAAATGAGATTGGATTGGAAGTTTCATAGTGAAATAAGAAAAATTTCCATTTTAGATAATGGAATAGGTAGTCATGAAGGTGTGGACCAAATTTGAGGACTTGAGAAGTTGTTTTGTGCAAGATATTGTATTTTTACCAAATTTTGGTTAAGTGAGGTATGCTAAAATAACACTCTAGCTTATTATCATTCAAGATAAATTGTGGAGAATTATTTAGATAAATCATATGATAAATTTTTACATATAATTGGGATAAAAATATGTTGCGAAAATTCTTAGGTAAAATGGATGAGAAATATAAAGTTCTATCCATTTTTATGAAGTTGTCTGAAGCCTTCCTCAAACCCAGTTAAATTTGTGTTCAATGAAAGGTTTTGGAAAAGCTATTGAAAATGGAGTAAGACCCCAAATATTTGTGAAAAGTCCCTCAATGGACCATATGATGATAAATGAGAAAGGAATCCTATTTACATGTATTAAAACTTGAAATAAACAAGAAATCTAATAAATAACATTAACCTCTATTCTTGAAATCTTAACAAAATATGCCTACTAAAGACTTAAGAAATCAATTTTTTTTTTACTCCATGAGGGTGAATGAATCTCACTAAATGGATACATGGCCAATTTTATCTTTTCCATCACTAACCTAACATGGGTGCAAGATGAAGCTATTTAATGGAGGATAGCCAAGATCAAATGCCTTATTAGCTTGGCTAATGTAAATGAGCTCTTAAGATTTCTTAGGATTGTTTTGGATTTTTGTTATGTAAAGTTGTGTGTTTTGAATGGGTAGGCTTAGCCTTGTATTTATAGTTTTCCACTTGTTAGAGATTGGAATTTGGGTGCATGTGGGACTAAAGATCTTTTAGATTAGATTAGGATAAATATGCTTTAGGCTTAGTTAAGCTTGGTCTAGGCTAGTTAACTAGGGTTTAGGCTAGTTAAAATTTGATTAGAAAGTGATTACGAGACTCATTGAGAGTTGAGAGGGGTCTAGATAACCAATTGTGGTGATAGATATCCTATGAAGCTAATAGAAGTGGTCTAGAGAGAACTAGGGAGGTTCTGAATGGTCGAAAGGAGGAATGTTTAGCTAATAAGAGATATATTAGCCAAATAAGCTGAATATAGGAGGAATACGACTGAGAAGGTGTTGTAAATGGGCATATGAGAGTGGAGTGAAGAATAGGTGATTAACAAAGTTTCGTTAATTGGTTGAATTAGAGGAAATGATAAGTGTAAGAATATTTTAGGTGTCTACATTTGCCCCTCTTTGGGGTGACGTAAGCGACGTCACTTCAAAGAAAGTAGAAAAGAATAAACAAGTAGAAAATTTTGAAGGGATAGAAGAAAAAATGAGTAGAATGGGGATGCCCTCTTGATTGTTGATGGGGTGATAGAAGAACTCGATTGATGATAAAAAAGATGACAGAAAGAGAACATAAGAAAGAATAGTGTGAAGAAGAAGAAAAGGGATATAGAAGAAAAGGAGTATGAGGAAGGGGGAATGAGCTAACATCCATCTAATGCATTTTAAACAACTTTATTCTTCATCATATTGCTAAGGATATTCATCATCGGTCCTTATTAAAAAGAATGAATAAAAGTATAGTATGAAATGAAAAGCCATATACAAACAAATGCCCATTGCTGAAAACACCAAATCCATGCAACATAAAAATTGCAATGCAACTCGAGAAAGTAAAAGATGCCTAAATCCATGCAACATACATACATATTGCAATGCAATACGAGAATGTAAACAAGATAAACTAATAGAAAAACAAGATGCATTGTTTTTGTTATCAAGCTTTAGTTCCGACCTATGCAAATTAACAACAAGGGTTACTGAAGGTGCCCAAGCAAGGATACATGTGAGGAGAATAATGGAGGACACTTCAGTCCTATGAAAAAGCAATGTGCACTACGAAATAGTACAAGACAACTCATTGTGCCCTAGAGTATAGACAAAGTAAGTAGCCTAGCTTTTGTTGATGGAGGTAGATCAAGATGATCTATGAGTCACACACATGAATAGGTGAGAACCAAAGAGTGACATTTTTTAGGATGATTTATATTGTTTTTGATGTTTTTTAAACATATTTGAATTTTTTTAATTTTCTAACATATTTGAATTTTTTTGTGATTTTCTAACATATTTGAACATTTTTGTGATTTTGAAAGCTTTTTGAAACTATGTACAAGAAGATAAGGAAGTGTGGATGCCTTAGCGATAGATAGGATGTACAAGGGCATAAGGCCATGTGCATATGAGAAAGGAGAAGATGCAAAAATTCCCGGTGATTAGGTGGGAGTATTCAAAGGAAAACTCTTCACATCTGTAGAAGTGGGACCAAAGGCCATTATGGATAGGTTCAACATGATGATGAACGTAAACCAATGAAGTCTTTGGGAAGAAGCAAGGATGCCCCAGCGTAAGTTGGCCTAAAAGCACATGATAGAAAGGAAGGAGAATATTGTTTTTGTGAAATGGGACAAAGGTGTCGAAAACATGGAAAAAATTAATCCTATCTATACACATGGATGTTCTAAATGAATTAGAAGAACGATGTGAATGATATGAATGTAGCTTATAATCCTCATGATGAAGAAGTGATTAGCCAAAGGAAAAAATCATGAGACGAGATAAGGAATAAATTAAGAGTCTGAACAAGGTCCAAAAAAGACACTTGGTAACATACTAATCCTACCTACTCATAGAGATCCAGTGTGTGCATGTGGAATTTAATTACCTCTTGAAGGGAAGATTTAATAGAAAACAAGTGAAGACACCCTAACCAATGTGTAGGAATGATTTATTTTGACAGGTGATAGGTGATTTGGATGGTGGAAGGATAGTTGTACATTGCTCTGTTGCCAACCAAGTGTCTATAGCCCCAATAGAGATGCATTTGATTCTAATCACAACATTTCTCTATTGCTAGTTAGGCATCCATAGCCCTGATAGAGATTATTGGAAATACCCCAAGAAAGAGTTATATATCAATTTTATTTTGCTTTTATCTTTTAGATTTTGATTTTTTTGATTGATTTTGATTCTTTTTCTATCTGAAAACTTATTTCAGCTTTCTTGTTTGACAAGGGGTTAAGAACCACTGATGGCTTGATGGAAGGATGTGGAAGTGATTGTGATGACGACATTGGCTAGTGTCAACAAATATGTCCAAAAGTTCTTTGCAATAAGTTTATTAGATGTTGAATGTGATAGGATATCTAAGAGGTCAGTCATTCTTTAATTTACCAAGGTGATAAAAGACTAGGCTCAAATAGATACCATAGAGATAAATGTCACAAAATGTGTGTGAAAAGGCTAACCACAATATCACCAAAGGGATGAAAATGGTAGGAAGACTTGTAGAAGAATGATAAGAAAGGGAAGAAAGAAACATCCATGTGTACGCAATACCTGATTGCAATGTTTGATCTTTGTACCTTTGATTTTTCTTGTGTTTTCTCAATGTTTTTGTATTTTTGAATTGTTTTTATTTTTAGCTTTTTGATAGTTTTAAGAGGTTGGGACTAACAAATTCACTCTGTGTGATAGGATCCAACAACAATGTTTGTGACTTCCTTGATAAGGGAGACTAGGCATGTTTTTTATCAAGAGTTATATTATCCCCGATCTCGATGATCATGGTGAGCTTGTACTCAACAAATGAATGTGATTTATCCTTAAACAAAGGATTATTCATGTAGGATCTTGAGTTCCCTATCCATAGGTTTCTGCACTTTACACCAAACTTGATGGTTGCGTTGATGTACGATTTTGAATCATGCTTGATTTACAATTTTGAAATTGTTCGAGTTGTTGGGGGATTTCAAGCTCTTGGAAGTTTTGATCTGATCTTGATAATGAACCTATTTAGGTTTCTTATAAGATGACGTGTGACTTTTTGGCCTAAGAAGAGTGAGAAGAAATCAAATGTGGATGTTTAGAAGTGATGTGAGAAATGACCATGGGCTTTCCATAACCATTGATAGAAGAAATATGTGATGGATGAAAAGGATACGGTCCAATAATTGAAGAGGATGGGCTATGAGGAGGTGAGCCACTAATAGAAGATGAAAAATGGCTACGGGATATGATCCTAAGATGGAATAAATTGGGCTACAAGGACATGGCCAAAGAATAGAAGAAGATGACAAAGGGCTGCTAGGGCGTGGCCCAAGTATAGATGAGGAGGGACTACCAGTAGGGGTCCCATAGATAGAAGAGGAATAAGGGCTACTAGGACATGGATCAAGAATAGAAGCTAATGGGATACCAAGAGGTGACTGTAAGTAGAAAATGGAGGACTACTATTATGTGACCCGAGATAGAAGAAAATGATGGGCTACTCAGTGGTGACCCAAGGAGAGATTTTGATTGAGGAATGGTGATAGATAATGAATGATTTGGCAACAAGAAGATAGGCCATGGATCAATGTTAGATCCTATTATCTCATCATGCTTAGAAGAAGGTGAAGATGGAATAGAAGAAGAATCAAGTTCCATGACTTTAGGATCTTCCTTTATGTTCTGTCAAAAAGGATCAATTTATTTTCCCCAATATGCGAGCGTATCGAGTTCTAGAAATAATCCTTGTTTGTAATCCTCTAAAGGGATATCATTGTGTAGTCTGATTATTTCTTCATTCTGAGAGAAATCAATTAGTAGAGGTTGTTGATTTTTAGTCATAGAAGGTTGAATAGAAGAAACAAGTCTTATAAGAGGGAAGATTGATTGATAGAAGAAGATGACTCAAGAGAGGAAGTAGGATTGGAGGCAAGTGTCTCATGAATGGATGATTTGGATTTGGACTTATGTCATTTTTCTAGAAGATGATGTAATGTAGGTTGGAAAGTAGGATTGCATAGCCATTCATTAAGTTGTGACATAGGATTCAAATTAGATGATTGACTAGAGGTAACCCAAGTCGTGGAACTCTTCGATAGAGGAAGAGGTTTTGAGATGAGTGATGAAGGAGGTCCTATGAAGAAAGGGAGGACCGTGACTCAAGACCCGAATTAGATGTTTGATTGATGGAACTTGGAGTCACATGAGTCTTCAAAGGAGGAAGACATTGTTGAGGTGATTTGGAATAAAGGTCCTGTGAAGGAAGGGAGGACCGTGATTCAAGATTTGATCTAGGGGTATCTGAACAATATTTGGGATCGAATCTTGTAAGAAGAAGAGTGGTAATCTGAATGGTAGTTTGGATTTGAATAAAAAGAAGAAGAGTGGGGGGAACCTGAATAATAATTTGGATCAGAAGCATCCAAACCGTACCATTGACTATGAGTTGAAGGTGGGGAACAGGGTACCCAAGTGATCCCTCTAGCATGAAGAACCAAATGAGGTTTAGTTGTAATGTTAATCTTTTGATTTGAATTGTTAAACCTAGGTTCCATATTGTTGTAAATGTGAGAAACCGTGTGATAGTCAGTCATTGTTGGCATTGTTTAAGCACAAATGTCTAGACCTAGATAGTGGGATGAAACTCCTTCAAAGGGAAGGAAGTGACATGTTGATTTGAGTAGCATAATGACATCCAACTAGACATTTTGTAAGTATGGAGATGCGTGCATAATTTTTCAAACAAGGTCTAAGGAAAATAGACATTGTGATGATGTAATCTTCATGAGATCAAAATTGATTTTCCTAGAAAACAATTTTTCCAGATGAATAATCATAAGGAACAATCATGCAAGTGTAAAAACACAAAGCCAATCAACAATGAAATACACCCTAGGCAAATGTGTGTGCAAAGTGAGTTCAATGCAAAGATGATCAACACAATGTCAATATTTATGTCAAGCTTGAAATGAACAAGGCATAAATATTAACAAAGGGTAGCCATGGCTCCTAATCAAAGGATATAATGATGCATTTAATAAACAACAAGGCCAAAATGGTAAAGGGTGGGGATTACAAATGTAAGCCACATAACCACACCAATTAGACACGTTTATCAAGCTTCATGGAGAAGAAAGATATTAGTGCCAAAGTGGTATCAAAACGACACAAACAAAGTAAGTGAAACTCTTCAAGATTTTGGACAATGTTTGAAGTAAAACTAAGTCAAAGTATACTAAGGATGTGCTAAAATGTGTGCAGCGTAATGCCACAATGCGGATACTTAGATCACGTTTACAAAAAAAATGACATAAGTATCTTAATTGTGTCGAGACAATGCAAACAAGATAACACGTCAAAGGGAGATCAAATGATGAATCAATCTGAACTATGATGATGATCTTGAAATCAAGATCAAGTGGCCATCAAAGATATGAGGATGCATCCACACACTTTAGACATTTAACAACTCATCCACAAACATGGATGAGCGTAAATGGACAAAAAAGTGGTGAACACTATCTATGACAACACTCCCAAAAGATGCCTTCTGTTGCCCCAAATGGGAAACAAGAATGCAAAGGTGTAGATCAAAAGATGGAAATGAACTAAGCATTACTTGGATAGATTTTCCTTCTCTCGAAGGTGAGAAAGAAGCTAAGCTAAGTGAAACGTCATCTAATTTTTGTGATGAAAGGCACTTAGATCCAACTTAAGTGGATTCTTTGCCTTGTTCAAAAAAAAAGGTTCTGAATCCAAACAAGTTATCACTTTATGATGGCCAAGACAAGACAAAGGACTAGTAAAGTGGGCCTCAAGAAAAAATAGCCTCCTTAATAAGATATCTCAACTAGGTGTTACAAAGTCATCTAAGAGCAGGCACAATTTATCCAAAAAGTCACATTGACTAATTTTGGAGTATCTCAGCTTTTCCCCCTTCAAGTACGGTGGGACACTAAATGCATCCATCATGTACTCTTGCGGGATCACGATCTGAGACAACTTTGTAATGCTAAATCACAAGGAAAACTATTCAAGTGGGTAAGCGAGGCACTTCTTGTTTCATGCACGAGGTTACTCACCAGTGGATTACTTTAGGGTTCTCGATACCACCCCCATTGTTGTAGCTTAAGGCTTTATGCCAAAGGGGTTATGTTTTAGTTGAGTAGATAGGGACGTAACCATTTTCTAAAACCTATAATACAATGTTTTGAATATGGTGTCCTTTTAATCTTACTTAAATTAATGTGGTTTTAAGTAGTACACCATTTGGCAACCTGTATTAAAACACATATTAGAAGGTTTGTGTCTTGTTTTTGGTTTTGACGTCTTTCTTTGACATGTGATTTTGGTCCTATATACCAAGGTTAGTAATTTTCTAAAACATCATACAAAGCGAGATAAGATGTTGTTTTGATTTCCCAGATCATCCTAATGTAAGGAAAGAGCATATGCAACAAGGTATCTCACTCAAATTTGTAATAAACGGAATATTCTTAAGTAAAATGTGAAAAGGAGTTCTTTTAACCAAATTCTAAAGCTAATTAAATTGTTTTTCAAGTATGAAGAAAGTGGTGAAACATTTTTGATTCCCAAGATCACCTAGAAAGGCGAGAGAAGAGCATACACGTTCACAAATAAAGATGAAAATGTTTTTATTAAGTTAGTATAAAAAAATTAATGCAAAGGAAACCTGTAAACCACTATTAGAACCCTCAAAGAGTTAGAAAACCAAGAAAAATTGAAAAATTCTAGAAATCCAATTTTTGCACTTTTTTAACATGATTTTACTAATTTACATTTTTGGAGGTCTCCAAGGCATTTTGGGATTTTTATAATAGCATTTAATATAATAAAGGTATCTAAATTTTGGAATATACCTCACAAAGTAAGCTTCATTATATTTCGACACCTATTCAAACTCGAAAATGGGTTAATGAGTCAAAATATATGATCAAAACAAGGAGCACTAAAAATAAAATGAATGAATCCTATAACTACCCGCAAAACCACACACACACTAAAACAACGAGTAAAGTACATTTTTTTTTACAAGAAAACATAGAAGTCCATCCACATAACACACTTACAGTTAAGGCATACCAAAGTGAAATTCTTGAAGGTTATTTATTTTAATAAAACATCCTTTAACTCTTGACTTATGTTTTCAGGGAGACTCGGGATATGATTTGCACAATTCATCTTACTAAACTAAGTTTCTTTCTTATACACTGTAGAGTGATTAGTTTAAAGTCTTTTCTATTATGGAAATTATTTTTTTAGTTCATTTATTTAATAAAGAAGATAATTTAATTCCACAAGGCCATCCATCCACACTTACGCTACTAAAACTCGCTCAAACCCTTATTACAACATGGATTCACGTTCAACAAACTTAAGAGAAAATTACAAAGCACCTTGGAAAAATTTAAAGGAAGAAGGTCAAGTTGAATTCATATTTGAAACATCATTAGTTATTACCAATATTTAATTGGAGCTTAAGGACTTATCCACAATTATTAAAGATTTCACTTAGGCTTCACTTGAATGAGTTTTATAAAATAAAAAAATTTACCTTCCAAAAGGATGAGAGATAAATTTTGTGGTTTATAAATTGTCTTATCCTACTTATTAAACCTTATTATCTTCTAGAAACTAACCATTGATTTCACTTAAACTCATTTAAGAATTCACCATATAAGGATAATGTTTGTTAGCCTAGCTAGGGTTAGCAAGTTATAAAATTTTACTTTACAATGATAGTTTCATCTTTGATTACTTAAGGAATTGCTTGTTCTCAAGTAGGTCACCTCTACATTAATTTGTTGAATAATTTTTTTGTTTTTGTTTAGCTTCTATAAGGGTTAACCAACCCATTTAATTTTATTTATAACATATTATTACTAAGTCTTAGAAAGATTTAACTTAACAATTTATTCTCAAGATCAAAGTTTTACAATCCTCATATCACTGTAAAGATTGAATATCATTTCTCACAAAGATAAGTTTCTAGTTTATCTACAAAAGGATAAGACAACATCCTCACGCAATTTCCAAACAATCCAAGGAAAGAGGTCTTCTAAACTCCTTTGCAAGCACTATTACAAATTTTGCATCACATTAGACATTTTTGCAAGGAACTTCATAAATTGAACTGATGAAACCTTTACAACTCTTTCCTTTAATCTACTCACATAATCCATCTGCACAAATATTAACTAGATTCAGTTCACTATAATCGAGCATGTTAAGACTACCCATTGCAATGAACGAGTAAGCTAACATTTTACAATGCCATGAAAGGAATGTTCCACTTCAGGAAAGGATCAAAACAAACCACAAATCAACATTTTCACAAGTGGTAAAGAATTACACCAGCCAACAAGGACAAGGCCAATTATTCTACCAACAAACTTCATCATGAACGTCAACTAGGTTACGATTATCAAAATTCTATCAACAAGTGACCTTTTATTTACAAATAAAAGTCACACCCTTATAATATGCAATAATGATCCCAAAATTTCTTCCCTTTTCTCTTCTGCATGGAGAATATATTTTCAACCATTTTTATTTTGTTTAGGAAATCATTTATATATATATATATATATATATATATATATATATACAATCATAATCATATTTAATAGGCCACTATTTATACCTTGTAATCCGTTATAAGCTGCTCACAAAGGAACCAACATAAACTTAAAATGTCATTTAATAATTTGATCATTATCCATAATAGACAGATAAATAATAGATTATTTTCATCCAACCAAGTAAGAAAGTTCCATTATAAAATTTAGGTAATTTCAACAGAGAACAAAATAATGATTTACCACAATCATAAAGTGTTGAAATTTTAAAACCCCAAGGGCTCCAACAGAAAACAATAGTGGAATATTGCACCCTTAGCTTAAAAAAATAAACCTTCTCTAACACATACTAGGCATCACGAATGACCAAGCCAAGGATTTTCATGAGGAGATAAACCAAACTAATTTCATCTACGGATTCCTCCTACATAAGACCTCTCTCTCTCTCTCTCTCTCTCTATACATATCTTCCCTTCAGAGAGAGGGAGAGGGAGTATACTTGAATTATGTTGAAACAAAAAATTTGTTACTTATACATATATACCCATACGTATTCTACCTATACCCAAACTGGGTTATCTGACAATATGAATAATAAATTATTCATTTCAAACTCAACCACTAGGAACTTGTTGGCCAATAAATAAAATACCAAAAACTATTGCAAAACCTATGGCACACACATGTAACATTACTTCCTTTGAATGGTTAAAAGAGGAAGAGAAGATAGACCCAAAATTCCCAATCCAACACTTGCACAGAAAATCTAAATGAGTATTCATCTCCTTATTTTATCTTGGGGTAATAAAAGGAGTATGCATTGTCCTAAAGCATGCTAGTGTATAATCATTACTAGATCCCAAATATTTGGACACAAAAAAAAAAAAAAAATCATTCTGAATACTCTATAATGACCAGCTTATGTAAACCCCTAAAGGTAAACCTCAACCACATTGAGAAACATAGAAATATGATTACCCATTTCATACCCCCTTTTCTTCTTATTGAATTCATAGTAAATACAAGAACCAAGTTTTAAACAATCTTATGAAATCATTCGCATTTCAAAAATAAAAAGAGAGGAGAACTGTTTTAGGGTTCCACAATACAAAGCCACATTTAACTGCTCGCATAGAACTATATATATATATATATATATATATATATATATATATATATATATATATATACTTTACAGTGTAAAGGGGTAAGCAAGGAAAGTATAGCCCTATAACACAAGCAATTCAGAAGGATATCCAAGGGAGATAACCAACGCACTCAAGGAAATAACTAAACAACCAAAAAAAGTAATCCATCCAAGGCACCATTTGTAGGAAGAACAAGCATTTCATGGAATAATAACCCAAGTACGCAGTATTGCAAGGGTAGGCATAACATGCATGTTTTAATGCCTCCAACCTCGCAACTACGCCTAACGTCAGCCGAACTCAAGAACAACACACTCTAAGCGAAATCCATTTTCTTTAGCTTGTTAAATGACCATATTCATCTAGCAGCCACATTTGGCATAGGCAAGGAGTTTTGTGGGTAAGGGCAAGGAGAGAATACGAAGAAAGGAGGAGCTCCCAAAACTTGTGACTCCATTAGATTGGGGTTTTAACGCCCTTCTTAAAAAAATCCAAACAACATACTCTCCTCACTACTCATGTGGCGAGAACATAATAATGTAGGTAGAAAACAAAAGGCATAAAGTATTTACAAATCAAAATTAATAAATGAAGGGAAGTGCAGCCAGCAGAGGTAAAGCCATTTGGAGATGGCCACACAACAAGGACCAGACAACTGAAAAAGAGTGAGGGACGGTAGGTGCAAGGAATTTAATTTTGATTTTAATTCATGGCCTCATCAAACCTACGCCACCACCTACCTCCCTTCTTTCCCATGCAAACCACTAAATTTTATTTTATTTTATTTTATTCTATTTTTTTTTAAAGCATAAATAATCTAGTTAAACTTAGTTAAAAAAATGCATACCGAAATGAATAACCAGCAACCAAGGAACAAGGATGAATTTGCGTAACCAAGGCATCACTAAGGGTATCCTCCTCCTATGCAAGAATCGAGGCTCACTTGATGGAAAGATCAATCAATTAAGTAAAATAGTTTAATATAATTAGTTAACTATTGCTAACAATTGACCAATAAAAAAGAATAGTCACCAAACGACAATAAAATAAATATTATTATTATTATTATTATCACGTTTACAACTTAGGAATAACTATTACAATATTAATAATGTTGACAGTCAAGATCGACAATAATAATAAAATAACAATGATCAACCATTCATAACAATAATACTATTATATAAATACAAATATATGAATCTCTTTTAAAAGGGACATGCCCTAAAATACCAAATCGACATACAAGCCGCCTACTTGGATTTGAGAACAAAATTTTCCTTTATGAGGTAATCATAAAGGACATTGTGGATGCCCACCACTAGAGGTGTCTACAATGACACAAAGGGGGGAACAAAATGGGGAGGAAGCAGGGTGCTAATCCTTCCCTACACTGACAAGGCAAGGCATATACTAGTCAATGGAAACACGCCAACATTGGGGCCAAATTTACAAGGCATGTAACCATGCCTTAGATGGCCAAGGAGGAATATTAACATTTAGCATGAACACCATGCTCTAAACCAAGGTGCCACCAACAACAAGCTCCTCTTGCATGAATCGAGGCTTGGTCTGTGAAGCGACCAATCCAAACAATAAAATCACTTATCGATAACTAACAACAAATTTTATAACAAATCGACGATCAGATAATGAAGTTATCATCGATCGATAATTAAAATAATAATATTATTACTATTATTATTACTTAATACTACTTATTAATCACATTATTATGACTAAAAGATATTCAAGAACGATAATCTAAAGAATAATTATTATTATGTAGATATTCCCTCTAACTGGTCAGCCCTAACAACAAGTCATCATTCAAACCACCTATTGAATTAAAGAATGAGATTTTTCCTTAGCAAGGTAATAAAAAAGGTGAAACCAACAAAGATCAAGTAGGAGCACAACAATGTTCAATGCTTAAGACACAGTCGTCTAAGAAGAAAAAGAATAATGATGAATAGGGCATTACATTCTCCTCCCCTTAAAAAGCATCTTCCTTGATGTGACATAACATAGGACAAAAAGGTGGCAAGCCTCGAACAGATACGAGGCAAAGGTGCGCTCTAAGGTTAAGATTTTAGACGTTAGAGCATGGCCATGGGGTGGCTTTAGGAACATTTAGTAGAAATTTTAACATACAATTTCTTTGAAGATTGGTAGTTCCCTCTTATTCGTTATTTCATTAATCTCTTTCCATTAACTTTATCCTTAATTCAAGTCCTTTAGAATTTCATTGTTGTAGAATTTTAGCTTATTCATTCTTGTGGATGCCTGACCTGAACTACAGTCACAACACCCTACCAAGGTCAGACAAGACACTATAGATTCACAAACACACAAGTATATACTTCATGACTGTATTATACCACAAAATATTTCTCAATATGGAAGGGAATAGGAATGGTCCACATAACATAGTACTTGTCACACAACCATGACTGAAAATAGAATACTTGAACAAAGTGTACTACGATAACCAGACATTTCCCCAATTTCACAGATGAAAAATTCACATAACTTTGAACAAAAGCTACAGGTACATAGTGTACACCAGGGAGCCACAACCATAACCAACCCTCATGAGCACACATACATCATAACACTACCCCCAAAACACCACCAACAACACCATATACCACCCGAAGCATCAGAAAATAACCACCTACTCCCAAGTATTACAAAACAACTCCATATAACTCCCAAAGCATCAATTACACACACACACGAATCTCTTATGCCTCCCTCAAGCAATAAAGTATAGATAAATTTTCCTTTTTGCTCCAAAAGAAAAGAGGTCAGTCACCCTATGGCCCAAGACACATAGAGTCCGGCTACCCCTAACCCAAGTGACATAATAACTCATGGTTCAACAACCCACTAGTTATCTGTAACTCCTTGGGGCGTACCCCCATACAATGAAGCGGGTCCATAGGTCCAACCATTCCATGGTGCATCCCATGACCCTATTCCATACATCACGATAATAGAACCAACATAGCAATCCAGATCAAAATGCCAAGTGGCAAAGTACAAGCCTTGGGCAAGGTGGTAAAATCTTAAAATTTAAAAGAAGATTCAAAACCAAGAAAAACAAATGACCAAATAGCCATAGTTAGTGCAAAAATCCGTGTGTTAGTACCAAAAACCAAGGAAATGCCCAAAATGTAAAACATGGCAATCAAGAAAATTGTTGGTCCTTACAAAATTAAAGTAAAAGGTTCAATTTATGAATAAAATACACATATAAGAATAGCACATTACGATGACTACATGGCCTTATCTGGCCACCAAGGGGGTACTCAATGAGTTTCGCACTCAGAACCTCGAGCCTCAGCTCGTAAAATAACATATCAATAGTACAACTATCATCATCTCAATCTGAATCATCTTGCCACCACTTCAACAAGGCTCAACATAGTCAAAATCACATAGGTTGAATCCATATGAAAACCATATCGGGAGAGAGAAAAGAGTACAAGTCACCATCTATTGAGCCTAAGGTGTCCACAAAACACAATATGCATGACACCCGTTGAGAAAGTGCCACA
Source organism: Taxus wallichiana var. yunnanensis (assembly GCA_018340775.1). Lineage (NCBI taxonomy): Eukaryota > Viridiplantae > Streptophyta > Pinopsida > Cupressales > Taxaceae > Taxus > Taxus wallichiana. The sequence continues at coordinate 52,787,657 of CM031235.1, forward strand.
CATACCAAATGAACAAAAGTAGGTTCTCGGCCTATATAAGGCTCCACTTCCTATCTCTTACTCAGCTCAAGTGGCTGGTCAACGGTATGCATTTTCTCACTCCAAACATACATAGTTTACCGATTTCCCTTAGGGTCGGTTAGCCTAAGGTTCACAACATAACATGCAACTACATCACTAATACAATGGTGGTTCACACACATTAATAATAACACCTTCGCAAGGTACATATACGGGGTATATCACAATCATACATTCACTGGGTGTAATACATCACTTTTCCACATTCTGCACCCAAAGTGCAATCATTATATGATAAGGTTCATAAGCTCACCGTATGACCCTAAATCACGACATGAATCATTAAATATTACACAAATCATACATATGATGAACATAGTAAGATCACAACATAACATTTATTGGTACATAACAAGGTGGTATGCACATTTATTCAAAACATGGTAAAAACATCATGATACAACTCATTTCACTTTACATCAATCTAGTCATACAACACATCGACACACCCACATATCACAATATGCCACAATGCTCCAACACTTTGTCATCCACATTAGAATTATTTTCACACATCACAAGAAATAATTCACATGGGAACTTTTCATAGAATCCACAAGAAGGAGAGTGAATACTCCCATTCCCAACACATCAACATGCTAACAAATACACACTAAGTGACATACACATCATGTGCGTTCACAACATCACAATTATGACATCAATCACATCATGCTTATACCACATTACTCTTCCAATATCAACCTCCATCATGCAACACCATCATCATCATGTAACACCATCACAACTCCAATATGGCCCAAAGGTTTGAGAGCATGAACCTTGCTCTGATACCAAGTGTAACGACCTGCAAATCACACACACTAAAAAAAAAAGTAAAGTACAATTTTTTTACAAGAAAACATATAATCCCATCCACATAACACACTTATAGTTAAGGCATACCACAATGAAATTCTTGAAGTTTATTTATTTTAATAAAACATCCTTTAACTCTTGACTTATGTTTTCGGGAAACTCAAGATATGATTCACATAACTCGTCTTACTAAACTAAGTTTCTTTATTATACACTGTAGAGTGATTAGTTTAAAGTCTTTCTATTATGAAAATTATTTGTTTAATTCATTTATTTAATAAAGAAGATAATTTAATTCCACAAGGCCATCCATCCACACTTACGCTACTAAAACTCGCTCAAACCCTTATTACAACATAGATTCACGTTCAACAAACTTAAGAGAAAATTACAAAGCACCTTGGAAAAATTTAAAGGAAGAAGGTCAAGTTGAATTCATATTTGAGACATCATTATTTATTACCAAGATTTAATTGGAGCTTGAGGAATTATCCACAATTATTAAAGATTTTACTTAGGCTTCATTGAATGAGTTTTATAAAATAAAACAATTTACCTTCCAAAAGGCTGAGAGATAAATTTCGTGGTTTCTAAATTGTCTTCTCCTACTTATTAAACCTTATTATCTTCCAAAAACTAACCATTGATTTCCCTTAAACCCTTTTAAGAATTCACCATATAAGGATAATGTTTGCTAGCCTAGCTAGGGTTAACAAGTTATAAAATTTTACTTTACAAGGATAGTTTCACCTATGATTACTTAAGGAATTACTTGTTCTCAAGTAGGTCACCTCTACATTAATTTTTTGAATATAATTTATTTTTTTCATTTAGCTTCTATAAGGGTTAAGCAACCCATTTTATTTTACTTATAACATATTGTTACTAAGTCTTAGAAAGATTTAACTTAACAATTTATTCTCAAGATCAAAGTTTTACAATCCTCATATCACTATAAAAATTGAATATCATTTCTCACAAAGATAAGTTTCTAGTTTATCTACAAAAGGAAAACACAACATCCTCACGCAATTTCTAAACAATCAAGGCAAGATGTCTTCTAAACTCATTTGCAAGCATTGTTACAAAATTTACATCACATTGGACATTTTTACAAGGAACTTCATAAATTGAACTGATGAAACCTTTACAACTCTTTCCTTTAATCTACTCACATAATCCATCTACACAAATATTAACTAGAGTTAGTTCACTAGAACTGAGCATGTTAAGACTACCCATTGCAACAGTAAGCTAACATTTTACAATGCCATGAAAGGAATGTTCCACTTCAGGAAAGGATCAAAACAAACCACAAATCAATATTTTCACAAGTGGTAAAGAATTACACCAACCAGCAAGGACAAGGCTAATTACCCAACAAACTTCATCATGAATGTCAACTAGGTTACGATTATCAAAATGCTATTCATAAGTGACCTTAATTTACAAATAAAAGTCACACCCTTATAATATGAAATAATGATCCCAAAACTTCTTCCCCTTTCTCTTATGTCCTGGAGAATATATTTTCAACCATTTTTATTTTGTTTAGGAAATCATTTATACACACACACACACACAATCATAATCATATTTAATAGGCCACTATTTATACCTTGTAACCATTATAGCTGCTCACAAGGAAACCAACATAGACTTAAAATGTCTTTTAACAATTTGATCATTATCCACAATAGACGGATAAATAATAGATTATTTTCATCCAGCCAAGTAAGAAATTTCCATTATAAAATTCAAGTAATTTCAACAGAGAACAAAATAATGATTTACCACAATCATAATGTGTTGAAATTTTAAACCCCAAAGGCTCGACATATAAAACAATAGTGGAATCTTGCACCCTTAGCTTAAAAAAAATAAACCTTCACAGCACATACAAGGGCATCACGAATGACCCAGTCAAGGGTTTTCATGAGGAGATGAAACCCAAACTGATTTCATCTACGGATTCCTCCTACGCGAGACCTCTCTCTCTCTATCTCTCTTTTTACATAGTTTCCATTTAGGAGAGGGAGAGGGAATATGCTTGAATTATTTGTAACAAAAAAATTTTTACTTATACATATATACCCTTACGTATTCTACCCGCACCCAAACTAGGTTATCGACAATATTAATAATAAATTATTCATTTCGAACTCAACCACTAGGAACTCATTCAGGCTAATAAATAAAATACCAGAAAATTGTTGCAAAACCTATGGCACACACATGTAACATTACTTCCTTTGAATGGTTAAAAGAGGAAGAGAAGATAGACCCAAATTCCCAAACCAACACTTGCACAGAAACTTGAAATGAGTATTCATCTCATTATTTTATTTTGGGGTAATAAAATGAGTATGCATTGTCCTAAAAGCATGCTAGCGTATAATCATTACTAGATCCCAAATACTTGGACACAAACAAAAAAAAACTCATTCGAATACTCTATAATGACCAAATGTTTATATAACCCCTAAAGGTAAACCTCAACCACATTGAGAAACAATGAAATATGATTACCCACTTTTTTCTTCTTATTGAATTAATAGTAAATACAAGAAACAAGTTTTAAACAATCTTATGAAATCATTCACATTTCAAACAATAAAAAGAGAGGAGAACTATTTTAGGGTTCCATAATACAAAGCCACATTTAACTGCTCACATAGAACTATATATATATATATATATATATATATATATATATATATATATATAATTCCTATTTGCACTATCACATTTTGTATTTAAATAGATATTATATATATATATATACTTTGCAATGTAAAAGGGGTAAGCAAGGAAAGTATATCCTGTAACACAAGTGATTCGAAGGAGATCCAAGGAGATACCAAATGCACTCAAGGAAATAACTAAACAACAAAAAAATAATCCATCAAGCCAGGCAACATTTTCAAGAAGAACAAGCATTTCATGGAATAATAACACAGGTACTAGAGTATTGTAAGGGTAGGCATAACATGCCTATTTTAAATGCCTCCAACCTGCAACCATGTCAACCCGAACTCAGGAACAACACAATCAGGTGAAATCCATTTTCTTTAGCTTGTTGGATGACCATATTCATCTAGTGGCCATGTTTGGCATAGGCAGGGAGTTTTACGGCAAGGGCAAGGAGAGAATACAACAAAGGAGGAGCTCCCAAAACCTGTGACTCCATTAGATTGGGGTTTTAACACCCTTCTTCACCAAATCCAAACAACATACTCTCCCTCACTGCTCATGCGGCAAGAACATAATAATGTAGGTAGACAACATAACATATTTGCAAATCAAAATTAATAAATGAAGGGAAGTGCAGCCAACAGAGGTAAATCCATTTGGAGATGGCCACGCAACAAGTACCAGACAACTCAAAAGGAGTGAGGGATGGTAGGTGCAAGGAATTTAATTCATGGTCTCATCAAACCTGCGCACCACCTACCTCCCTTCTTTCCCCCATGCAAACCACTGAATTTTATTTTATTTTTATTTTATTTTTTAAAGCATAAATAATCTAGTTAAAATTAGTTTAAAAAATGCATACCGAAATGAATAACCAACAACCAAGGAACAAGGATGAATTTGTGTAACCAAGGTGCCACTAAGGGTATCCTCCTCCTATGCAAGAATCAAGGCTCACTTGATGTAAAGATCAATAAATTAAGTAAAATAGTTTAATATAATTAGTTAATTATTGTTAACAATCAAGCAATAAAAAAGAATAGTCACCAAACGACAATAAAATAAATATTATTATTATTCTTATTATCACGTTTACAACTTAGGAATAACTATTGCAATATTAATAATGTCAATAGTCTAGATCGACAATAATAATAAAAGAACAATGATCAACCATTCATAACAATAATACTATTATATAAATACAAATATATGAATCTCTTTTAAAAGGGATATGCCCTAAAATACCAAATCGACATACAAGCCACCTACTTGGATTTGAGAACAAAATTTTCCTTTAACAAGGTAATCGTAAAGGATGTTGTGGAGGCCCACCACTAGAGGCATCAACAACGACACAAAGGGGGGGGAAAAAAATGGGGAGGAAGGGTGCTAATCCTTCCTTGCAACAAGGCAAGGCCACTAATGGTCAATGGAAACACACCGACATTCAAGGCCAAATCTACAAGGCATGCAACCACACCTTAGATGGCCAAGGAGGAATATTAACATTTAGCACAAACACCATGCTCTAAACCAAGGTGCCACCAACAATAAGCTCCTCTTGCATGAATTGAGGCTTGGTCTACGAAGCGACCAATCCAAACAATAAAATCACTTATCGATAATTAACAACAAAGTTGATAACAAATTGACAATCAGATAATGAAGTTATCATCGATCGATAATTAAAATAATAATATTATTACTATTATTATTACAACTTAATACTACTTATTAATCACATTAACAAGGACCAACATACAAGCTTGACCAAAACAATAATAGCAAGAATCGACAATTCAAAAGAATAATTATTATTATGTAGATGTTCCCTCTAGCTGGTCACGCCCTAACAACATCAAGTCATCATTCAAACCACCTATTGAATTCGAGAATGATATTTTTCCTTAGTAGGGTAATCGAAAAGGAGAAACCAATAAAGATCAGTAGGAGCACAACAACGTTAAACACTTAGCAACATAGTTTTCTAAGAAGAAAAATAAGAAAGATGAATGGGGCATTACAAATCCAGATTACACAGAGACACCTACGTGCCCTAGCTAAGATACACCTACAAAACAAAAATTAGTGAAATCTATAGTATACTAAAAACACGAGATGCATCCATACTGAGATATAGATGCTTACAAATTGATGTGGATGCTTAGGGTTCAACAGAGACACGTCGAGCATAAATAATTTTTTTAAATTTTCACATAGTCAAGCTATTTATGCATACACAACCAGAGAGGTAGATAAGAGACCCGGATGATGGAGACACGCGCATGTCCCTTTAGAGAAAAAAATTGTAAACGATGAGACTGCCAGACATGTACACGCGTGTTCGACAAGGATGCTAGGGTTTCAACATGTATGCGCCCCTTGTTAACACCTACGCGCACCCTATGAAAAACCTGTAAAACTCATGGATTTTCAAAATTTCAAGAGCAAATAGGTTAGTTGTTAGTCAAAGTGTCCTATTTCTATATCAAACCCACAAAATACATGCAAATGAAGGTCATTTATCTAGTGTTAGAAATAGAAATGAGGAAATAACAAGTGATTTGATCCAAAAACTTGAAAATGAACTTTGAAGAACTTAGAAGACCTCCATTAATAGAGTATGGACATGAAAGAGTTAATGAATCATATCGGAAACTGTGCACCATAATGAAGTTGCACTCAAGTTGAATCACAATGGATCCAATGTAATCACAAGGAAGAATCGATCAACAACTCAATAACTTGCATAACATAATAAAGATTTGCTCATAATAAAAGACAATAGAGTGTCTTGGCATACTCATAAATGAATAGTGAATGGGTACATATAGGGTGCTTGAGTAACCCTAGTGCATGAATCAATAGCAAACCCTAAACCTAACATGTGTGAGATGACCCTCCAATATGTGAAGAGGACACATAGGATAACTCACATCAACACCCCCCTTCATCAAAGCTGGGGTAGTGGCTATGATGAGTCAAACAGACAGAAGAGAAGACACTCCTAAACAACTAAGAAAGATGTGTCAATGGGGCCCGAAAAAAAATAAAGGCCACGATAAGGTGCCCATATACAAACACAATCTTCCTAGAATAAGAAGAAGAAAAGAAGGACTACTTATCTTGAAGAAGATGAGCAAGCTGCAGAAGACCTCACCTCAATAAGTGACCGTAAGTGAAGAAAATTCATCTTAATGAAGGGCTTGGTAAATAAATTTGTAATCTGATTATCTATCCGAATGTACTAAATGTCAATGATGCCATTATGAATAATCTCTCGTATGAAGTGCATATGGATCTCAATGTGCTTCTTTTCCTGATGTTGAACTGGATTTCTACAAATAGAGATAGTGCTTGTGTTATCATAGTAGATAATGGTAGGCCACCGAAAGTGGATGCCAAACTCTATCAAGAATACCTTGTAGCCAAATAGATTTTGTGGCAGTGCTAACTGCTCCTTTGTATTATGCCTCTATAGATGATAACACAATTGTATTTTTCTTCTTGCTAGACCAACTAATGGGACTCGAACCAAGAGAGAAACTGTAGCCAGAAGTAGATTTTTGATGATCTAAGTCACCATCCCAATTAGAATATGTGAACCCAATTAAAAAAATATCTACCCCTCCATGATAGTGAATGTCATTAGTATAAGTTCCATGAACATAATGAAGGATCCATTTAGCTACTTTCTAATGTAGATCATGTGGCTCCTACATGAATCTGGACACGATCCCAATAACATATGATAAATCGGTCGAGTGTGAGTCAAGTAAATCAAGCTCCCCACCAATTGTCGATAAAGAGTACCATCAACCAAGGGAGTAGAGCAATCTGAAACCAACTTAACCCCAAAAAGAAAAGGAGTAGGAGAAGACTTGCAATTAGACATCTGAAAATGAGCTAGAAAATCAAGAGCATACTTAGGTTGTGAAATCAAAATTCCCAAGTCAAATTGTGAAATCTAGATCCTAAGGAAGTAATGAAGTAGACCTAAGTTAGTCATGGAAAACTTGTTGGCCAAGGAAATATTCACAGAATCAATAATAGAGGAAGATCTTCATGTGATCAACAAGTCATCAACATATAAAACAAGAATGAGTATGGAGTCATCTTGCCATAGAATATAAACATTTGGATTCAAGTGACACCTAGTAAACCCTGATGTAAGTAAAAAAGAGTCCATCTTGGCATACCAAGCCTAAGCAAGGGTTGTTCAAGGCCATAAAGAGACTTCTTTAACTTATAAATGAGGGAGGGATCTTAGACATAACCCAAAGGTTGTTCCATATAGATATCTTCCTCTAGGTCATCATGAAGAAAGGCACTCTTAAAGTCCATTTGATGGACTTTCCATCTATTCACCGTGGCAATGGCTAGGGTCAGTCGAATAGAAGTCATCTTCGCAACCAGAGAAAAGGTTTCAGTATAATCAACCCCTACTATCTGGGAGAAACCCTTAGCTACTAATCGTGCTTTAAACTTTTCAACATCTCCATCTACTCCATACTTTTTCAGGAAACACCCACTTACACCGACGATTTTTCTTCCTTTCGGAAGAGGGGTGAGATCCCAAGTATTGTTCTTCATGAGAGAGGAATACTACTCATCCATGGCAGAATCCCACTTAGGAATACCATAATCCTCTTGGAAAACTGCTCAACAATATCGTGGATAGAAGTAGAGGTGAAGAAAGAGTGGGGTCAACTAAATCTGACGAGTGAGTATGTCTCACATCCGAAGTATCTCCAACTAAATCTCCAACACTTTGCAAAGTTTTCCTAGCCCAAAGAGGACCAGGAGGATCAAGCTTAGAGTCATAAGATTCTTCTCTTGAGTGAGAAGGGACATAGTCCTCTTCATCAGAATCCTCCAAGACTCACTAGACTATTTGATCTCGGTAAGAAGAGAATCGAAAACTTGACGTGGGGCAACCCATTGACCATTTCGTCGCTTTGGCTTAATTGTTTAAGGTAGTGATAACTTTTAGATGATTTCGAAGAAATGCTCATGCCATAGCTTACTAATCTCATTTTCATGAGTGAACAAGGCCATGGGCATAGAATCAAAAGTAAAGTGGGAGAAGGTGTACAACCATGAATGGTGATCTGCCTTTCCCTCACCCACCGTAGTGTTATCGTTAAGCTCACGAATAATCGAGTTAGGACCAAATTCCACTTGCATTCCTTCAGCAAGGTGAGTAATTTGGTAAGCGATAGGAGATTGGTAGAGATTAGGAATACTCAACACTTGGTTAAATGTTCCCCCATCCATCTCTACCGATCCACTACCGAAAATTGACCTTCATGTCATTCGATCCACTCGCACGGGAAACTAATTATCCATCATGATTTGGGATATTCCACAAGGTTTGATTTTGGAGAACTCAACATGTAAAGAACCCATGTGGTGTGAGGCACCGGAATCTATAATCCACGTTGATGAAGGAGTAACTCTGGCTACGAGGTCCTTTCCTTTCTTCTTATCATTTTTAGAACCTTTTGCAAAGTAGAAGACTCGGCCTTCAGAGCATTTTATTTTATGGATTTAGGAACATTTATTTTATTCTTCCTAAGTAAATGAGATAAGTGATCAATCTATTTCCAAAAATAGTGGTGCTTGTCGTGACCAGACTTCTTGCAATAGGAACACAAAAATTTGCTTTTTGTGCCTTAGGCTTAGAAATCGAAGTGTTTGTGTCATTTTTAGGTTTTTTTCTTGGTTTCTTTCTTAGGTTGATCCTTTGTTTCTTTCTTCTTTTCAGTATTCTTTCCCTTTCTAGTACTTGCTACAAGGGCATGTGAGTTGGACTTGAGAGACCCCATTTGAATGAGTTTTTCCTGTTCTCGAATGAGTTGGGATGAAAAATAGTCAAAGGAGGGCATAGTCCAAGTATCGCCCAAAGTAACTTTTGTAGCATAGAAAGTTGACATGAAGATAGAATATTCAAGATTACCTAACTTAGAGAGAATTGACAAGATCGGTTGAGAATCTATCTTCTCTACTTGACATCCTTTTAACAACAATCTAATGTGGAATTTTTTTGAGAAGAAAGATTGTAGGTTTTCAAAGTCACTAGGATTTAACCCTAGTAGTTCATTTTCCAACTCATGCACTCTCATGTCATTTAGTTGTCCAAACATCACATCCAGTGTTTTCCATGCAGATTTAGGTGTTTCGGATGACTCAATGTGGAAGAGAAAGTTAGGAGAAATAGACATGCAAAGAAGACCTAAAGCTTCATCACTATAGTTTAACCACTTAGATTTTTTAGGTTCGTCATCCGGTTCAATCTCATTTCACATTTTGATGTGGGATAACCCTTTACCTCTTAGATTCATTATTCTTTTTATTTCCATTTGAATAAGTTGAATGGCGTAAGTAAAGGAATTAAAATTACATCCATAGAGAGAGAGAGAGAGAGAAAGAAATGTAAAAAAGAAACACAACCACCCAGACAATAAAACCCCCACTTTCGACACTCTATAGTTTAGTGCATTTATTACAATTAGGTCCGTGCGTGCGGTTTGAAACACTTAGTAACTCATCTTGCAATTAGCGTAATAATGCACAATAGAGGAGAACACAATAGTGTTTCGTGGAGCGCAGCACATAGGACATCGTAAACAATCACAAGAGAAAAACAAGGAAGGAGGTGAAAGCCAATCTGGTTGTGAGAAAAATAATCTCACATTGTAAATGAAAATCCCTGCTGCTGTAGACTATGGAGGACACGCGCTCACTAGTCGCAAAGATAATAAGGGTAAAAAAATACAAGTTTAGATGAACTTAGAATGATGCCAGATGATCTTCAGAATGCTAGAAAGGCATGTGGAAGACAAATAGGTGCTCAGAGTGTCATTGCACACTTGAGTGCATGATTAGTAAAAAAATTGACACTAATGCCTAAAAAAATTATCGTTTAGAAACATCTAGTTTAGCTAATTTTAGAGCTATTGGAGTTTTTTTAAAAACGATGAAAAACGTTAATGAATACATGATTTTAAAAATTATTGAAGAATCAAAAAATATTGGCGTTGAAATTAATGAAACTAGATTTAATTAAATTAAATCTAATTAATTGCAACTAATTAAGAGCTAATAAAAAAATTAAATCCTAATTAGATTTTAAATATACTCCCCTTTGAAAAAAACACTTAAAAGGAGACCCACCAAATTTGAAAAAAAGAATATAATTTTTTAAAACTTACCGTTTATATAAAAAAACTTGCCTTAAATAATTGTGGGAAACTTACTTTATATAAGAAAATACCACGGAGGTAAAGTTTGTTATGTTTTTGTTGTAAAACCTTACTAAAAAAGAATAAGCATTTATGATTTTAGGTAAAAGAATTTTAAAAACATTTTTTTTGTGTTGTGTTTTAAATAGAATGTAATTTAAAACTTATCTAAAAATTTGTTTTATAAATTATTTTAAAAATACTTACCATTAAGAAAAAATTACCAAAAAAAATCTTACCTTTTTGCGAATGGTGAGACCGTTGGGAACAAAATGGTGGAAAGTCGTTGGAAGCCAGAGAGAAGGGAGGAAGAGAGGGGGGGCTGGGCGAGTGGCCATGGTAGGGAGGTAGCATGCGTGGGGTTGAGCAAGGGCCATGGCAGGGGACAACCAAGGGCGAGAAAATTTGGAAGGCCACTACACATGCAAGGAAGGCCATAGTGGAGTAGGGAACCACGCAGGAACTACGTAGGGTAGAGAACCACATGATAGAGAACCATGTAGGGTGGGGACATATCCATGGGAGCCCATGGCGGAGTAGAGAAGGGGTTTTGGTGTCACCGAAGAGCTAAAATGCCTCACAAAAGGAGCAAGTCTGAGCTTTCAGTGTCAAAAAAACAGAAGCAAGGCAAACTCGCCGAGTGGGTGGAGAAACACCATGCAACAACCACAAATTTTAACCTGTATTCTGTAACAAACATGCCAAAAAAATAGAAAACCAAAAATATAGAGATCTAAAATTTCTAGTTTTAGTAAAATTTTTATAAAAACTAGAAATTACTCTAGTTTAGCCAACCAGCTAGATTTAGCTCATTTAAATTTAGCTAAATGTAGCTACAAAGCCCCTGAAAACTTCAGGAATACCTGCACATGCACAAAAAAGGCACAAAAAATGACACAACTTTCCGAGAAAGTTGTTAAAGATGTTAGCAAGGAAAAACTAGAATATAATGATCGCAAAACTTGCACAAGGAGTTTAGAAAAATGAAAACAAGAGTAATCACAACTCAAAAAATGAGTGCACGTTTACCCGATCTCAGCTCTGATACCATGAAAGAGTTGATGGATCGTATCGAAAATTATGCACCATAATGAAGTTGCACTCAAGTTGAATCATAATGGCTCCAATGTAATCACAAGGAAGAATCGATCAACAACTGAATAACTTGCATAATAGAATAAAGCTTGCTCATAAGAAAAGACAATGAAGTGTCTTGGCATACTCATAAATGAATAGTGAAAGGGTACATATAGGGTGTTGAGTAACCCTAGTGCATGACTCAATAGAAAACCCTAAACCTAACCCTGAACCTAACCCATGTGATATGACCCTCCAATATATGAGGAGGACACATAGGATAACTCACACCAAAAGGACATAAGTGTCCCACTTGGCATGCCAAATGTGTGTAATGAAAAGTTCTAAAAGCCATGGATTTGGGGTAAGAATCTATAAAGAAACCCCAAAGGATTTTAACAATCTAATCAATGGACCATGTGATAAGAAATGAGCAAGGTTTTCTTCTTTGCATAAATTAATTTGAAGTAAACATGCAAACTAAACAAATGAAGTTAACCCCTATTCTTTGAAAGCTTAATAAAATATGCCTACTAAAGACTTAAGCAATCCATTTTGTTGTTTACTCCATGAGGTTGAATGAATCTCACTAAATGGCTATATGGCCAAGTTTATCTATTCCATTACTAACCTATCATGGGTGCAAGATGAAGCTCTTTTAATGGAGGATGGCCAAGATCAAATGCCTATTAGCTTAGCTAATGCAAATGAGGTCTAATGTCAATATCTCCAAATATGAGAGATTTTTGTTATGAAAACAAGGTGTAAGGTTGAGAGGGAGGAGTGACCCTTCTATTTATAGTTTTCCAAATGGAAGAGTTTGGAATTTGGGTGCATGTGGGACTAAATCTTTTAGATTAGATTAGGCTAAACATGCTTTAGGCTTAATTAATCTTGGTTTAGGCTAGTTAACTAGGGTTTATGCTAGTTAAACTTGATTAACAAGTGACTAGAGACTCATTGATAGTTGGGAGGGATTTGGATAACCAATTGCGACTTATAGATAGCCTATGAAGCCAATAGAAGTGGTCTAGAGAGAACTAGGTAGGTTCTAAATGGTCGAAATGAGGAATGTTTAACTAATAAGAGAGATATTTAGCAAAATAAATTTAATATGGGAAGAATACGATTAAGAAGGTGTCATTAATGGGCATCCAAGAATGGAGTGAAGAATAGGGAATTAACGAAGTGTCGTTAATCGGTTCAATTGGAGGAAATGCTAAATGTAAGCATACATTAGGTGTCTACAAAATTGATATAGAGAAATTTATTTGGTTGAGCCTCCAAATAATTTTTTTGATGGTTTATGAACTTGGTCATGTAGATAATTCATCAAATCATATTTTCATGGTGTTTTGAGCTCATGACTCATGGTGGACCCCACAAGAAAACATGTTTTTATGATAAAATTTAGTGTACACTTTTTTTTACAAAGTAATCCATGCTAAATTTTTGTGTGATGGATATTGGAGATGTGTAATTGGTGTTCATTTAGTCATCTATGCCACTTATTTGGAGAAATTTAATGGTATAGGTTTTTTTGATCCTCCCATTTGAGAATTCTCTAAATGCAATACTAGTCATGAAGGAATAAGGGTATTCATGGTGAATTGCATCATAAAGTAATTTTTTTTTTTCCTAATCATCATGAATGTGTTCCATATGACATTTTAGTGTTCTTGGTTTTTTTTGATGAATTGTTTTCATGCATAAGCTTGAGTGATCCAAAACTACCCTTTTAGGCATGTCAAGTAGGTCTGAGAAATGGAGGTGTAAATGTGTTTTTCTCCTTATAACCTATGCAAATGAGTACTTAATGTTGATTTATAAGTCCCCTGTGAATTTTCCTGGGCCTTGGTTCATTATGAAAATTATTATTTTTCATTTAGAATCACATTCTATACAAATGGTTTTGGAGAGTGAAAACTCGAGTCTGTCTGTCTTTGAGATGCAATATTTTCCATGCTAAGATATTTGAATTGAAACTTTTTGATAAGTTTAAAATTTTCACAAGGTCAATATATTTTGATTTTATGTGTTTAATAACTGATTTGAGTGTATGAAGGTGGTTATTGATGAATGTGCATTTGGAGGTGTAGAGAGGGCATGAATGTGAGCATGTATCTAGTATGTTAAGGAATGAGTTTTTTCATCCGTAAGAGAGAGAAAGAGAATATGTTTGAGAGAGAGAGAGTATGAAGAGGAATATTTGAGTGAGAAAATAAGGATTTGAGATGAATAAGTGATTATAAACAGGGGTAGAAGACAACACAAAGTAAGTGATAAAAACTTATGAACAAGTATAAGTTTTTATTAGCAAATAGGGATTTGAAGCTTCCTTGTAAGTTGAAGCTTACAAAATTTCAGTGGGTGCTTGACTAAATTTGGGAGTTGGAGCTTCCATGCAAGTATAAGCTTGTTAAATATCAAGTTGATGCTTGATTAAATTTTTGGAGTTGTAGCTCCATGTTGAGTTGATGTGTAACTATGAAGCCAATTGTAACATTTATAGGACATTCTTATTCAAGCTAGTTCTTTGGTTTTAGTGGGTTTTTATCCCTTGAAGGGTTTCTTATATTAAATATTGTGTTTGTATGTATGCTCATTTTTGATTACTTGTGTATAATTGTATGCTTTCATCATAACAAGGTTAAGGAAATTGAATTATCTGTAAAATTTTGAATGAGCATTGAATCACCTCCCTCTTAGTGCCTAGAATTTCCAATAATTGGTATCAGATCTTGGTACTCCTAAATCAAGTCTAACATCTTGGAGGTGGTCCTCTTAAAACACAAACATGGCCATAGAGATAATCTCTAGAAGTAGCTCAAGAGATAAGTATGTCAATGAGGATGAAATCTCAGATGAAGATGAAGTTGAGGTAAATCTTGAAGTTGAATCTATAAGTTACTTGGAGGAATTAAAAGACCAAAAGAAGGAAAATAACAAAGTGAAGATAATGGTGAAATAATATGAAGAGAAATTCAAGCTTCTTGAGGAAAGGAAAAATCAAAAAGATGAAGAAAATAAAGAAGAACACAAAGAACTAGGATCCCAAATGGAACTGATCTCAACCTCCCTCATAGTCAAATAAGAAGAGAACATTAAATTCAATACCAATCCAAAGTATCAAGTTAAAAAGATGAAAATATACCTTCATGAAAAGGAGGACACTTTCTTGAGACATGAAGAAGAATTGATATTCTTGAGAGCTGAACTAGAAGAAGAAAAAAATACTAAAGATGTATGGTAATATGGAAAAGAGCTCTAATCTTTTGAATGGAATGTTGGATAGACAAATGGAAACAGGTGACAAGATAGGAGTAGGCTTCATAAAAGAACCTATGAAGAAGTGTGAAGATGAAAAAGCTAGTTCAAGAAGACAATCGAGACAAGAAGATGACCAAGGGGACAAATTTAAGAAGGCCTAAATTAGTTAGGCAACCAACTGCATTTAGGTATGAAAGAAAATTTAATGGTTATTTCTTCTCTTGTCATAACTTTGGACACAAAGCTAAGGAATGTAGGAAGCATGTCATGAATGATCATCCATGGAGGGATAATAGAGATGAGAGAACAAATAATAGAGTATGATTCAACTATAAAGAGAAAGGCCACATAACTCAATACTTCCTTGAAGAACTAGATAATCAATTTTGGATAACGAGAAGACTCAAGAGGTATGAATAAGATAGTTTTTAATAATTGTAATAGGATTGGACAAGTTCTATAAATTTTTATGGTCTTGAAACTACTAGGTATTGCTTTGGAATCCCAATTCATATCCTTATAGAATTAAGAATCAAGTTGTGTGTTTCAATTTCCATAAACTTGGACACTTTACAAAGCATTGTCATCAAAATCAACCTACTAGACATAACAACATAACTCAAGAAGTCAAAGGGAAGATTAAGAAGGTATACCAAGTGAAAATCAATCCTAAGAGTGAGTTAGATAAAGGAAAAGGAGATACCAGATCAAGAAATATATTATGAGGTAATAGTCACAAAGTGAGAAAGTTGAAAGAAAGCCTAGTACCAATCATGAATAACCTCCATGCATAATCAAAATAATAAAAATAAATGAAATCCATCATAAATGTTTGACGCACATTCCATTAAATGATCAAGATTCAGGAGATGAACTTAGCACTTCTAGCAAGGAATTCAAGAAGCATGAAAAAGTGTGAACAATAAAAGGACGAAATAATGAGTCATCAAGTTCCTTTGATGACTTCCTATTATTCTAGGTGATGTCTTAAGGTGGTGTGACTTCTCTAGGATTCTAGAAGGCATGTATCAGCTTAAAGAAGAAAGATAGGTTCTTTAGGTAAATTCATCTTCATTAGGTGCTGATAGAAGATCCTCCATGTTGCAAATTGAATGAACACCAAAAGGTATGGTTGTTTACCCTCTTATAAGAGTCTTGAGCATACATTACCTATGTGAAATACTTTGAAGATCATGTGTGTTTTAAAAAAAGGAAATTTCTTTCACTTATGTCATTTGTTATGTCAATTATGTTTCCATAAAACACAAGTCAAGATGAGCCCAAATGTTGATCCCAAATGGTGATAAATGTGTGTACTTGTGAATAAAAATTGTTCTGTAGTCTTGAAAGAATTGATCCATTAAGTGTGTGTTAGTAAAAAAATTGTCAAACTCTACTCTTAATCAGTCTTGATTATGTGTTTTAGAATTTACCTTAACATTCACCAAGAATTAAAAGTGCAAAGGTGGTCTAGGATTTATATGATGCTCTTGGAATGAGTGACAATAAGACCATGTGTTTGTGCAAATGTTGTCAAGAAAATTTTAACTCAGCCCAAGAAATCTCTTCTAATCATCACTCCATTAATAGGTTTCAATCTCTACATAAAGTGTTGAAGCATGTCTTGATCTATACATAGGTAAGAGAAAGGTTCTAAGCTAATAGCTTTTCAAGTAAACCTAGAATAGTATTGAGTGTTTTGAGTTCTTTGGATCATGATTGTGCATAAGGTGTTGAAGTAAATAATGTTGGTCTTATTTTGTTTATATGAAATTACAAGATTTGAGTCATGAAAGAAGCATCCAATATCATTTAAGAAGTCAATAGCTTGATTCAACATGAAGATAATTATTGGTTATATCCTTATCAATGTGCATAAGATGTAATAGCTTCCAAGAGAATAAGGTGTTGTGAGAATGAGTGTGAAGAGATCTTGAAGTGATACCCTGTCAAGAAGACTTAAGCTTATAATTTGAACAAGTAAGTTTCCTAAATAGGTTTCACGTGCTCTTAGTCAACTTAAAAGAATAATTGATCAAGTTCTAGCCACATAAACTATAATAAGTCACATTCAAGACTTGAGATCCTCAAATGTTGCAAAGTGGTCATGGGTTGACTTTGAAGTCAAATAAAATGTTCGAAGCCTACAAAATAAATAGGTGATATTCTATTTGGTAGGTATATGAACAAAAAATATTTGGAAAGAAATATGAAATAATTTTAGAATGATGAACTATGGTCAATAAATCTATTCTCAAAGCATGATCGTAGTGTTGTTGGACATTGTGCATGTGTTAACTAGCCCTAATGGATTGATGTGAGGCCATTTAGAAAGATTTGAGTAAGTTGAAGCGTTAGAAGTACATGAGTGCAATGAATACCTTAAAATATTGAAAGAGATGGTTTTGAATCCTTTTTTTAGTGAAGGTAGACTAAGTTAGTTAGTTTTTACTCTTGTAAACTCTTTGTGTCTTGGTGTAAGTAAACTATTGAGAAGAACTTGTACAAAACGCGAGGATAGTTGTAAGGAAGATCATAGAGACTTTACCATTGAATAAGGTATAGATTGTAAGATAAAGAAGTGATCAAATAAGGGAATGAAGATCTACTAGAGTTCAAAATGTGGTTTCATATCCTTAAGCGTGTGAGAACTCGAGTTGAGAACTTACAAAGTAATATATATTATAAGTGGGTTAAAATGAATTTGATGACCCAATGTTATTCATTATTTAAAATCCATTAGTAAAGAATGTAACATCCCTATATCATGATTACAAAAGCATGGGAAATGTTTTTTGTTCACTATTCTAAATTCATAATTTAGAACCAAAACAAATATGCTAATCAATCCTACAATAGTAACCATATGTAGTTGTTATGACTCGGTGAAAATTGATATCTCATATTTCATTTCAAAGTGATGAATCGGTATGGAAGCAATCTCTCATATTTCATTTCAATGATGACTCGGTATAGAACCGATATCTCATATTTCATTTTATTGTATACTCGGTATCAAGTGGTTTCCCTGATTCATTTAAGGGTTCATTAAGTGTGGCTAACTAAGGGATTATCTAGGTACTTGTTATGAGTACCCATCCTATATCCCGCACCTTAGCCTGGTAAATTTAAGACAACACAAACAACATCTTGCGATACTTTGGCCAAAGTTTGAAATTTTTTCCATGCCTATATTCTAAGACGACGTACTCTTCTTGAAGGAATATGTATTTCACCTCACTTGAACCATTATCTTGATTAAAACTTCTTGACTCCTATCAATCCTTCTCATTTCGTGTTATATGCTGGGAAGAGATAACCCACATGGTCTAGTGTAGATGATCCCTTACAATTATTAAGGTTCATCAAGTGTATTTGAATTAACCCCTGTTGTTTTGAGTACACTTCATCACCGTAGTCCACGCAAGAAGACATCGACCATAGACCATGGACTTATCATTGCCTAGTATTTAACAATGAATTGAGATCCCATGCTGATATGGTCTCGATTAGTGGAGGTGAATGGGTTATTGACATAAAGAATACTCCAAAGTAACCAACGAATGAACCCCATCATTGGATGGGTAGTATTCAGCAAAGTGGTTATGTTTTAACATCCCATTAAGTTCCAAATCTAAACCTCCTTCCTTAACAAGTTCATTAATTTCATTAATTTGCATCTTTTAAACCCACCCTAGTTATTTTCAGTTGTTAGGTGTCATTCCTAAATATTAACTCGAGTTCTATCAATATCATTTAAAGTAACGTCATGTTTCCACTTCATTCAACTAGAATGATCTACAGTTCATTTCTTCTCATTACTTCATCTATTTAAGTATGAAACCTTCATTAATTGATCTCATGTCTTAGAAACACCATAAAATTATATTGTAGGAAACAACCTCATACATTCATTTATAATTTTAGGATCCTTCTATAGTTTATTGTAATGACTTTGTATGGGTTCTATGCATTCCACCCGTAATGGTCTAATGAATTACATTTACTTTCCTATAATTCATTCCATTAATCAAGTTGTGATTACTAAGTTAATCTTAATCAATTAAGTCTAACTCATATATGAGGGAAGGATGTTTTATGTACAACTCATAGTCTATTAGAAAATATTGTGACATATTAAAAAGCAGTCCCTTCTATTAAGTTTCCATAACATGATTACATTATGCATGCAAGTCAAATAGGTATCCTATACATGACTTTATTATTACAAAAATAAAAACTATTTTCTCAATGCTTATGAAGTTATGTTCAATTATACAACTAACCCCCAATTATCGTCTTAACCCTCTTCAAGACAAATCCCTTTTCGTTGATGTACTTATATATTTATCAGGGAAGATAGAATTGCATTATAGTGTAATCACCTAGATTTCCTTACTATTAACCATGAAATCCTTTTTATTTTATATCTTTTCCCTTAATTATTCTCAAAAGTATTGTTTATAATGATATAATAATTAGGCATAGTCCTTCTTAACTTAATTTCCGCATCATACAACTTGTATAGATATAAATTTTCATTTTTGTCTTATTATAATAAAATCAGTAATTAAAAGTTATAACCAATAACTATTTTAGGAATAAGACATTATAATTATACCTTTCATTTCGGTCATAAAGAGGGCTATGATTCATACTATTCCATTTTCCTCATGTTAATGGATTAATAATATTATTATTTGCTTCATAACAACAATATGGATTGGTTATATTTTATATAACTTTCCCAAGACTTATCAAACAATGTCAAGGAGGGAAGCAATGTATATCAAAGATTCCCTACAAGCTTCTACCCAAGTGAGAAAAATCCTTTTTAAATTGAAAACATTATACACACACAATCAATCTAGTCAAGAGAACATGATTTAAGAAACTACTTTAATCATTTCCAATTTAAGATGTCAAATCAAATAGACAAGAATATTTCAACTTCCATCAACAGTTTACATTACCGGCCCAGGCCTTAAACACTTATTCTTAAAAATAGTCAGAAAATTAAACATGATTTTTTTCGTCAACTATATTTCTTCAATCAATAGAATAAATGTAGCTTTCCATAAGTCTTCCTCTTTTCCTTTTTCATGAAACTTATCTACAAGAGTGTTAGCATTGGTCAGTTCATTTGAACTAAGAATCATAGAAGTTAAATGCTTGAAACCATATGCTCTAACTGAAAACTTCAAGAAGGAACAATTCTTGTTAATATAAAATAGTCAAGGGTTAAATAAAATATTTTCTTGTTTTAACACTTTCAAAGTACCGTACTCAAGTGTTTCACAAACCCTACAATGTTATATTCTAACAATCTAATAAATCTGATTTCAATCAGCTATAGGATTATCAACAAATGAATTTAATATTCATCTAACCAATAAGTAGTTCCAAAATATTACAAGTATACATTCCCACTATAGTAATATTTCACCAATAAAACAAGAGCCAAGTATACATAATATTCAGAAGAACAAACTATAGTAGAAATGTCTTAATCATGCAGCCCATACTACATAACTAAAATATTTTACTCAAAACAAATTAATTGCAAAAAAATGAGTTCCAATTCCACATACTAACAATCCCAAGTTTGAGTAAGATTACGGTTGAGTAAAGAAATAATAGTGGCAGTTCTTAAAACCCCAACCTATTTTAAATTTTTATACAAATAGTCCATGTCATACTATTTGGATTCCAACCAATTAATAAATACACAATCCATTATAATAATATAACAAGGTTATGAAATAAGAATGTCCAAAACCATGTAATTATTCCTTACAGGATTGATACAAACATTCCCAAACAATTTCATCACTCAAACAGAGAAACAAAAGATCCCACACAGACAAGGAGAAATCACAGTCAAACAACCTTCAATGACCAATTGACATCCTTGATCATACGAAGATGATCAAGTCTTGACACAATATTTAAAATAATCAAATCACAATAACTTTTGGCAGACATGCAATCTTTAATGATTTGAAATAGTCATTATTATAAGCCAACATACCATATGACCATTTGCATTTGTTTTATTCAACATTACACCCAACCGTCTAACCGTGAGAGTCATATAAGTAAAATGTTACAATCACCATGATGAAATAGAAGGAAGAATTGGAGTCACCACAAAATAAAAGTAATTATTACATTCACCATGTTGAGGTAGAAGGAACCCAAAACTCATACGACTTAGGAAACATGCAACCAACCACGATGCGGTGAACAAAGCCAAATGGCTATGTAGTATAATAGTCGAGTGACTCATTTATACATGATCTGTGACTTAATGCATGAAATATTTAACGAGTATGAATAGTACCCAATATTTATAGTCAAAATCTAACCCAAACCGGGTTATCCAAAACACCACAACCTTCCAAAATAAACACAAACATAAAACCGAGAGCATAAACAACTAATTCGAAACAACTCTCCCACATGAGGATAATCAAGAAGACATGAAAAACCTCATGCACTCATAGTCATTTAAAAATGAAAGAAAGCATTTAAAATAAGAGTCAAAACAGACCCAAAAGAAATGATAACAATACCATTAAATGGAACCAATAAGACTCATTGGGTTCTCAAGTTCCAACTTGACCCACAACACATAATCACTATTACCTTTAAAATATATGCATAGGCTAGCCATGGCAGTGAAGTCAAATAACACACAATTGAAAAATAAACACTGGGAAAGCCCATTGGGATATACATAACACATGAAAACCTGGGCTTCTCAAAATAACACAATGAGAAACAATACAACCAAAACATCAACGATATGCAAAGTATCCCCACATGTAACAAAGAATAACAATTTTTATTTCTACTATAACCATGGAAGTTTTAATTCAAACAAATTAACACAGTCATACAAGAAGATCAACATTTTAACCATGATAATGAAATATACAGTTGTAAAATCAAAAATTGATTCCATTATCCACTTACCCAATTACGGATTCCATTTTAGTGATCAATATTTAACCCAGAACCCCAAAATGTATTCTATCACAAGCAGAGTTCTTTTCATGAACTAATCAGATAGAGCAAGTTTTTACAAGGGTTTAGTGTTATCATGCTTGGTAAAGATTCCCAGAGTTCTCTTCCAGTCCCACGACAACTTCCATAGTTGAATTATTTTATCAACAATCTCTCCATGAACCGAGTAGAGATTCCAACAAAAACAAGAACCAGATCAATACTCAAAACCTCCTTTGTAGAGCGAGAGAGGGAAAAGAAAAATGATCAACAAAACCCTAAACAACTATACTTCCTTCATTGAACCCGCCATATTTTTCCTAGGTGGTTTGGATAGTTTTTCTAAATCATTAATACATACTAGGAAGGTCTTGTTTTCTTGCTCACCACCGACCTCCACTAGCTCCATTTGGGTTGGCTCCTAACTTCCTAGCCAACTGACCGATCAAATTTAGCACCAAAATAATTAGAAACATGCCAATTCAAATTGTCTTACCACCAAAGGTGTTGGTGGTCTGCCATTAATGGAAATAAATTCCATTATAGTACATGCAAGGGTGGTGGAAACCACCAACCACCTCTTAACCATGCATTATCCTTCCACATGCCCACCCGAGTTACCATCGAGTTAGGGTCTAGGTCCACCTTTAACATCATAGGTTAGGACTTAGGTTATACTTAGTGACATAGAAATTAGGCATAGATTAATTTAGGTTAGGTTCCCATGCCACCAATAAGATCCACATGCCTTAGGTCTTAGGTTAGGTCATTAGGATATATATATATATATATTAGATTACCGTAACAATAGTAGTAGTCAATGCATAATAACAGTCACAACCAAACATTACCACCGAGGTGGCATTCCCAAATGGGGTAATACTATTTGAGCCAACTCTTGGAACTTCCCAATCCTTATCATGGGACTGCACCATAGGCAATTGGAAAAAATCACCTGGATTAATTAGAACAAAAAGGATAATCTAAAACAATGAACTTTAATTTCTAGAGTTAATTGTAATTGCAGATTGAGTTAAGGAAATGCCTTTGATCCATAGAACTGATCCAAGGTATTTTCCTAATTGATTCTCAATAACCATACAAAAAGTTATTAATGTCTTAGGACAATTTTCTAGTTTTACTAGCTTACCCAATTGTTATAAGAATGGAAATTGAACTTTCCACAAGTTACAAACATCTAGTTTATTTCACGAGTTAAGTAGATAACATTATAATTCAAGAGTACTTACAAATAATGGATGATTGATCAAGTAAATCTCAACTGAGATAAATATAAATATAGCAAAAATTATTCATTCAATTTTGTAGAGCTATAACTCAAGAAAAATCACATGTCAACATTGTTATCTATTTATCAAAAGATCAAGTACATGTGAAAGGATGGTGGAGATATTACAAAGAAGGAACATTAAGGATTAAAAATAGACCTCAAGGAAAGATGTGGGATCTTGAAAACAATTTTGAAGGATCTTATGGAAAAATATCTTCCCCATAAAACCCTCCTAGGTTTTAGAGACCAAATGAAATTTAAGGACATTATCATCGACCTCGAGTTTGAGAACTTGAATGTAGCATCTCCATGGATTCCAAATTCATATTAAAGAAGTATTTTTAGAGAATAAGATCACAATGGAGAATAAAATATGACAAATAGGTCACATACCCTGTAGGTGGCCATTAGAGATCCAATGGAAACTTTTATTATGGACCTTCAAATATTTCAATGTTTTTCTTTGTTATAATCGTATTCAAGATTGATTTCATGACTATATGTATATTTTAGAAAAAGGTACAAAGTTTCTTGAAGCATTAAACCCATATTCAAAGTAAATGTTGAGGAAAATTCTACTCTTGGGACAAAGTAAGGTTTTTCAAGGGCCTAACAAGATCCTACTTATTGATGGATTTTATCTTATAATTGAAACTGGAAAATTTCCACTTATCTTCTAAACAGTGTATTCATCAAGAATCTAAAGATTTAGGTGATGGGGTATCAAATTTTTGGACTTATCCTTAATAGTCTACTAAATGATGAGAATTGTAGTCTATAAATTTTTTGACATAAGTACGAAGTTACAATATATCCCTAGCAATTTAAGGCCTCAAAATGTTAACACAAATCCTTAGAGAGATCCTTTAGAGACTATTCAATATTCATATTCTAAAAATATTCCTTTCCCCTACGATTTCGAGCAGTGTGTCTACAAGCATTGTAGATGGTCATAAAAGTCCTTAGTGCATATGAATAAGTGACGGATGGAAAAAATTCCCTTAAAAATTCTATAGTGAAATTTGGGATAGTGATGTTTCATCTAAAAAGGTATCCAAAAAGATAAATTTCTTATTTGATGGGTCACACATTCAAGAGTAATGCCCAAAATTAGCATTAGACATGACTTCTTGACCAAAATAGGACAAATGATTCAAAATGAAGAATTTTATTACCTCTTGGATTATGAATCACCTTGAAGGGTCTGTAGCATGGTTCTAAGAAGGATCTTAAAGTGACAATGAGGTTTTCCAAGTAGAATTAAGCTTGTTGAAAATTGTACATTTTACTTGTTTGAGCTATCTAGACTAAGGCTAACTTCTCTTATATAGAAGGAATTATTGTATCTTTTTGGTCTCATACAAGTTGGAGGTGAAAATCACACTAAGAAGGTGATATGAGGAATTAAAATGTTATATATAGAAGTATATGTTTTATTGACCATTTCTCAAGATGGTAACGGTGTTGAAAAAGGTATAAGAGTTCATCTACATGCACAATGACAGTCCGAGACAATGCATAAAGTTGAGAAAGCCTATTTGGATAAAAGGATTGATATTGATCCATTACTTAGTGATATAGAGTTCAACAAGATTAGATGGACAAGGTAAATGATAAATACGGGTAAAATGATGGTCAATAAAACTTCATTTCTTACAAATTCAAGAATGCTATTATCCTAAAACTAATGAGTGACACAATTGAATAATTATCTAGAGGCAAAGGAAAGTTAAGATTGATCATTGGATGGCTCGAATATTGATCGCTTGGAAGAAATTAAGGAACCAAGACCACCCCCATGTCCCACTTAGAAAAATTACTCCTCCACCACTCTATTTAATAGCTCTAGTACAATAAAAGCATTTAAGAAACCAATTTTTCGGGAGGATGCGAAGTCACATAGTGAAAAAGTACAAATATCAAGGGTTTTAAGTATGGTAAAGTGGGGTATCAAATTTGTATCTTGGGGCTGCACTAACTAGTAGTGATTTGATAGGAGGCTGGTTTGACAATAGAACCCCCTTCATCGTGTCGTAAATAATCTCCCTATATTTGGTGAAAATCTGATTTTGATGGGTTAGAGATGTCAATCCCAATAGAATTTGATAAGATGGAAAAAATCTAGTTTCATGCCCCAAAATAATTTGAATTTTAATCTTCAAATGAGAAGCATCATCCCTGTTACTGAGTGCATGATCCTACCCCTTCCTAGAAGCCCTCATTCCTTTAAGGCTCCAAAATAACCAAAATCGTTCAGTTCAAGATGCTCTTGGCTCTTAACCCTCTGTAATTCTTAGTCCTCGAAAGGGAATAGAAATCTCCTCATCCCTTTGAATCAAGCCTCTTCTTTACATCAAAAAGATATAGAAAAACCTTGGGAGCGTGTGGAATCTCGCCCCAAAGGATTTTTCACCTTCAATTTTGCACAAGATAGTAAATTTGTGCTTAGGGAGGAGGAACAACTAGAGGGGTGAATAAATATTTTCAGAAATAGAGGATTCATTACCAAATTCCTTAAGAAATGGCTCTCCACTAGAAAAATCACCTCTTGGTGTGAACATCGGTGAGGTCAAGGTTTGTGTGTTTGTTTCTTATCCTAGAGGCTTCTTTTTATCCTTTTCTAGAGTGAAGCTAAGTATGAAGAAGTCTTAAGTAACAAGGTCTCATTCCTCACTAAATGGGGTCTTCTTCTTTAGAACTGGGTTCCAAATCTAGATCCCTTCAAGGAAGAAGCTAAAGCTCAACGGTATGGATTTGCCTATAAAATTTTCCTATTCAATATTGGAACCTTAAGATCCTATCAATTTTTTTTTGTAGTTTGGGAAAATTCATTCAAATTGACTCTAGGACCTTAGAGGGAACCCTTTCTACCTTCACGGGGTATGTATTGTTTTCGATCCTTTGAGACCTCTACCAAAGTCAATCTTCATCCAAGGTCCCATGGGCACCTAGATATAGGCTGTGGAATATGAATTTTTTTCTAAGAAATTCTTCAAGTTTAGTATCTATGAGAATTTTTAGATGGAATGTAAAGTTCCTCCAAAACCTTTCAGTTCAAAATGGCTACCTAATTCATCTCTTTTAGAGCGGTAAGATAAGAAAATTATTCCTCATGATCTCCCAAAAGATATGACCCCGAGCATGATTGTCTTTTCACTCCTAGAACCCTTCTAAGGGATTCTAAAGCACTCATGGAGGAATCATATAGACTCTTTCACCTTGTGCATGAAGGGGTTTAATCGGGCCATGATAATTCAATGGATGACCTAGATGACTAGGTTTAGGTGAAGGATGTTACATTGAACTCTCCACATGCCTCTCTTATGGTCTAATATCTGGAGGTTAAAGAAGGACCCCTTTATCTAGCTGATCCTAATTTGGAATTATATCTAGCTATCACTCCAAGCCCTCCTAAAGTTCCCAACATAGGTTATTTAGCTCCGATTGGTAGACCCAATAATGAGGAAAAATCTAACAAAGAGATTGTAGAAGGTAAGTAGATTCAAATTAGCAATTTTTCTCAAAAGTAACTAGCGAGGGTGAGTTCCTCCCAAAATAAAAATGAATCTTATATCATGGAATGTTATGGGCCTTAATTCCCCTAAAACATATCGCTTGGTTAAGTTTTGTATTATCGAATAAGAGGCCGATGTTTTTATTTTACAAGAGACTAAAATAAGATCGGTAGAGATTAAGAGATGTGGTCTTTCCAAATTAAAAGGTTTTCTTGGGATCTCTATTGACTCGATGGCACTTCTAGATGCCTTGGGATGGTTTAGAGGACTGAAAAGTTTCAATCACTCTAATTAAAGATATATTCCATGTAGAATGGTTCAAAGTTCAATTTATTCATTTTGATGTCTCTTTTCTTCTTTGCAATGTGTACACACCAAATAATTTGATTGCCAAAAGGAACTTATGGTCTACCCTGTCTAGTGACATAGAGGCTTTTAATGATTTTTGATTATGATTACTAGTGATTTTAATTCCATAATTTCAGACAAAGATAAGAGTGGAAATATTTCTAGAAACCTCAAATCATAGAATGATATTTGTTCTTTCATCTGAAATTTAGCTCAGTGGATGTGGAACCCAATTAAGGATGGTTCACATGGAAGAAGAAAAGGTTAATATTTAGAAGGATGATTCAAAGGATGGATATATTTATGTCATATGGGAACTAGCTACGATAAAATTTCATTTTGGAAGGCTTCGTTCTTCCAGTTTAAGGTCGATCATTTCCTAATCTCCTTGCTTATTTCTTTTGATATTCATCCTAGGAAATGCTCTTTCAAATTGATGTGGTTGAGAGTCAAC
Source organism: Taxus wallichiana var. yunnanensis (assembly GCA_018340775.1). NCBI lineage: Eukaryota > Viridiplantae > Streptophyta > Pinopsida > Cupressales > Taxaceae > Taxus > Taxus wallichiana. The sequence continues at coordinate 52,815,461 of CM031235.1, forward strand.
TCTCTCTTTGTGTTGATCAAGGAATGGTGGTCCTCTATTCATGTTAAAGGCACCAAGATGTTCATTCTATCCTAGAAATTTTTAAAGCTTAAAGTTCTCTTGCTATTTGGAACATAAGTCATTTCAAGAACATCTTATGAGAAAAGCATAGTTGAAGCAGAGATCAAAGAGTTGAATGAGATTGTCTTTAAGAATGAAATCAGCCAAGAAGAATATATGAAAGAGAAATAATTATTATCAGAATTGGGGGAGATTCTCCTAAGATAATAAATATTCTAGAAGAAAAATTCTAGAGAGTCATGATTAAAGGAAGGGGATAGAAACATGAAGTTCTATCACTCCTCCCTCAAGGAAAGACAAAGTTCCAATTACATATTGAAATTTAAAATGCCAGATGGGTATTGAATAAATGAGAAACAAAGAATTATGGAGCCTTTTTTCCTTCTTTATGGATCTTCTAGCCAGTGACACCCTTTCTCATCGTGAATCTCAAAATTCCATGTTATCCCTGATTCTAAAATTGTTTAATGACACTGAGAATTCAAAACTAATGGCACCTTTTTTGCTGAAGGAAATTTAATTTCCTAATAAATTTACACCTTCATTTACATGTTCCTAATAAATTTCCTATTGAATCCTTAGATGAATTTCATCCCATTTATCTTTGAAACACAACCTACAAGATTATATACAACTCTATTTTTCTCCATCTCGGGCATTTGTTGGAGTTCATCATCTTTAAGGCACATATCTATTTATTTCCTAGGAGATAAATATAAAATGACATCATTTTATCTCATTAAATTATTCATTATTCATCTTAGAATCATCATCCGGACATGCTTCTAAAGTTGGATTTTAACAAATCATATGATAAGATGAACTAGCATTTTCTCATTCAAGTGATGTTGAAATTCGGTTTTAGTGAGGCCTTTTATAACTAGTTCTTCAATTACATCTACACCCCTTGTTTCTCTATTACCGTAAATGGTTTGGTAGAAGGTCAAATCAATGACAATAGGGGGATGGTAGGGTGACACCCTATCATCCTTTCTTTTTCTCTTGTCTGCAAACTCCCTAAGTAGAGATATGTCTAAAGACATTCAATATGGGTGTCTTAAGGTCTCTCCATAGCAGATGGAATCAAACCTATATCCCATCAACAATTTTTAGACAACACTATCCTCTTCGAAATAAATTTTGTGATTAAAGAAAGAGAGATAGGAGGAATTCTAAATCAATACTCTCGGGAGGTAGTTCGGGTAGTTAGTTTGCCTAAGTCTCTAATTTTTTTCTTTAATTCTTATTCTAGTTTGTAAAGATGCATCATGAAAATTTTATGTTTCTCTTGGGGTTCCCTCCTAAAGAATACTTGGTCATTCCTCTTTTCTGGGACTAGGAGATCTACTTTATGGAATGATTTAATCATAGCTTTTGAACATAAATTGTCTTATTAGAAAGAGAAGTGGATCACCTTTGTAGGTAGAGTCTTACTCATTAGATCAGTTCTCGGTTCCCTTCCAAGTTATATGCTTTCCATCTTGTGAATTCCAAAAATGGTCCTCCTAAAAATCAAGAAACTATTGAGAACATTCCTTTGGAAAGGATTGGGATTATAGAGAGTTTTACTTAATAAAATGGGATAATGCCAAGCTTCCAAATAATCTAGGTGGCACAGGTATATTAGATCTAGGGATTTAAAACAAAAATTTGGTAGAAAAACATATATGGAATTTGATTTCCAACCATCCAGTCTGCTAAAGAAAAATATGCTCTATAAATATCTTCCAACGGTTAGGCTAGAGAGCATTATAACAAGCCAATAACTTTTGAGGGTGTCCCACATATGGAATTTCATTTGTTCATTTAGACAAGTTCTCTCAGCTCTTACCTCATAGAAAACTAGGAATGTTGTATTGGCTAAATTTTGGGAAGATTGTTGGAATGGCCACCATGCCCTATTGAACAATCCAAAGTTAGATCCAATCACGAAGATTACCAAAGCGGTTTGGGGTGACCATATTGTAGATTATAGGTACCAAATGGAAGACGGTTTTCCCTCTTTCTTTTGGAAAGAGGTGGAGGATCTAGATGCAACACAAGCCACTAAAGCTATCTTCAAGAGCATTCGAGTATGTGAAGAGCTATCTTTTCAACTCCCAGGACTAGGTCCTCTAGCTTGGAAAAAAATCAGGGTATTACTCAACTAAATCATGTTATTAATCTCTATTACTTTGGGAGGGTAGAGGTTCTAGTGTTTGGTCGGGTTACTGGGATTCTAAATGCTTTCCAAAAGAAAGGAAATTTTGTTGGCTAGTATACAAAGGAAAAATCCTTACCTAGAATAGGAGAAGAAAGTGGGAATATCAAGGCCCTTCCCATTTCTTACTTTGTGAGAAGGATGAAGAATATTTGGAGGATGTGATCTTCATTGTTCCTTCACATATCAATTTTGGTCTTCGCTATGCACAAAATTGGATTTGGCCTAGGTTCCAGTGCTATGATTAATTTTTTTAGAATCTTGGCCAAGTATTAAAGAAAAATCTATCCCTTAGATCTATCGGGTATGCATTCCTTTCCTCCTTATCTCACACATCGGTGGGAAAGGAATCTTCATTTATTTAGGGAATCCTTCTACGAGGTTTATTTAATAATCCAAAACTTGAAGTGGTAATTTCAGAAAATGTAATTTCTAGTTGTAGTACCTTGGTCAACTTCTCCAACTGGGATGCCTCGATCAAGAAGGCATGCCCCCTCATAAGTTTCCTATTTTAGGATCTCTTTACAATCATTGGAAATCACTCGAAGTCATATCAAATGGTCTCCACCCCCGGTTTTTACAAATTAAATTTTTTTGGGGATTCTAAGGAAAACCCAAGCTTTCAGGGGTGGGGTGTATCATTCAAAATGAATAAGGTGAATTAGTCAGTGTCAAATCCTTCCACCTTTAGGAGGGTACATGTAATCAAGATGAGGCACAATCCCTCCTCTTTGGCATTAAAAGGGTTGTGGATTGTGGTTTTTCTCACCTTCACATCGAGGGAGACTCATAGATAATAATACAAGCCATCATTTCCGGTAAGGCCTCCAATTGAATATATACTTCTATATATCGAATTCCATTTTTTGGCTCACCAAATTGGACACTTGGAATATTGGGCACATATACCGTGAGGCTAACACAACAATGGATCATTTAGAAAAAAAATGGGGTGATACATGTAAATGATGTCATAATATCTAATGATCATTATTTATGGCATGGATTGGCTGCCCTTTTGGAAAGTGATGCCTATTTAAGAAATGAATAATCCACTAAGTGTCGTCACATGGAAAGTTCCTTTTATTGAGATCATGGCCCTTCATTCTCACATCCCTCATTATTCTATACTTTAGTTATTTAGTGGATTTATTTGTATGTTTTAATAGCTTCCGTGCCCTTCCCTATCCTGTATCTTAGAGGTGAGATGTAGGAAATGACATTTTATGGCCATGTTTCCCCTTCTTGGTTGAAGGTCTTTAGAATTACTTTGGGCTCTGTAGGAAAGGATATTGAACAAATTGTAGGGGATGATTATTTACAAGTTAATGGTCATCTAAGATTTAATGCATTTATTGCGTTAGTATTTTGTCACATCTACTACTAATTGGTGGTGGTAAGGTGGAAAAAGTGTTGATAGCTCACCACTTCATTTTCCCAGACATACAATTGAGTGGAGGAAGCATGTGTGGAATTTTTGTATGCCTTCTAGTTCTTTTAGGTTACAAAGGTAGGTGGTTCGAGCATGGTGGAAAAATAAATCATGTTTGAATTTGAAAACCACAAAAAAATCATGTGGCAATTCATTTTGATTGTCTACCAAAATTTGTAGAATGAAAGGATATGAGGCTTCCTATATCTCCCCTTTGGATTTGGATGAACTCGATCCACCCATTAGTCATGTGACCCCAAGGGTTTCAAAAATTGGAAGTCTAGGCATATTCTCCTATGACTTCCTCTTGAAGTTTTTTAGGGCCGATAGAGTTCAACAATTTTGTTCTAGTGAAAGAGGGGAAAGGAAGTTTTAGAGGACAACAAGTGTGTGAAGAAGGAGGTGATCAAAACTTCAAACTAAGTGTTCTCTTTATAGCTCGGTGTGTGTATACTAATTTATATGGTTTTATTTCAAGGTGGTATTTTCTCATTTTTATCATGTAAACCACCATGTTTGTTTCATTTATATATCATATATATTTGAAGGGAGCAGACCCTAGAACCCATTAGTTCATAACTCGGTAAAAGTGTTCTCTTATAAAAAAATATTGATCATTAGTTAAATTGCCTAGATGTCAATGAGGTGGAATAGGTGAGATAAATGATGCTAACAAGTATCTTGATAAGGGGGAGTAGGTGGATGAACAATTAAGTCATTCATCCAAGAAAATAAGGATAACAAGCACTAAAGAAGCACTTCAGGACAAGGATGATAATGTAAATCCTTTAATGAAAACAAAGGACAAGAGGTAAAGTATTGATATTACATAATCAAGTAGATATGGATAGCATAACCTTAGGGAGAGGTATAAATCTTAGCTTCATGAGGTATATGAAGGTCTAGAGCATAAAAAATTCAAACAAAAATGCACTAAAAATTCACTTTAGGGACCCAAGTCTTAAACCTTTCCTACAAGAAACATATAAAATAATTGATCCTAGAGTTAAGTCTTATGAGATGAGATAGGCATGTGTATGTACTAGGATACATTTTATAATTCCATATCAAATTGTTGGCATGTGTTAGTGCCATGTATGAATTTTCTCAAGGGGAGTACAATGAGGTCAATACATGGTCAAGGCCAAAAATAGAGTTAAAGCAAGGAGAGACAAGAGAAAGATATTAAATGATAAATTTGGTTAATTTTTCTAACCAAATTAGAGGTCAAAAATGTTGAAGTAGGAGAAGATCATGAACTAAAACCAAGTATTTTTTCATTAATGCAAAAAAGGAGAAGAATCAAGAGTTTTTTCATCAATGAAAAAGTGGGATATTATTAGTATGTAGATGTTGAGTTTTCATTGATTTCAAAGGCATATTAATGAAAAATCAGGATGCAAGAGAGCTAGATGGAGCTTGGAGTAATTGGTAATGTGATAGAATATACAAATGATTTATTATACTATATATTATGTATATGATTTGGAAACATAGTCATAATGCTAAATATAGGGAACCGAGTTGATTTTGTGAGTCTATCTCGGTTCGGGATGCCTAATCCCAAGGCCTAGTTAGAAAAGTGACTTGGAAAGGTGAAGTGAAGGATTGAGGTTATTGGTGAATCATGGGAGAGGCATGAAACACATAATATAACATGGATAAGGGTCTATAAGATGAAGAACATGACAATCATGGTGATTTATAATGTAAATTAGCCCAAATTGGGCATTTCAAGCACCTAGCATGAGGATACAAAGAAAACCAAGTTATATATGGATAATACAATCATGGGAAGCATGTTGGGGATTTTATAAGAGCCCCATATGAAGCATTAGGTCATAATTCAATAGTTAGAGGCATTTTGAGTCATAATGAAATTACTTGTATAATTTAGATTAAGAGCAACAATAGAACACCAAATAACATAATATTTCAGAATAATGATCTCAATATGCAATTAGAATAGCTTTGCCACTTCGAGGGGGAAACCTCCAAACCATATAATAAGACTCAAATGCTCAAATGATAATGAAATACTACCTATAATCCCCTATATATACTATTCATATGCTATGGCCATCACCAAGGCCGACCTATTAAGCATGAGAAAGTATAAATGATATAATAAAATGATATGGTAAGCCACAAGTCGGCTACTCATATCCTAATACAAGCAATAGGTTAAGGGCATAGCATGCCCTTCCCCTTCAAACCAATGTTGTCCTCAACGTTGAATAATCCTGGATGTTGTTGCAGAAAACCTTCATCCTCCCAGGTGGCGTCTTCTATGCTCAGATTCTTCCACTTGATCAGATATTCCTTAATGTCTCTAGTTCTTAGCCTCTTAGTACGTGTTTGTAGAATCTTCTCTGGCTCCAAAATGATTCTTCCTTCCTCATCAAGTTTTGGTAACTCTATCTGGGCTTCAAATTTCTGTCCAATAACCTTCTTCAGGCATGAAACATGGAATATTGGGTGTATGTGTGAAGATGGAGGCAACTCTAGTTTATAAACAACACTACCAATTTTTTGTAGAACCTGATAAGGGCCATAATATTTAGGAGCAAGTTTTTTTTTCCTTTTTTGTTGCTTTAGGGACATCTATTTGTAAGGTTGGAGACATACAAAAACCCAGTCACCAATTTCAAAATGTCTTTCACTACGGTGTTGATCTGCTTATTGTTTCATCTTGTTTTGTGCTAATGCTAAATTCTCCTTCAAACTAGCCAAAACCTGTTGTTGATGTTGAATGTGTTCCTCAACATCTCTGACCTTAGTTTGCACCCTCAAGGAGGAAGTGATAGAAGGTGGATGGTAACCATATAATGCTAAAAATGGGGTCATTTGAGAAGAGGTATGAAAAGATGTGTTATACCACCATTCTACCAATGGTAGCCATTTAATCCACCTTTCTTGCTTATCTGATACAAAACAACGTAAATACCCCTCTAAGCATTTGTTGACCACTTCTATTTGCCCATCAGTTTGAGGATGATAAGATGAACTATGAGCTAGCTGAGTACCCAAACATGAAAATAATTCCATCCAAAAATTACTTGTGAAAATAGGATCACGATCACTTACAATTATCTTTGGGGTTCCATGTAGCCTTTGAATTGTCTCCAAAAAAATAGCTATGACTATACTGGCTGTAAATGGATGTGATAGGGCACAAAAATGGGCATATTTTATGAGCCTATCCACAATCATGAAAATAACATTCTTACCCTCTGAACAAGGCAATCCGGTGATGAAATCCATGGAGACCTCCTCCCATCTCTGGCTAGGAATTGGTAAGGTTGCAACAAACCTGGTGTCTTAATTATTTCCCTTTGTTCTGTTGGCACACTAAAAACTACGATAAAAAATTTGTACATCCCCCTTGAGCCCTTCCCAAAAGAATTCTCTTTTTATTCTATGATATGTCTTCAAAAACCCAAAGTGTCCTCCAACAGGTGAGGCATGTAGCTCTACAAGAATCTTATGCTTCAACTCAAAATCTTTACTCAAGTATAACCTATCCTTGTACCATAGGGCATTACCTTTCCACTCAAATTTTTAGATGTCATAGATCCTTGTTTGATATTCTGTATTAGAGATTGTGTATCCTTATCTTGATTCCATTCCAATCTTGCTTCATCCACCCAATCGGCCATCAACATGGACATTCCACATAGTAAGGCATCTGCGGATGTATCCCTTCTAGACAACGCATCAGCTACTACATTTTCTTTACCCTTTTTGTATATGATTTCAAAATCATAACCCAACATTTTTGTTACCCACTTTTGTTGTTCCTCAGATGATAACCTTTGCTCCAAAAAGTATTTGAGACTATCATGATCAATTTTTACCTTGAAGTGTCTACCCATGAGATAGGGCCTCCATTGCTTGACCGCATAAAGAATAGCCATCATTTCTTTCTCATAGATAGGTTTGAGCAGATCTTTTCCTTTGAATTGGTGACTCTCAAATGCAATTGGTCTTCCTTCCTACATTAGAACTACTCCCAATCTTGATCCTAAAGCGTCACATTCAACAATGAAGGTTTTTGAGAAGTTGGGAGTAGCCAAAACTGGGGTGCTGCACATGGCTTCCTTCAACTGCTCAAAGGATTTAGTGGCTACGTCTATCCAATGGAAGGCATCCTTCTTTAGTAATGCAATGAGTGGGGTTGTTATTCTACCATATCCCCGCACAAATCTTCTGTAGTACCCTATTAGTCCTAGGAACCCATGAAGATTTTTGAGATTTTGGGCCTTAACCATTTAACCATAGCTTTGATCTTCTGAGGATCAACTTTGATGCCTTCATGGGATACAATATGACCCAAGTACTCTACCTCTTGTACACCAAAATAACATTTGGATGGCTTTGCATACAGAGTATGTTTCTCCAAAACTTCCAACATGGTGTAAGTGTTCTTCCCATGTCTTACTGTAAATCAATATGTCATCAAAGAAAACTAATACAAATTTCCTTAAAAATGGCCTAAAAATAGTGTTCATCAAGCTTTGAAAGGTTGAGGTGCATTTGTAAGACCAAAAGGCATTACCAAAAACTCATAATGGCCCTCATGAGTCCTGAAAGTTTTATGAACATCTTCCTCTTTTATCCTAATTTGATGGTACCCCGAACAAAGATCTAATTTTGTGAAATAAACAGCACCATGCAATTCATCAAGTAAATCATCAATTACTAGAATAGGAAACTTATCTTTGATGGTGTACTTGTTGAGTTCTCGGTAATTTGGACACATCCTCCATGTTTCATCCTTCTTACGTACCATGACCACTGGTGAAGAATATGCACTCTGGCTATGCCTGATGATACCTACCTTCAACATTTCCTCCACCATTTTCTCGATCTCACTTTTATGGGAATATGGGTATCTGTATGGTCTAATGTTAGGTGTTTGGCTCCCTAGAATCAATTGAATGGCATGATCATGATCCCTAACTGGTGGTAGTCCCTTTGGAATTGCATCAAAAATAGATGAGTGAGCATCCACAATCTTCTGAAGATTGGGTGGCATTAAAGACTCTATATTTTGTACTTCTATGGAAAATAGCTTTGCTATAAAGCCATCCACTCCTTTTCTAAGAACCTTTTGCATATGATGAGAGCTAATAATCTATGGAGACTTAGCTACCATCCCATTTAATTGTATTATCCTTCCTTCTGAATGAAATCGCATGAACAATTCTTGGAAATTCATCTCTATAGTACCTAAGGTTGTGAGCCATTAGACACCCAAAACAATATCTGCCCCTCCCATAGAAATAACAAACATAGGTGAGTCTAACATGTAGTCTCCCATGGAAATCTTGATACTATGGCACTTTCCTATGCACTTGATTGTCCCACCATCCACAATCATAACTTGCATTTCTAGAGTTGGGTAAATAAAACAATTGAGGCGGGTAAGCTAACTTACTATTTATGAAGTTATGAGTACTCCTGAGTCAATCAACAACATCACCTTCTTTTTTTGAGATAGCCAATAACCTTGAGTGTTTGAGGAGTAATAATACCTGATAATGCATGGCAAGAAATTATAGGTTGGTGATCCTCTACTTCATCTTCTACTGGTTCCTCAACCTCTCCTATAATTTCAGCTTCCTCATCATCCTCATTACCTCCATCAATATAGAACAACTTCTTCTCAGCACATTTATGTCCCAGTCCATATTTGCTATCATAGTTAAAACATAATCCTTTTGCTCTCTTTTCTTCCATTTGTTGAGGAGTTAGTCTAATTGGCCTAGCAAATGAAGGGGAAGAGATACTACGGTCTCTGGTGTTAATGAAAGGTGGCCTCCTACTACAAAGAACTTTTTCCTCTACATGACGTGCCATGATAATAGAATCAAAAAGCTTGATTGGATTAAACATACGTACCTCATGCTTGATGTGGTCCTTAAGACCCCCAAGAAATAGGTCATTCAGATTCTCTTTTGGAATATTCTCCACCCTTAAGGATAGGTTTTGGAATTGATGCACATAAATATTTGACTAATTGTTTGAAATGGGAAGATGTAACTTTTCTAATTAACTAAATTTTTCTTTGAAACACCGGAACTATAGTGCAATTGCAACTCCTTGGTAAAAACTAATAGGTACAACAGATTTACAATGAATAATACTTTAATAATACTCCTACAATAATCATTCATTCTGGATCATACAATATATAATGAGATGCAATTCCTATATTCTAGGAAGTTGCTCCAACAATCTACCTATATCCGTGATATTGTTGTAACTCACAACAATATCACAACTATCAAATAATACAACCAAATGTGTGAATAATTACTCACGTAATTATTCTCTCTATAATAATGGAGCACTAATTAATTATATTTCCTAACATTCCCCCCCTTAGTGCGAACATGGGGAAAACCTGCCTTTGTACTTGCACCTGCTCATGATCTGGTGATTTTCATAGGATGATCACAAACCTTAGGGATGGTTTTGCAAACGGTTGACCAAAAACCGAGAATGGTGGTTTTGCAATTGGTTTACCACAAACCACAAAGTGATGGTTTTGCAAATGGATTACCAACAACCAAGAATGGTGGTTTTGCTATTGGTTTACCACAAACCACAAATGAAGGTTTTCAAGTGGTTTACCTACAACCACATCATGATATGCCAAGTACTATTATCAGCCCTCATCACATCTCACTGTAGGGAATAACATAGGAAATTTTGCTGAAATTTGTTGCTCATACATACATAGGAAAAACTGACATAATGGAAATGGAACATTGGATCATGTTCCCCCCCTCAATGTGAAATTTCCACTTATTCAATCACGAACACTGCAAACAGGAACACTAATACTGGAACTCTCAAAAAAAACATGACAAGAAGCACACGACACAAGCTGAAAGCAAATACACCACAAAAATGTCACCAAACCATGCGGCCCCATTGTTGGTGACTAACGAGAGGTCGCTGAATGACCTCCAACCCTCGATGCCTCCTTCTTCGATTTCATACTCGTAACAAGAAGAGAAGTGTACTTTAGAACCATTAAATTGTCTTCATTTACTTGTTCTTCCTCATTCTCTCGATATTTCTTGATAATAAAGTTGGCCTCAATTCCTTTGAGTTTTCCACTAAGTATATCTTGAGCTCGAGCTCTACAAAATGCTTTTTCAGAGATGCCCCTTTTTCTTACGAAGAGAAACATTCTCTTTCCTCTTTATATTTAGAAAAAAATGTACTTCCTTTTTACATACATTGTTGTTTCTTCTTCTACATCTTCTTTGGTCCATTTTTCCTCAGCTAGAAGAGTTGATATCATATCTTCCAATGAGTTAGAAGGTATCTGACTAAGAGTGAAAACAACATTACTATATTTGGGTGGAAAACTATTCAACAGAATAGATTTTGCATCCTCGTCGTCTCATCGGGCTTTTACTTATGCAGTTGTCTAAGAGATCATAAATTGTTGATGTGACTAGACATTTTATCTCCATCACTCATTTTGAGCTTGAACAACTGAAGTTTTAGAGAAAAATTTGCATTGACTACTTTTGAACCAAATAATTTGCTCAGATTATCCCAGATTTCCTTCGAAGTTTTTATCTAGATCAACATAATGTAATTCATAGTCCGAAAGGGCAAGGCCAATAATGGCTTTGGCTTTATCATCTCTTGTTTCCCATTCTACCAATTTGGTCAGATCTGTAGGTGTTGGTTCTTTTCCATCTACTATCCTCCAAAGATTTTTGTTCATCAACTGCATCTGGATCTTCACTTTCCAAGTGTGAAAATTGAGCCCATTGAATTTTTCCAAATTGGGACTTCCATTAATGAGATGAAATAACAACGTTTTTGATGGCACAACTTAACTATTGACACTTTTTGACATTTAGACAAAAATAAAAAATAAAAATAAAAATATGTTTTAATAATAACAAACTTATTATTTTAGCCAACAAGTATTCTATAGAAATAATAATAAAATGAGATTACTTTTTAAATAATAAAGAATAAAAATAAAAAAAGAGTTGACTTACGATAAGTGACTTCCACTATTATATCCTATTACAGTGATACTGAAAATAACTCTAGACTTTAATATTTTTACTATAATAGATGGGACACTTTGATGGACATATAGTGTCAATTTTGACTCTTGAAATCATTTTTTTACAACTTAATCTATAGGGTACTGAAGCGTCTAAAAAAAAAAAATACAATGAGTCTCAACTATTAATTTAGGGACAATTATAAAATCTTAACACTATGGACAAACAAAAAAACAAAAATAAAAATTAAAAATCAAAACTCACGTGGAAGGAACTTTGGTGGAAGATGCAGAAACTGTAGAGAAACGTGTAGTATATAGATCAAAGATCAATGACCAATAAAGAAGCATGCACAGATTTGGACGTATGATAGAAGAATAGCAGATGCAAATCTGATCATGGATCGCATAGAAGAGGATGTTTTTGGCATCCGAAGGTACAGATTCGATGAGTTTGCAGCAACTGAGCGCACTTTTGATTTGACTGATTTGTCTTCCCGAAAGACATCCATTATGAAGTTGAAACTCGAGATCTCTCGCACCCTTTATCCAAGATAGAACATGCTGTTTGAAGAAGGCACACACGTGGAAGATATTTTTCTACAGAGGATACCGAGAGAAAATTTATCTTTGCTGGCACCATTGGAGATTTGGAGAATAATGTGTGGCAGATCCAAATCGCATATATGTGAACCGCTAAAGTACCTGTGCTGCTTCAATACAAGGTTCTTCGAGATCACAAATAAAATTTTACATGCCGATTTCGCAATCTACAAATCAAATTGATTCTTCATCAGAGGAACATGATAAGCTATACACTCTGGTACACAAATAATAGGTACATTATGATTTACAATGAATAATACTTTAATAATACTCCTACAATACTCATTCATTACTGGATCATACAATATATAATGAGATTTCCTATATTCCTTAAGGAAGTTGCTCCAAAATCTACCATATCCGTGATATTGTTGAATATTTCTCACAACAATATCACAACTGATCAAATAATATAACCAATTGTGTGAATAATTACTCATGTAATTATTCTCTCTATAATAATGGAACTAATTAATTATATTTCCTAATAAAAACTGTCCAAGTGACACCTAGACCATTCTCCGCCTCGAGCACATAACCATCGATACCAAACAAATTTATTGGGTTCAAGATATAGGGATGCCAATGTCACCTTTTGTCCCGATGGTGTTTGATGTAACTCAAAGAATTTCTCCATTTGATTTATCCAATTCAGGGATCCTTACCATTAAATTTGCGCATATCCACTTTCAAAGCATCACGCTCCATGGTTGCGAATAAGTTTGATTTGACAAGACTAGAAAAGTGATCCAATATGGTTAGTTTGTCCATGATTTTAAACTTAAGGTCCTCCTTGGTTGATATGGGCTGAATTTTGGCCATATTGGTTACCCTTTATATGTTGCATGATATCATCCAACCAACTATTGATTTGGGCTATGTCTCATTTAGAGGCCATCTCAAATTATACATTTCACAACTCATACTCAAGTTGGCTCACCTTATGATCAACTGAGGTAAACCCTAGTGCTGAGGAATCTGTATTTACCCCTTCTGACTCCATCTCTTCAATCACTACCCCATCTTTATTTGGGGTTTTACCTAGAGTAATCGAATTCTTTTTGCTCTTGTGGAAGGCCCCGTCATGATGTCAAACCTTAGGGTTTAGGGTTTTCGATACAATTTCAGCTGAACAAGAAAAAACATAGAGAAGATACTAATACTATTTTTTTGAGAGTTTTCCAAAAATGTAAATAACTTGAAAAATTTCCACAATTTGCACCCTAGGGAGTGATTTTATGAAAAACCCTAAATTTGTAATAACTTTTGCAAAATAAATCAAAAAATTCTGAAATTTTCAGGGAACCTCACCTAAAATTCTTCACAACTCTCGGTAAACATATCTCCCACCAATTCGTTTTGGTTCGCAATATGTGGTGGAAACAAAAATTAGGGTTTTTACCTAATTTCGCCCAGTATAATGCACTCGATACCACTTGAAATGAAATTACTTGTATAATTTAGATTAAGAGTAACAATAGAACACCAAATAACACAATATTTCAGAATAATGATCTCAATATGTAATTAGAATAGCTTCTCCACTTCGAGGGGGTAACCTCCAAACCATATAATAAGACTCAAATTCTCAAATGATAATGAAATACTACCTATAATCCCCTATATATACTATTCATATGTAATGGCCATCACCAAGGCTAACCTATAAGCATGAGAAAGTATAAATGATATAATAAAATTATATGGTAAGCCACAAGTCGGCTACTCATATCCTAATACAAGCAATAGGTTAAGGGCGTAACACATAATGCTAAATATAGGGAACTAGAGTTGATTTTGTGAGTCTATCTCGATTCAGGATGTCTAATCCCAAGGCCTAGTTAGAAAAGTGACTTGGAAAGGTGAAGTGGAGGATTGAGGTTATTGGTGAAGTATGGTAGAGGCATGAAACACATAATATAACATGGATAAGGGTCTACAAGTGAAGAACATGACAATCATGGTGAGTTATAATGTAAATTAGCCCAAATTGGCCTATTTCAAGCACCTAGCATGAGGATACAAATAAAACCAAGCTATATATGGATAATACAATCATGGGAAGCATGTCGGGAATTTCTAAGAGCCCCATATGAAGCATTAGGTCATAATTCAATAGTTAGAGGCATTTTTAGGGTCACTAGTAGGACTTCCCTTTAGGATAAACAACTTTAGCATGCCTAAATGATATTTGATTGGAATTTCAAAATTTAACAAAGAAAACTTTGCCATTATAGATAATGGAAGAGGTATTCATGAAGGTGTGGATAAAATTTGATGACTTGAGAAGGAATTTTGTGTAATATATTACATTTTTACCAAAATCGGGTTAAGTGAGGTATTTTAAAACAACACTCTAACTTCTTAGTAGTTAGGATAAATTATGGAGCCTTCTTCGGATAAATCATAAATGAAATATTTGAATAGAATTTGGATAAAAATATGTTGCAAAAATTCTGAGGTCAAATGGATGAGAAATAAGAAAGTTCTATCCATTTTTGTGAAGCTATTTGAAACCTTCCTCAAACCCAGTTAAATCAGAATATAGAAGTTTGTTTGGTTGAGCCCCAAATAAATTTTTTTATGGTTTATTAACTTGGGCATGTAGATAATTAATAATATCATATTTTCATGGTGTTTTTATCTCATGAATCATGGTGGACCCCACAAGAAAATGAGATTTTGTGAGAAATTTAGTGTACAAATAAAGTTTGTGAAGTAACCCATGTTAATTTTTAGTACGTAAGGATGATGGGGATTTTTATGTAGTGCTCATTTAAACAACCACTTGAGACCCAAGAAACAACCTAGGGTTAGCTAGAAAAATTATGGGATAATTTTTTTATTTGAAGTGTCTACAACCAGGTTACAAGACATCAATTTTCACTAACAAGTTCCAAAACAAGACCAATGTACTACAACATATGTTCCCTTCATTAACTAATAACAAGTTCACAAGGTTCAAATTTTAGGGTTATATGTTTTAGTTAGGTTCAAGGAGTAATTTACCCCCATGCCTACTCTCTAGTAGCCTCATAGTTTCAATAGGATTTTTCTCATACTTAATGCTTCCAAAATTTCCCTAAATCATTCCCATTGGATAGGAAATTTTCTCACCTTTCTGGTGATATAAAGAAGTCCTCCTAACTCCTTATATTTTGCAAGATATGATCCGGCATGGACTTTAGGGGAGAAATTTTCCCAAGGAGAGTCCATGGGCCTAGGGAGGAAAATTTTCCCCATGCGCGGGTCGGCGGGGGGAAAAACTTAACACATTTTCCTTCCTTTGGTGCAAAAGTGCAAATCACCTTCGTGTGCCCACGAGCCCGGCGAGGGAGACACATGTCGCTCCTCGGTTGGTTGGGAGAAATGGTGGGGTGAGAGGATTAAGACTCTAAGTCTCTTTTCCCAAAAAAAAAAGGGACCCAAATTAGTCGACTGCCCATGCCCATGCCATAATGCCACATGTCACTTAGGGATTGACACGGAGAAAACGAATGGGCGGGAGTGGCGAGAAGATTTAGGATTTTAGCATTGAATGTGCTAGGAAGAAATCTCATGCATGCCTCCACCGAAGGTAGAAAGGGTGCCATGTGTCACAAACCTATTGGGCGTGGGTCCACGAGCTTTTGGAGCGCTCAGGGATTTACGATTTCAAAAAGGTGAAAAGTTCGAATTCAAAAGAAGTTTCACACCTTTGTCAAGCCTAAGGCCACCACGTGTCAGCATGTGATTGGTCACGGGTTAGCGGGGAAAAATTAGAAATTTTTCCAAGGTCCTAAACCTTAAAAAATTTAAGTTCAAAAAGGGTCCGCCCTTCCACCGTGCCACGTGTCAGAAACTAATTGCTATGAGCTGGCGGGGATGTGGGGAAAAATGGGAAAAATTTCTAAGGTAAAATTTTCAAAAAGATAAGTTTAAATTTGGTATGCCCCTCCAAGGTGCCACGTGGCAGGTCCCGATTGGTTGTGGGATGGTGGGGGCCACAGAATTTTTGTGGAAATTTTTCCAAAGTTAGAAACTAAATTTTTAACAGTTAGATTTAATTATGTTTTTTTAATGCCAAATTGAAGTAAAACTTAAAATGGCCATAAATTTTGATAGGAAGCTTAGATTTAGGAAAATGAGGACTTTTTGGAAAGAAATCAATGCCCTCTTTCACAAAAACATAAAATTTACTTTTTGATTAAGTTTAAATGTAAATTTTACAAAAATGATCTGCAGGATTTTAATTAGCAAAGCTGGCAATTTCAACTTTTATTTTTGTTTAAATTGGGTCACCTCCTTCACTCAACATGCCAAACAGCATCAAGAATTGATCTAGGGAGGGTCTAAAGTGTTTTCATAAAGTTGATTTGTCCAATTGATTCAAAATTGTATTTTTTCAACAAATGACAAAAAAAATGACTATTTAGAGGGATTGTATTCAAATTAACAATGGTTAAGTTGTTTTTTTGAGTTTCTTTGTCAATTTGGGTTCATTTGTGAACCAAAGATACTAAATTTTAACATCTCTAAGTTAATAAAAGTGTGTAGGTCTGAACTATACGTTTTTCTTAAAATTTACCAGTTTTAAAAGTCACAATACCAGTGATCAAATTTTTAAAGTATCCATTTATCAATTTCATCATTTAAGTGTAACAACTTATTTATAATCTATTCTAATACATTTAATTTATTCAATCAACCATTTAATAGAAATTATGCAAAACCCGATTTCCAAATTTCAACTTGTTTTGAATAGGAAAAACACTATATTTTCCTTCATACACATTCTTCTTTCCAACATATATTTTTATTCACAATAGAAATTCAATTCCATTACGATCATGCAAGTTTGAGAAGGTAAAGCATTCCTTCATTGATTTCCAACAAGTAACTTTAAAATTTATATCTTTCTTATGACTTAAAAATACCGTATATAATACATATAACATTCTTCACATTCCTTTTCAAAAAGAGAATGGAATATAACTCTTTACATTTCATATTTCAATTTAAATCTTTCATCATCAATACAATAATCTTCTCATTACAAATAATTAAACAAATCATCCACTTCAAAGTGGAAAGGATTACAATAAACTTGCTCATAAGAAGGGACTATCAAATCCGTACAATTATTTTGCTCCAAAACAGCAACACACCTTGGTATTCTTCATATTCTAACTAGATCACAACAAAAATAGGGGAAGGGCAACACTCTCTACCTAACCAAGACCTCCAATGAAAGGAGAAGCCTTACTTTATCATTGGCCCCGATCCCCAACAAAAATGCAATAAAATATGTAATTCAACCATGGCAACAATGGATTCCACAACACAACATTCTTTCACATACACATTTCTTTTAAAACACAATGCAACACAAAAGAAACAAGTTCACAACTGCATTTAGAAACATTTCAAAGCGAGTAACTCGGGATTGATTTTGCAAGCCAAAGCAGAAGGTCTATGGGGAAGCTACTTATGCCTCCCATATGGGAATTTCGCATCCACCAAATAATGACCACCAAGTAATTCATCACACACATTTCCTTATGCCCCCACCAAATACCTCCTTATGCCCCCATGATTTCCTTATGCCCCCACAAAGTAAGAAATGCAAGCTATTTCTTTTCCATGGTGGATCCCAAACCCAAACTCCCTCCATAAAATTCTTATGCCAATGGAATTCCCTTATGCCCCCATAATAATTCCCCATAGCCTTCTCCTACACCTTCCCTAAGGCAGTCTACCCAACCAAGCAACAAATAAAACAAAGCATGCATTTTCCACACAACACAACAAGAAAATAATAGAAATAAAAGAGAGTTAAATTCCTACCTCTCCATGGTTACTTTTCTTCCAAACAACAAGCTTTCCAAGACAATAACATAGCTCCAAACATCATACTTCAAATGCTTGTCTGGGAAGGACTACCTGTAAGTAAGAATACAAGACCACCAGATCTTAGTTAGACAATAGGTGAGGGAACTACCTTAGGCCCAGGAAATATTAGACTTCCTTTCGAAGGTGGTCAGTTCCCCATTTAATATGAATTAAAAAAATGATAACAAAGAACTACAAGATAATACTTACTGGTTCCTGATGAAGATACAGGTCCAAGGAATGTGGTGGCGACAGTAAGGCTTAGTTGGGATGATCCGGTATTGGAAAGTGAGCTGATGAAGCTATCCTCAGTCTTTTCCAATGCTTGAACGAGGGTGACAGTGATCCAGTTGCTCAGTTGTAGTCTTCGGCTCGATGCTCTTCTCTGCAACCTCTTCTGCTTGTTTCACTTCTCTTTCTCCTACCCAAAATGAATTCCGGATCCTTTTTTTTGGTTGGGGGAGGTCATTAATAGGGAACCGATGGTGGTTACGTAACCGATGGCGGTCGAGTAGGAACCGATGTCGGTTAGGTCAAAGTGGCTATTTTTAGTAAAATAGCCATCTTTCCCTCCTTTTCTCCCGAGGGATCAGTTGTGGGCTTGGTCAAGTCATTATTAGGCTCATTTTGGTGTGGGTGAGGGGTGATGAGTCATGGGTGTGGGTCTGGACCAAGTCATAGGTCTTAATTAGGTTGGTTTAGGGTTAGGGCTAGGTCATGGTGAGGTGGCGAGATGAGGTGGTGGGTTTGGAGATGTGGATTTATTAATTATAAGGTAATTAATAAATCATTAGGTGTGTAAGGTTTTAGGTGGTGAGGTAGGGTTAGGTTGTGGGATGAGATATGGGGTAAAGGGTGTCGTAAGACCCAAATTTGGTGTCTACATTTGCCCCTTGTTGTCGTGTAGCTTGTATTTTAAAGCTGCACTGACAAAAATAAAAAGTGGTTGCCCCAGTTAAGGGTATAGGTAATCCCCCTCAAATCTATCACAGATTGAGGCGACGTGAAATCAGGGATAGGGTTGATAAAGGGTGAATTATGATGAGATGATGGTAAGATGGTGGGGTAAGTTCAAGGAGGTAGACACACGTTGAAATGCAAAGAGTGCGACTGTGGTACACGAATCAAGAGCAAAAAAAGCAATTCATAGGCAAAGGTCGATAGTTTATCCAAACAAGGTTGATATAATCCTGGTATCCAAGGCATAGGAAGTAGCTCCAGGGGATATAATGGGTAAGGTACCGGAACGTTTAGGCATGTTCGGCAGTACCAAATGGTTGGTTTGGTTGAGATAAACGTCACGGTCTTGGTCTAAGCAAAGCTGGTTGGCTGATCAATTCAAGTATCCTAGTCATGCTAAAACATGAACAGGTGAGCTCGATTGAACAAACAGCTACATTATGGGTGGATAGAATCGTAATTTGTGGGCTTCGGTCGAGGTACTTAATTGGTGCGGCCATGGGTCAGGCCGATTGGGTTGTCATGGCCTTGGGTCGGGCCAAGTGATTGGGTGTGGCCTTGGGTCGGGCCGATTGGTTTGTTGCGGCCTTGGGTTGGGCCGATTGGTTTGTTGCGGCCTTGGGTCGGGCCAAGTGATTGGGTGCGGCCTTGGGTCGGGCCGATTGGTTTGTTGCGGCCTTAGGTCGGGCTGATTGGTTTGTTATGGCCTCGGCTCGGGCAGTGATTGGTTTCGGGTGCGCCTTGGGTCGGGCCGGTTGGATCGGGGGTGGTTTGTGGCGTGGTCACGGTCGGGTCGCCGTGGGTTTGTTGTCGGGCCTTGGGTTGGGCGATTGGTTTGATCTCGGGTGGGCGGGCTAAGTGATTGGTTACGGCCTTGGGTCGGGCCGATTGGTTTGTTGCGGCCTTGGGTTGGGCCAAGTGATTGGTTGCGGCCTTGGGTCGGCCAATTGAGTGGTTACGGCCTTGGGTTGGGCCCATGAATTCAAAATAAGGCTATTTAGCAAAGCCGGGGTAGGCGATGTGATGAGAAATGGAATTTGGTGGATAAGGGCAGGAATTAGGAAAAACTAGGCATGTAACCGATATCGGTTAGTTATGACCAGTATCGGTTAGAAGACCGATATCGGTTTTTAGGGTGCGCCATAACCGATATCGGTTATAGGTCAAAACCTATAAAAAAAAAAATATGGCGTGTCATTTTCACATTGTCAATTTGAGTGCCAACCTTTTGCTTGTCTGAGTTTTGAATTGATTTTGTTGAGTTTGTGGGCTGAGTTGGCACTAGTTGAGTGGAGGAGGGAGTTATTGGTAGGCCCCAGCGATCAGGAGGCAGAGTTTGATTGGTTGAGGACCCTGCTGAGGAGATTTGGAGCTATGGCACAGCCTGGAGGAGCAGGAGGTGCTGGAGGAGCTGGACCACCACCACCTATCCCACCACGACGACGTGTAGTCATACCGGTAGGTTCTAAATCCCTATTTGTGTGAAGTTGATGAATTTAGCTAGGATGTGGGTTTTGGGGTAGGAATCTAAAATGTGATAAAATAATGAATAAATGAAGGTAAATCGTAAAATGGAGTGGGTAGATATGTTAGGTAAGTCAACACGGTAGGGTGGGTAAGTTTTTAGGCAATTGGGCTGGGTAGATAGGTTAAAAATAGAAAAAAGGGGATTTGGGGGCCATTTTCGATCCGGCCCCGAAATCCCACAGTGACCGATGTCGGTCACTAAGCGACCGACATCGGTCACCACGCAAGCTGTTTAGATTTTGTGGGTTCAGACCGGCGTCGGTCATGTGTCGACCGACGCTGTGCATAAAAGCAAGATATAGATAAGGGGTGGGGACCGATGGTGGTCGAGGGTGACTAGAGTACTGCTATCATGGTAGGGGAAAGGGTGTGAAATTTGTTGTGTTGGTTTGTCATCAGTGGTAGGTGGGTAGGATAGAATTTGTGGGGTGAAAGGGGAAAAGGTAGAGTCTGGTAGGAAAGGTTATTGGGGTGGGGTAATCGGGTGGTGTATGAGTGGGGTAGGTGGTAGGTTATGGGATAGGTAAAGGGATATGTAGGTGTTTTGTTGGGTGGGGTTAGTGATATGGGGTTATTGGGTAGTTGTTTTGGAAAGAGTAGGCCTGATGGAGTGGGTTTTTTTACAGCACGCCGCCAAGAACTGACGATGCGGGATCGGATGCCGCCTCTACTGGGGTGGATGCGGCCACATGTGACCGCAGCAGCAGCAGTAGTGGTCAACATGTGGAGGTGGACTTGGTGGAGTCCAGAGATATAGGGCTGTGGATAGGGACCACACTGATGGTTTCCCTCATCGAGAGATGGGATCCAGCAACCAATGTCTTCCATCTCCCTACTGGAGAGATGACGGTCACACTAGAGGATGTGTATCGCATCCTGAGACTACCGATCATAGGTGAGGTGGTGTTCCAGGTGGATGCCGAGACAACGATGGACAACATCCTGCAGGTATTCGGGGATGCAGCCCCATTGATTACATATCATAGCGCGAGCATCTACTACGGTGATATGTATCGCACACATCGACAGGAGACACGGCTTGCCGTGCTGATGATGATTGGTATCACCTGCTTCACCCTCCCGGACTCAGAGGGAGGTCGCTTCCCATGGGCACTGATGGGAGTATTGCATGAGATGGTGGAGGAGCACACCTACTATGCATGGGCACCGGTGTATTTGGTGCAGCTATACAGAGAGCTCTGGGGCTATCGCCGTATGAGGTGATTCGGGATATGCTCGACATTCTTGCTACATTGCTGGGCCTATGAGCACATTGTGTGTTTACGACCTGTAGGGCTACCCCAGCAGCCAGGGCCACAGTAGTGCAGTATAGGTATGGGTTCCAGAGGTGGTTGGGGGTCGTGGGCCAGCCACGAGTGGTTATTGCAGGGTGAGATGTCGCATACTACCGGCATATGTTAGAGGGCCTGACCGCACTAGATATTATATGGAGGCCATACAGAGGCCATCAGCCCCGAGGAGGAGCCCGAGCACAGCTACGATGGATCCAGTATATCTTCTGGATAAATGACGGAGACCCGGGAGCATGAGAGGATTCCCCAGAGAGGGTACGCCGATACTGGGTCTACGACAGGACGAGCCACCTCCCTTCCCACAGTATAGATCGAGGGAGGATGTAGAGGCACCACTACCTCTTCCAGCCATTGGACCCAGTCTGGGTCATGAGAGACCGCATGGATGATACGGTGGACGACGCCGGTGTTACAGGTGCATTTTTGGTTTGGTGGGTAGGGCAGAGGGCAGCCATGAGAGCACAACCCCACACCAGATTTTTGGGGTGGTCAAGTTATAGTGGAGAGGGACCATCTCTGGGCCAAAGTGTATTATTAGGGCAAACTTACTTGTCACGCACAGCACAGATCGGAGTGCTACAGGGTAGTTGGCCTGTGCACAGCACATGTGCATAGTGGCATGTGTGTACATGCACGTGCATGCCACAGGCTGATCCTTGTCGTGCACAGCACAGTCCCCCGTTCAGCTCCGATGGCAGCTCCACCGCCACCAGTACAGCACAGGTCAGGTGGTCAGGTGTACAGGATAGGGCCCAGTTATATTAGGAGCCGGGGGACCAGCCCCACCAGCCATGGTAGCATGGGCCCGCTACATGGAGGCGAGAGTGGAGGCCCGATATTATCAGGATGTACTAGATGGTACCGGGGCCGACTATCAGCCATATGCAGCTCACAGAGCTGAGACATCCTGAGTCACAGGTCACAGGGGGCCACAGCCACAGCCGGTGGGTCAGTGATGGGTAGGAGGTGAGATCCGACATGGGGCCAGCTGAGAGACGAGCCGAGGGAGGGGGAGAGAGCTGAGTCACCCCAGGAGCAGAGCTGGGTTTTTCTGATTTGATAGAGACACCGGTCTGCGAACCGAGTGTGTATATAGAGGCCTGCGTGCCCTCATTTGATGTATTCATGTTTGTTATATATACCGCCTTGTGAGCCGAGTACATGTTGTATAGTTGATACCGGCCTGCGAGCCGAGTATATTTTTGACATGAGAGGCCGGCCTCATGAGCCGAGTCGAGATTTTGACAGAGACAGCGGCCTGCATGCCGACTTTGTATTTTTGGTTTGTATGATAGAGGCCCCATGCAGGGCAATTTGTATATTGTAACATTGTTTTGATGATATATATAGATGATGAGGTTGATCCATATGGTGTGTGTAATTGTGGATTTGGTGCATATATTATAATGCTTTATGTTTTTGTGTTGATGGTATTGGAATGTTTGTGATGTATATATAAATGATGTTGATGATGTTTTAATGATATGCATATGTTTTGAAATATTGATGTTTAGTATGATGATGGATGTTGATAGTGATGTCATTATGCAGGGAAAAGAGGTGGGCGCCGCCAAAATTTTGTAAAAAAACAAATAGAAGGCCTGGATATAATCAAAATAGGTATAGGTTGACCGATATCGGTTAGATAACCGATGCCGGTTACGTTTGACCGATATCGGTTATATAACCGACATCGGTTATGTTAAAACAAGCTTTTCTAAAAATAGAAAAGCTGGGGAGGCAATTTTAGATTCTTATTTTTAGAGTCATGCAACATGTTAAATATGAGGATGCGAGGCTGTTGTCATCCATATAGGGTAGTTGCATGGGAGAATTGAGTGATAAGGAGGAAAGAGACAGGTAAAGTGATCATGAGCTTGGAGTAAGAAGGCGTAAAGGCAAGTAATAGTGAAGAGGGTGGTGAACATGGCTGAACAAGGAGAAGCATCCAAGCGGGCAGAGAGGAGAGGGAAGACAGGTTCCACCTCAAACTGCTGCATCCCAGGAGGTATATATGATTTTTGAGTTAAATGAGATTTTGCATGCATGTGAATAGGATGTGGGAAGGTAAGTGGGTAGAGATAAAAAAGAAAGGTGATAGGAAAAAGGTTTGGGATGGGGTGAGTGTTGTAGGGTAAGTAATCAGGTGTTGGAGATATGTGCGTAGGTACAGAGAGGGGAAAACGAGCAGAAGTTATCATAGGTGGTGTTTTTTTTTGAGTCGGGGTGATTGGAATTGACAGTGACCGATATCATTTAGGAATAACCGTATCGGTTAGGTAACCGGTATTGGTTTTCTATAACCGATATCGGGCTATCGTGTAAAGTTGTGGATCATGCGATAAAAACACGTGGGAAGTTATTTGTTGATTTGTTGTTTGTTGGTTTAATGTGTACAGCAGCAGTGTAGTGGTCGAGGATGAATGATAGGTGCCACTTTGTGTCACGGTCCGAGCGGATGTAACACCACCGAGTGGGCATTAATAAACCATGTGGGGTTAAAGTGGAATCCGCTATTATTCATTCATGGATCACACGCAATCATGCTATGTCAGCAGCGCTGATCGAGAGATGGAATCCAAAAGAATACCTTTATCTCCGCCAACAGGGAGATGACAAAGTGACGTTAGAAGATGTGTTCCGAATTTCGAGACTCCCAATTACAGAAGACCAATGTATCGAAGGGCCTAAACGCGCGTGGGCAGCGATAATGGTAGTATTTGGTCCAGCCGCACGAGATTTGACACAACGAGGTTCGACATTCACTTATGGTATAATGTTTCAAAGCACACCCCGAGGCAACAAGGTCATAGCAAAGTGGTATTAATGATAAATGTGGGGTATTATGCATTACCTAGAGTGGACGGGGAAGATTTTCAAAATCATTGATGTGTATTATTCGTGAGATGATATAAGGTAGCGTTACTTTCGCATGGGCACCGCATATCTTGCAGGAGCTATACAGGGGTTTATGGGCATGCAGGTGAAATCATAGGACTACACTAGATTGTGCATACTTATTACATTGTTGGGCCTATGAGCACATTGTGTGTGTGTGACCAATAGGCCGACCAATCCAGGGAGAAGAGACAGGAATGCAGAGGTTGGGATTCAGACGATGGGTCCAGACAGAGCAAGAGGCAAGAGCCGAAACCGTGATAGATGACGCCGAGTATTATAGGTAGATGTGGGAGATGGTGATGATTGTGGATATTCATTGGAGACCGTATGGGAACTACATGGTGATGGTGAACATAGCCGAGGATTTGAGGGGTGTAGAGCGATTAAGGTGGATTGCGGGACACAGGCCAGGTGAGTACGAGAGGATTCCTCTAGATCACGTGTGGTGACAATTTGGATTTGTTCAGGATATACCCATGGCTCATAGACCATACAGGAGGATCGACGCCGAGGCACCCCTCTCACCGCCACGACCGACACTTCCAGAAGGACCAGAGGAGACAGCAGCCGATCGCAGGGTAATGGATGCAGGAGTGACAGAGTCTTATAGATTATGGTGGGTAGCAGAGCTGCGAGGTACACGTGAGAGGGCCGATCATCCTGACATAGCTATGATTACAGCGGAGAGAGACCACCTGCAGGGTTTAGTTCACCAGCTTCAAACACAGGTGAATGAGACAACGGGATTGTTAGAGGTTTCGCAGTCATGAGTGGAGAGACTAGAGGCAAGATTCCTCCACGCGAGAGGGCGTATTCGTATGTTACAGGAGAGATTGGTGGATCAGTGGGAGGATCCAATAATAGTGGCCCCTTTGAGGGTGGAGAGGCCAGGAGAGTGGGCCGACGATCACCATCACTACCTAGTTCGGGATGAGGCGCGGGGGCCGACGTGAATTTTATAGGGGTAGAAGAATAAATGAGGAAACCGACCTACGTGTCGATGATAGAGAAGATGTATTTGTTTAACATCTAAATAAAACTGAATATGTATGTTGATTTTGAGTTGATGATAATAATAAGAAATGGTTGTGTTTTGAATGTTTGGATTAATAAAGGACAAAAGTGAGTGTTATCAATATAAATATGTGAAAACATTTATATTTTTAAGCAAAACACAACACATGATAGGTTATGGTAGGGGATGGTCGAGCTAACCTTGGGAGACCCCATGTCTCCGAAGTGCTGCCTACATAGCCCATTGCATAAAGCAAGGAGGGGCCTCAGACCGATGTAGTTCTCCTCAGACCAGGAGAGATGAATTTAGGCAATTTGGTTGTGGTTAGGCAATTTGTTGGTTGGTAAAAGTTTGATGTTGGTAGGGTAATGTTGTTGGAGTTGGTAAGGTATAGGTGAAGTGAGGGTTAGCTTACCCAAGCATTAGGGAACCGTGTCCTGATTAAGGTCAACATATAATCCCAGATTCGGGTAAAAGAGGCAAAAATGTCCCATAGTTGGAAAGAGCTAAACAAATCACGTATTATCATAGGATGAGCTTGAATCTCTAGGTACCTTACATAGGTGAGAAGTCGATAGGTGAAAAGAGTTGTATAATCACAATATATCGGATATACGCACGTCCCTTGAGTTTTTTATTGTGAAGAATGGTGAGGTGAGGTGGATGGTATAACTGGGGCGCAGAGAACTTGTTATAAGGTGATTATTCTGACGAAAGAGAACCAAACCAAAATAGACAAGTCCATGACTCAAAAGTACTTTTGAATCGCTTTTATTTTTCTCGGATATAGACTCGATCGATGTGGAAGTCTATATGGGATATGCATTTTGTTGTTTCTTGAGGTCTTCACGAAGTCGATCAATGCGAGAAGCTTCGATAGAGGCTGACTTTGTATAGCTTGTCCTTCAAGGGAGCAATACTACTTATATAGTAGCATGATGCGGCTTTGCACATAGCTGTCCTTCGAGGGAGTAGTCTAGTGTATAATAACACATATGTGGCTTCGAGGGCACATAGCTATCCTTCGAGGGAACAGTCTAGTTTATAGCTTAGAGGTCTAGATGTCTGTTTGACATGAAGCATCTAGTTTTGCAGGAAGTTTGACTCAAGAATATCCCAGAATTGTATAATTGAGAACTTGTTATTTTGATACTTTTAAGTCATGGACTAGACTAAAAGGGGAAGGCATCTTTAAGAAGAGGTGATGATCAGACCATGTGAGCTTGATTCCATTTTGAGATGCACGAAACAAGGTGTATGAGGTGGTAAATGAGCTCAAGGGATGAGCGCAAGGTAGATAAGAAGTGATGTAACACTAAATTCAACAATAGAATGGTCGGAGATGCAAGGCATTAAGGGGTTTAGGCTCAGGTTTACCATTAAGTGAAGCTAAACGATAAGTACCTGATCCGTAGGTGTGAGTGATAATGTAAGGCCCAATCCAATTAGGAGCAAATTTTCCACGTTTGCTCTTTTCTAGTTTGGTTACATGTTGATTCTCTTTGAGGACAAGATCACCAATCTTAAAGGTACGCTCATGAATTTCACTTATCATAAGCACGCTTAATGCGCTTTTGATAAATTTTAGCAGTGGTCAAGAGTCGTAAGACGACGCTCGTCAAGAAGCTCTAATGGGCTAACCGCTCTGGCGAAGTCATTATCAAGTAGAATATCCCAAGAGATATTCTGAGAGAAGGGATTTGTATTTCGAGAGGCAAGACAGCCTCGGTACCATACACTAGAGAGAATGGTGTGGCATTAGTAGAAGTATGAATGCTGGTACGATAAGCCCAAAGGGCAAAGGGGATGTGATCATGCCAGTTTTTTCCAGAATTGTTAATGACTTTCATGAGAATTTTGATTAAGGTTTTGTTAGAAGATTCAGCTTGTCCATTTTCTTGTGGATAGTAGGGTGACGAGAAGCTAAGTTTGATACCAAAGTTATCACAAAGGTCTTGTAACAACTTATTTTTGAAAGATTTTCCATTATCTCGTTATCAAAGATGAGGAACACCAAAAAACGATGACAGATAATGTGATGATTGATGAACTCAACGATTTTTTCTTTTTTGGTTGAAATGAGTGGAATGGCCTCCACCCATTTAGTGTAATATTTGGTTGCCGTGATGATCCAATGGTGATGCTGTGAAGAAGGTGGGTGAATCTCGCCAATAAGGTCTAAACCCCATTGTGAGAAAGGCCAAAGATCTCATGCGACCTGTAACGGGTGGCTAGGAGTATGTTGAAGGTTGGCATGTTGTTGACACATAACACAACGCTTAACATATTCGCAGCAATATTTATTGAGAGTAGGCCAATAATATCCTAGGCGAAGGATCCGCTTGGCCATGGCGAGGCCACTAAAGTGCCCGCCACAAAGTCCGTCGTGGATTTGTTGGGTGGTATGAGTGACTTCACGCGGCTAGACAGGGAAGGAGGATACCATCAAAGCCACGTTTATAGAGGAGTCCCCCATGATGACATAACGAGAAACACTTTTAAGAAAAGCACATTTACCATTACTAAGAAGGTCGTGGTAGAACAGAGGTTGTAAGGTAGTCATGAAATTGGTGATACTGTATCCCGCGAATCAAGAGATACATTATTTACCATACAAACATCCGGAACTAAGTAAGATGGGGCAAAGAGTTGTTGACCAAGACAAATATGTCCGAGTCAGCTGGTGAGGCCGGAATTTGTGAGGCCAAGCAAGCCATAGTATCTGCAAATTTATTAGTTGAGCGGGGAATGGTTTGAATAGAATAATGAGAAAATAAGGTCAAAAGTGAATCCACGTAATGTTTGTACTTTTGAAGTTCCTCATTTTTACATTGGTAGATGCCAGTAACTTGATTTACTACCAACTGAGAGTCACCGAAAATATTAATAGACTTCACACCTAAGTGTAACGCAACATGGAGACCCAAAACAAGGGCCTCGTATTCCGCCGTGTTGTTAGTGCAGGGGAAATCGAGCCTGAATGAAAGAGGCATAGGTTCACCTTCAAGAGGAATGAGAACAACGCCTACCCCTCCACCGCGCTGGCATTTAGATCCATCGAAGAAGAGGGTCATTGGATACGACACATCACTGAGTGAAAGAGTTACGATGAGCTCATCAGGGAAAGTAAAATTGGTAAATTGTTCCCCATGTAAAGGGGCTTCCGCGAGTTGGTCTGCGATAGTTTGTCCTTTGACTGATTTTTGGTGTACAAACTCAAGGTCGAGGTCGGTGAGTAGCATAAGCCATCGGTGATGCGTTGGTTTAGATGAGGTTTGGCATACATATAATGTATGGGGTCAGTGTTGGTGATGAAAAAGTTTTGTGATTCAGAGGTAATGTCGAGTTTGGTGGCCACAAATGATAGGGCTAGGCACAACTTTTCTACGTGTGTATACCTAGTCTCGTAATCCACAAGAGTACGGCTTATGTAATAAACTGCTTGTTCTCGATGCTCGGAGTCACGATGTGTGAGCATGGCTCCTACAACATGGTGTGGTAGAAAGGTAAAGGTAGAAAGGGTGATCGTCCTGAGGTGGGATAAGCATGGGTGGCTGCAAGAGATAAGCTTTAAGAGCCTCAAAGGCTTGGTGGCATTCCTCACTCCATTGAAAGACAATGTCTTTTTAAGGAGATGATGGAAAGGTTGACATCGGTCCGAGAGTTGTGAAATGAAACGACGGATAGATTGGAGTTTGCCTTGCAAACTACGCAATTGTTTGAGGTTAGTGGGTGGGGGCATTTCTAGGATTGCTTTGACTTTAGCTTGGTCGACCTCAATGCCATGCAAAGAGATGATAAATCCAAGGAGTTTTCCCAAAAGGACGCCAAAGACACATTTCTTTGGTCAAGATGAACACAAGATTGTAATAAAGATCGAAAATAATGGTTAAAACATCGAGATGTTCACTGCGATGTTTGGATTTTCCAAGAAGATCATCGACATAATCCTCGAGGATAGTGTGCATAATGTCATGGAAAATATAAGTCATAGCTCGCTGATAGGTCGCACCAGCATTCTTAAGGCCGAATGGCATGACACGATAGCAGAAGGTCCCCCAGGGGGTAATGAAGGTGGTTTTATGTTGATCGGTCGGGGCTACCAAAATTTGATTATATCCCGAGAAGCCATCCATGAGAGAAAGCATCTCATGGCCCGCAGTGAGATCAACAAGTTGATCAATGCTAGGTAAGGGGAAGTCATCCTTTGGGCAAGCGAGGTTAAGGTCCCAAAATCGTGCATATCCGAAGTCCCCCCATCGCTTTAGTGACAGGTACGACATTAGAAATCCATCATGGATAGTCAATAGTAAGATGAAAGAAAAAAAAAGAAGGCGTCAAGCTCTTCTTTCACCAAGAGGGCAATGCGTGGATGCATTTTTCTCAGCTTTTGTTTAACTAGTTTAGAGTCCGGTTTCAGAGTGATGTTATGGACAAGCAATGTCGTGGATCGATCCTCGCATGTCGGGCAGTAGGACCAAGCAAAAGCTTGATTGGGCACTGGAGGAAGGTAGTGAAGGTGCTTGTTCTAATGCATCAAGAGATTGTCCGATCTTTACAATGTGAGGATCATCCTCCGTGTGGATGTTGATTTCTATAGTCGATTCATTCAACATAGTTTGGGTGTCGATGGTAAGGCACGTGAATATAAGAGTCATCCGCACCAAGGTAGGTGAGGATGGAGTCATCATCCCGCACTCCACAACATTAATCAAGGTGAATCTTCTTCAATCATATCTAGATACAAAAGGGGGAGAGAAGATGGGTCTTCACTATCGCGTTGATAAGTGAGAGGACCCAGAAGATAGCATTCACAAAAAAAAAAAAAGTTAGGAGGGATAGATTCGGGTCTATCGACTGTGGGTGAAGATGGAAAAATGGGCGATGATGGTTCTAAGGGGTGACTTCATTGTTTTCCCGGATACAATCGACATGAGGTTTCTTCGGTGTAGGTGGTTCAAAAATCCAAGACCACGATGATCTTTGTGTTTCATGGGTAGTTACGGGAATGATCGTGTGTCGGCCTTGTTCATAAAGACCAAAACCAAAACCCTTCCAAGCACAGTACGTCAGGAAGGTGAGGGAAAAACGACGGTTGGTTAGATATCGAAAATCAGATTGGAAGGGAACCACACCAAGGGGAGGTTCAGGGGTGACAGAGGATGTGTCAACACCCCCATATGTTAGGTTGGTGTGGCAATTAGGTGGTCCGTAGGAGATCACCTCCCCCACACGACGGTCGTAGGTAGGATGTGCATGTAACTGTCCGTACTCCTGTGGGGTATGAAAGGTGCTAACATTGTATAGGTGGTATTCCCCTAGCGTAAGGCATTGAAAAACATCTACCAAGGGGTCTCAAGTTGGGATGTTGTCCGTGGGGAAGGAAGTGGTATTCATGCAAAGTGGGTTCATTGTCAAGGTGTGAGTGTGGTTAAGGTGGATGGTGGAGGCGTGGTCAAGTAGATGGTGGGCTGGATCAATGGGTGCCTGATTGGTACAAGCACATCATTAGGGCGATATAACATATGCAGGTTTTCAAGGGGGAAGCATCACTTGATGGTGTATGACTTCCCTCATACTGAATTTGATGCATCTATGTAAGGTGGAGGGAACGCATCCCATAGCCCGGATCCAAGGGCGGCCTAACAATATGTTGTATCGAATTCTCCTCAAGGACATAGAAGAGTTCGGGTAAGGTACGTGGCCCTACACGAATGTTAAGGATCACGGTGCCTAAGGTAGAAGTAATAGCATCGTTGAATGAACGCAACATGGTGGGGTTGGCACACACACAAAGCTAGGAGGGATATTCATCTATCTGGAAGGCTTTGGAAGAGATGATGTTTAGGCTAGACCCCGCCGATCATAACACGACGTACCTAGATGTCCTGACGTAAGCCGAGATGAAAAGAGTGGGATCAGATCTTCTGCACCAAAGACGACAATTTCTTCTTCGTAAAACCTGACAAGCAGGGTGGCATTTGCATGACAGTGACGAAGTGGTTGTGGAGGTAGGTTG
Source organism: Taxus wallichiana var. yunnanensis (assembly GCA_018340775.1). Classification (NCBI taxonomy): domain Eukaryota; kingdom Viridiplantae; phylum Streptophyta; class Pinopsida; order Cupressales; family Taxaceae; genus Taxus; species Taxus wallichiana. The sequence continues at coordinate 52,847,412 of CM031235.1, forward strand.
TTTGTGAGAGAGAAGCGACGTGGTTGGGTGTTAAAATGGAAGCGACGGGAAAGGTTTCGTTAGGTAGACCTCTATCCTCAAGGATCTCAATTAAAGCTTGTCGATGCGATTCAGATGTTTGAATGAGATCATAGAGTGTCATTTTGACAGGAGATTGGTGAAGTTGTTTGATCATGGTGTGGTGGGAAACTCCATCAGAGATGGGATAGGTAGGTCCACGAATGACCACTTTTGGTGGTGGTGCGATCGGGATGGCAGAAGGAGAAAGAGAGGCCGCAGGTGTGCTTTCTTTAGCTTTTCCATTGTTTTTTCTGACTCGAGTAGCAATGTTAATCATGTTGATCTCATGAATACGAGAGGAGGAGGATGGTGGGATAAGTCATTGTTCTCAAGAGGTGGGGTTGCAATGATGATAGATTTTGGTGAGGTGGGGACAGGTGGTATAGGAGAAGGAATCGAAGCTAAGGGCTTCTCTCTCCGTAAATTGTCTTTCTTAGGCTGTCTATCCGAGATAGGTGACTGGTGAAGGATGGCTTTCAAAGCTTTGCATCCTTCTACATCGTGTCTTGGTGTGTGATGGTAAGCACAGATTTTAGATTCATCATAACCTATAGGTCGAGGTTTAGATGGATCATAGAGTCTGAGCGGGGTAGGGAAATGGTCGCATCCCCTACCAACATATCAAGGATCTTGGAGTAAGATCCTTTGAGTGGGTCAAATTCAGATGAAGATGAGGCTGTTGATTGAGTGGGTGAGATTTTTGATTGTTTTGGTAAGGGTTGGGTGTGAGTGGTTCGTACAGGTGGTGATTTAGGCAAGGGATTTTGATGAGTGGTTTTAACTAGGCGTGGTTTCTTCTACACAGAAGTTATGTTTAGCTGGTTAGATGATGAGGCCCCAGCTGACGTGGTGGCAGGAAACAACCATGGGGAAAGAGGAGCGACAACAAACAAGTCCTTCGATGATCGAGTTTGCTTAGGGTTGGTAGGTAGGTGAGATACTTGGGGCGACGGTGTTGATACGCCCGTGAGTGTCTGTAGGGGTGCAAAAGGTATAGGTCATGTTAAAGAAGATGTGGGAGGCAAGGTGTATTGTGGCAAGGTGGAGGGGTGAGGCCCTAATATAGAAGGTAGGTGTGATGGTGAAGGTCAAGCCGAGCCTCGTCAGATCGGTGTGATCGGGGGTGAGGGTTTTAGTTGTGGAAGAGGTATAGATTGGACTCGAGGAGATTGGGTCTGTCTCCTAGGTGGATTGATGGCAGTATTTTTGGATAAATCTAAACATTTAGGTGGGTGTGTCAGGCTGGGAATTGGTGAAGTCCCAAGCGTAAGGGAAGGCTTGGTTAGGTTGATAGAGATGGCTGAGGGATTTGATAGAGATGAGGGGGGTGAAGGTGAGGACATAGGCATTTTGAGCTTTTGTAAACACCTCGGGTATATGGTAGAGGTGTCTGGATTAGTCATCTGCATTTGAGTAGAGAGCAGGTGTACTCAAGCGCTCCCATAAGGCTCGTCTATCTTCTGAGGGATGACACTCTTCACGTGTGAACAGGAACTTTGGTATGGAAGAGAGATGGGTTGTGATTCCGGTCCACTGTGGGTGTGATACAGGGGTAAATGAGGCGCCGTATCAATGGGTACTAAGAGGTCAACCGGTCAGCTGGAAAGATTTAGGTGATGAAGAACTAATAGGTAGGAGGGCATGTTCGAGGGGATCCATTATGATTGAGGAGTTTGGTGATGTAGGCTCAAGGGGTTTCTCCTCTAAGGGTGACAGAAAAAGTGGCAAGCCTTCTTCTGTTGCAGCAAGAGTGGTGGAAGGAGATGTTTGGGAAATAGATAAGTTAGATAACATCCGCTCACAATCTTGCAGGGATGTGGTGTAAGAAGGTTCATTTGTGAGAAGAGAACTCTGGGTGGTTAATTCCTTTATAGGTAAAGGAATAGTGGGACTGTCCTCTTGTCCTGATGAAGGAGAAGGGGGTGAAAATCCTTGCATTGGTGAAGAAGCTTGATTCAGAATTTCCTCAATGGAAGCCCTGGGTTGGGAGTTGAAAATCGCATGGATCTCATGCACACTCTTCTCCTCGACTGAGGTGTCTTGATTTGTGTTACTGTTAGATGCATGGTTTGGAAATGGTTTGTTGAAGATTTTTAAATTTTGATTAGCGGGGGCATTAGGATTATCGAGAGTTATATCCCCTACATCAACCATTTCCTGCACTATGTTTTTCAACATCTTGCAGTTTTCGTGACTGTGTCCCTTCACGCGATGGAAGTTACAGAAGTCATTTTCTTTATACCAAGAAGGAATAGCACGGGTGGAATCAAACCCGGAGTGAGGTTTAACAGGAGGCAAGGTGATAGCTCCTGCTTTAAGCAATTTGTCTAAGATCACACCATAAGTTTCTCCCAAGGGAGTATAGTTGATGGGCTCGACTTTATACTTATAGGTGGCTTTCGGCTGGGTATTAGACAGTGCTTGAGATTTGACCATCACAGCGTGTATGGCACCCTTTGATTTCAAGCAGCCGATGTGTGAGAATTGGTGGTGTTGGGTTTGGTGGTAGAGTCTTGGGTCCGAAATTTGAGCTTTTGTTGCGTAACCTCAATTTCTCTTCCTCTAAGGCTCGAATCTCTAGTTTCCGAGCCATAGTAAAGGCCTCATCAAAGGTGTGGAAAGTTTGAATTTGGAGGGTGGGAGAAATGTGTTTAAAGACAGCCCGCGTAAAGAGTTCGATGAGCTCACCTGAGGTAAGGCGTAAGTAAGTTGGTTGATGAGGCCCCGCCATCATCCAACGAAATCTGCGATAGACTCATCTTCAAATTGTCGGATGGCATAGAGGTCGGTAATGGATACTTTCTTGGCAATATTGATGGAGAAGTGATCCAAGAAAGATTGGGCTAACTAGTTAAAGGAGAAGATTGAATGTTGGGTTAAAGCACTGTACCACTCCAAGGTAGGTCCTGATAAGGACATGGGAAAGGTACGGAGTAGTAAGGCATCGTCATGAGCAATCAGATAGCAGGCATGTCTGAACGATCGCAAGTGTTGTTGAGGGTCCTCCTTACTATTAAAGTGAGTAAATTTTGGTAATTCCCATTGAGGAGGATATGTATGAAGGGGGACAGAAGGATGAATAGGCTCCGACAAACTTGCTCATATGTCAGGGTGTTACGACTTCCTGAAACAAAAGCCTCAAGATTTTGCATCTTGTCCATCATCTGTTTGATTAAATCATTGGTTGGGTTAGATGATGGTGTTGTCATTGTAAACAGAGGAGGATTGGTCCAAGAGCCGCTACTAGACAATGGTGGGATTGAATGTTGATAAGATAATGGTGATGAATGTGTTGGGGCAGCCGAATAAGGGTGTCCTATATAAGAGGTTGAGGCCACCGGATGAATTTGTGGAAATGAAAAGGTGGGCGGAACTTGTGAGGGAAAGCTCGTGTGTATAGGTGGCAGAGAGCAAGTGATGAAAGAGGCAACCTGCGAGAGAGATGAGGTAGGGGCAGTGGATGGTAGTGATATGTGGGGTCCCAGATTAACTAGAGGAAAACCAATCGGCAAAAAGATGAACCACCGAAGCTACCGAAAGCCGGGAGACGGGGCTAAGGATGAAGATGGTAAGGTGGAGTTATTAGGTGGGGAAGGGGCTAAGTGAGTGGCGATACTAATAGGCATACCACGAGGAGCAACCGTCGGGTGCACGGTCAGGGGTATGAGACAAATAATATTTACGGCGCTAGGATTAGATCCAAAAATTTGGCAAATTCCTTATCTCCTACAGGATCTTGGGAAAATTGCTGGTATCCGTAGGATTCCCATAGGATGTGAAGGGGGTGACTGTAAAGGCATGGAACAGGCATGTGAAACCATGGCTGCTGCTTGTTTTCGGGTGATAACAACCATGGAAAAGAGGACACAACAGGGATTTAATCAATCCGGAATGAAAACAACAACAAAATGTTGGAATTGATAGGTTGTTGGTGTGTCAAGAACTGTTAAACACATGGAATCGATATCGGCCGATAACCGATGTTGGCCGTAATGTAACCGGCTGGCTGGCCGCTTAACCGATGTCGGTAGTATGGGACCGGTGTTGGTCACTGTGAAAGCAAAGAGAGGATGTAAGAAGCTGCTGGTTTGGGGATAACAATGCTTAATATACCTACCAAACTGTCTTGAAGTGATCACTGAAATAGTGTATGATAGAGAAACAGAACTAAAAACAAGCAAGATGCACAAGCAAATCAATAGACTAACCCTAGGATTAGTTTTAATCACTTTGGGCTTATGCCTTAGACGCTGATGATGTCAATCCTAAACAAGAGACCTAAGGGAGATGTCAAGTTTGTTTTGGCTCATAAGGCTACCTCAATCTAAGAGGAATACCATGGGAAGGGGGATGTTTGAGATGTTGTGTTGATTATGATGTGATTTGGTATGTGTTGTGCAGTGAGAGTAAGATTAATTTCTCATCAATACCGTGGATATCACCCCCACGTGTACGACCTATTACTTAATCTACGTTCACTAGAATTAAAAACAACAAGCAAGAATGTGATGCACGTGTTTTAAACCCAAATCAAAAATGATATTCGATGAAGCAAAGAAGATGACTTTCACTAATGCAAAGATGCTAAAGAAAGACAAATTCTTTTACCAAAATGACAAAATATTTTGTGAATATTTAGAAGAAAGAAACAACAAGTATGCTCCCTATATGAAAGCAAGCAAGAAAGAAAGAAACCCGAAATGGGTCCCACTGGCATGCCAAAATGTTTCACATAGAATTTCTTTCCAGAATAGAGTTTCTTCTATCCTTTCATTCTCTTGAGAAACAGATAAGGGTTAGGGCTAGGAGGAATACCTGTTGAATGTTGGGAAGGTGTGCGCATACCGTAGAGAGAGATCGATCGATCAGAAGAACTCCTTTTGTCCTGGGAAGGACTACCGTAAGTAAGAATACAAGACCACCAGATCTTAGTTAGACAATAGGTGAGGAACCGCCTTAGGCCCAGAAATATTAGACTTCCTTTCAAGGTGGTTAGTTCCCATTTAATATGAATTAAAGCAAAATGATAACAAAGAACTACAAGATAATACTTATGGGTTCCCGATGAAGATACAGTCCAAGGAATGTGGTGGCGACAAGAAGGCTTAGTTGGGATGATCCAAGTATTGGAAAGTGAGATGATGAAGCTATCCTCGCCTTTTCCAATGCTTGAACGAGGGTGACAAGTGATCCAGCTTTGCTCGGGCTTGTAGTCTTCGGCTCGATGCTCTTCTCTCGCAACCTCTTCTCGCTTGTTTCACTTCTCTTTCTCCCCAAAATGAATTCTCGGATCCTTTTTTTTGGTGGGGAGGTCATTAACAGGAACCGATGGTGGTTACGTAACCGACGATGACGTGGTCGAGTAGAACCGATGTCTGTTAGGTCAAAGTGGCTATTTTTAGTAAAACAACCATCTTTCCCTCCTTTTTTCTCCCGAGGGATGGGTGGGCTTGGTCAAGTCATTATTAGGCTGCATTTTTAAACGGGTGAGGGGTGATGAGTCATGGGTGTGGGTCCTGACCAAGTCATAGGTCTTAATTAGGTTGGTTTAGGTTGGATAGGGCTAGGTCATGGTGAGGTGGTAATTAATAAATCATTAGTTGTGAGATGAGGTGGTAGGGTTTCGGGAGATGTGGATTTATTAATTATAAGGTAATTAATAAATCATTAGTGTGTAAGGTTCTAATAATTACTTTCCATATCCCAATTTAATTTATTTAAATTTTAAACATATGATCTCCTCACATTAATCTATCACAATTAATTAATTAAAAGAAGAGAACACATTACAAATAAAATACATACAACAATAAATAAACATTAACCCTATCAACAAAAATACATAACCCATGGTCATATATAAAGATGAATCCCCCATGGGAATCTCTAACAAAACAACACACAACACAATAAAACAAGTTGCCATGGTGACCTTGTCGAATTCACCTAGAATTCTATTTTGGTTGGTCTCGATCCTCGGTGTTTTTTGTGATATTTTTAACCGCAAAATACAAATACCTCCTTTGACCTTATGACCATATCATAACATTTAATGTGATATAAATAGAATCACTAAATAAACTATATAATGAATCACAACAATATCAAAGTAACAACTACATCATTTGTATTTTTAATCCATAACTATATCAGTATCATAAAATATCCATTTTCTAGATCTATTCATAATATTCAAAATCACATGTCCGAAAATGTCTATAAAATATCCATGTCTAATAATATATCATCATCCACATGTGAGGTGTCTCTAGTGATCATCATGCATCATAGTCAAGTCAAAATCTGCAATAATCCATAATCCAATGTCTAACAACATACTAAATCAAAACATAGTAATGTCTATAATGAAATCAACAGATCAACATAAGCATCAAAAGGTGTCAAAGGGAAGTGGGCACTACATATCCCTCCTTAGACTCTAACTTCCTCTCGAAGTCACTTTGGAACAAATGTAGAAACTACACTCGTAATGAAGTAGCATCCTCCCGTGTAGTTACGGTCTCAACATATCTATCCCATTGCACCCAAACTGATTAACCTCTCTACCTCGAAGGCCTAGGGTCCTATGATCTAGGATGAAAATGGGCTCCACCATCACTTGCCCTTGATCCCTGCACCGTAATGATGTCCAATCTAGCACATGAGAAGGATCTACAATATATCTCCTAAGAACTAAAACATGAAACACATCATGTATGCGAGACAAGCTAGGTGGAAACGCTAGAAGGTAGGCCAAAGGGCCGATACACTCCAAGATCTCAAAAGTTCCAACGAATCTAGGAGATAACTTAGAACCTTTTCCATAATAGATAGGGCTCTTGTGTGGCCTCGTGAAGGAACATCTTCATGCCCACATTGAAACTACAATCAATCCTATGCTGATCCGCATACTTTTTCTTCCTATCCCGTGCCTCCTGTAATATTTTCCTGATCAACACTACCTACTACTCCATGTCCTATAGAAGATTTGGTCCAAGAGATACTTTTTCCTCTAACATGTCCCAGCTAAGAGGTGTCCTGCACTCTCTACCATACAAAACCTGAAAAGAAGCCATGCTTATATAACTCGAAAACTATTATCATAGGAAAACTCCACTAAGTACAGTACTCCTCCCACTTAGATTACTCGATCCATCACATACATCCCGAGCATATCCTCTAAAATGTGATTCACTCACTCGCCTATCCATCTATCTCGGGTGATATGCTATGTGAAGTTGATCCTCGTCCCGAGGACATACTACATGGTAGTCCATAAATTTGAAGTGTACTAAGGATCGTGGTCACAAATGATATTCCACGGAATCCCATGTAACCTAAAAATCTCATCCAAATATACTCGTGTCACTACTCTAGTGTATAAGTGGTCTTCACTAGAGAAAAGTGAGCCACTTTTGTCAATTTATAAACCGTGACCATAATAGCATCATGGTGATATCTCAACATCAATAGCCCAACAATGAAATCCATGGAAAGGGTGTCCCACTTCCATTCCAGTATAGCATGAGGATAAAGTAGGCCTGCTAGATGCTGATGGTTAGCCTTAACTCTATGGCACTCTAAACACCATGATACAAACTGAGCCACATCTCTATGAAGTCCTCTCCAATGATACAACTATCACAAAGTGGTGTGCATCTTCTTCACCCCGGGATGGGCTGAATAGGTGCAAATGTGCCTCTACTAGGATGTCGTGCCTCAAGCCTCCATCTTTGGGAACATATATCGAGAATCTCGTGCCTAAGAAGACCATCTACCTTTAAGGGAAAACCATCAAATTTCCCCTTAAGGGGTCTTTGTGACTCGATCTCTACTGCATGCGCAATGTAGAAGCTATCAATAGGAAGCAGCTGAAGAATCCTACTCCACAAATCTATACACACCGAGGTGGCCATAGCCACATTCCTCCATCTAATGAGAGCATATGCTACCACATTCTCCTTCCCCTTCATATTCTCTATCTCCATGTCATACTCACATATAAACTCCATCCAACATCACTAACGAGTGTTGAGATTGGGGGCTGCATGAAGAGGTGGTGAGGACTCAAATGGTCACTCCTAAGTGTGAATCTTCATCCAAGAAGAAAATTTCTCCATCTAACCAAAGCATGCAAAACTGCCGCAAGCTCAAGATCATGGGTTAGATAATTAAGCTCGTGATCCTTGAGTTTGCGAGACTCAAAAGCTACTACTCTACCATCCTGCATCAACACACCTCCAAGCCCTACTAACGAAGCATCTATGCAAACAAAGAACTCACCCCGTGGATCTAGCACTACAAGAATAGGTGTTGTAGTGAGGCACTCCTTTAATTTCCTCGAAGGCCTTCTTGTATTTTTTTGACCAAATAAACTTCTTCCCTTTCTCTCGAAAGGAAGTGATAGGGTGTGCAATTTGAGAGAAGCCCGAACAAATATCCGGTAGTATCCTCGCTAATCCCATGAATCTACGCACCTTAGTCACTATAGTGGGTTCCGGCCAATCCATAATGGCTCTAATCTTGGAAGGATAAACTGTGATACCTCCCCCAAAAATGATATGGCCCAAATACTACACCTCTGTCTGAAAGAAAGCACACTTCTCCAAGTTCCTGTAAAGTTGCTGCTCACAAAGACACTGAAGAACCTGGAAAAGGTGCCCCTCATGCTCCTCATGTGTATCGTGAGTATATCAAAATTTCATCTAGGAAGATGAGCATGAAGTGATCTACGAAGGTCTTGAGTACCCCATTCATAAAACTCATAAACATTGTAGGGGTATTCGTCAAACCAAAAGGCACCACTATGAACTCATAGTGCCCATATCTCGTATAGAAGGTGGTCTTATGAATATCCACCTCTGAAATCCTTAGCTGATGGTAGCCTAACTTAAGATCAATCTTAGAGAACACTATGGCTCCCTTCATCTAATCAAACAAGTCATTAATACGAGGAAGAGGATAACGATTCTTGATCGTTACCTTGTTCAATGGTGGTAATCAATACACAACCACAAGGATCCATCCTTCTTCTTCACAAAGATCACTGGTGCACCCTAAGGGGATACACTAGGATGGATAAGGCCCTTCTCCAAAGGCCCTCAAGTTGTAACTTGAGCTCACAGCTCTAGGGTGGTCATCCGATAAGGTGCTCGTGAGATAGGCTCTGCTCCAGGAACTAGGTCTATATGAAAATCAATCTCATGTGGGGGTGGTAACCCCGGTAGCTCCCAGAAAACATCGAAAAATCTCTCAAGATGGGATGATCATCTAGCGATGGTCCACTAGACCCATCCTCTGATCTATCATTGACTGTAACAACATACATTTGACAACCCCATCGCACACATCACTTAAGCTACATAGTGGAGATGGTGCAAATAGAAATAGGTCTCCTGACCCCTAAAATCACCGACTCAACTCCCAAATAATTTACACAAGATATAGTCTTGTGATAATAATCCATCATGGCCCTATGTGCAGATAACCAATCCATACCTAAAATGACTCCATATGAGCCCAAAGGAAGGATACAGAGATATAAGGTAGTGGTGAAAGGTCCCAAATCCACTACACACTCCTTAACTAAGGAGTCTACAAAGATCTGGCTCCAGAAGCCATCTCAACATCCCAACTAATACCTTGCCTAACTGCCACCAGCCTACATCGCTCTACTAAAGATAGTGCAATTAAAGAATTAGAAGAACTAGAATCAAACAAAACAGAGGTAGGAATACCACCAATGCTACATGTGGTCTCAATGACTATGCTCGATGCTTCTTGAAATTATTAACCACTACATAAATCCTTTGGTTACATCCCATGTTACCAACAATTGGATCGACATCCGTGCCTTACCGTTGTTGTTAGGGTTCTATGGGCAATCTCTCCAAAAGTTCTAGTAACTCCACAACCAAAACATCCCCTAATCCACCCAATGAGTAGCACCTCCCGCAGTGCCCTAGAAGTCGAGGCATGGATCCTAATGATCTATCTATAGTTTTTTTGTGGCCTACCGGCAAGCTCCTCGCCGACTAAGCTCTAGGTCCACCATGTGTCCCGATGGGACCCCAGGAGGAGGCCCCATACTCGACCTCTCCGTGCATTAGCTCGATGTGGAGGTATATGAAGTGGGCGGGACTACTACTATTACAACCTAAAGGATGATTGTGTTATACCCTGGCCACCACAAGGAAGAGGTATTGAACCTCTCAATCTATCATCATGCATCTGCTATATGCAGGTTGGACTCGGTCTCTAGCCTATTGGGTCTTACCCCGAGTCTCCTCTACAATATAGGCCTTCTCGATGGCCTCAACTAATGTGTGGATAGTGAATCCATACTGCACCTCCGATATCCAAATTCAGGCCCCAGATGAACATGTGAATCCACACCTTCTCATCCTACATATACTCTACATACTAGAGTAGATCCAAAAATCTACTCTCATACTGCTACAAAAGAGAAGCCTGTCAGAGGTCATGGAACTCGTCAATCCTCTACTAGATGAACCTCCATGATAAATACCTACTCCTGAATCTCTCCTCAAAATCTCCCAGGTTACGAGTCGAATCTACATGGAGCTTTTGATCCTCTATCCTCCACCACACTCCCGCTTCCATCCCTAGTAGATGGATCGCAACATGAGCTTTCATGTTGCTAGAACAAGGAAAAAGCTTGAAGCAACCACTCAAGCTCACTAGCCAGGCCTCTTCCTGAAATCCACCTATGTCACCTAAGTAATGTGAGGGCCAAAGCTTCAGGATCTCCCTGATGTGATCCGTTACTATGGTGTGTCGCCTCTAGGTCTCTCAGCATGCTCATCCCTAAGCCTAGAGCTCGAGACCTCTCTCTATCTGTAACTTTATCACCCTATCTCCTAGGTGGTGACTCTACTCTGGCTAATTCACATGGGATTTCTCTCCTCTATGCTCCTCACTGAGTCGAGGAGATACCTGACCCTCGATAGAAGGGGCTCTATCATGACTAGCTCCCTATCCTCCACCTAATCCTCCATGTAGAGGCGGAATTGACATCCTGAAGGGTCTATAGAATCTGAGGTAGAATGGATGCTACACCCTGATCGAGTGGTGGTGGTGGTGAGTCTGAATCTCTGTTAAGGTTCCTCTCGCTCCATCCGAGCCTCGCATAGACCAAAGTGAGAGTTAGTTCATTTTTCTAAGTTTATAAAACTTCCATGTTTACTAAAATATACAAATTCTTGCTAAGTTATTTTCTAGATTTACAAGTGTACTAGGTTTAAGTTTTCATGTCTCAAGTTTTCTAGTGTTCCCAATGGTCCAAGCCTTTGAACCACTACTCGATACCAAAACTATAGTGCCCATTTAAACATCCACTTGAGACCCAATAAACAACCAAGGGTTAGCTATAAAAATATGGGATTATTTATTTATTTTTATTTGAGGTGTCTACAACTAGGTTGCAAGACATCAATTCTCACTAATAGGTTCTGGAACAAGACCAATGTACTACAACATATGTTCCCTTCATTAACTAATAACAAGTTCACAAGGTTCAAATTTTAGGGTTATATGATTTAGTTAGGTTCGAGGGGTAGTTTACCCCCATGCCTGCTCTCTAGTAGCCTCAGAGTTTCAATAGGATTTTTTTCATACTTAATGCTTCCAAGATTTTCCTAAATCATTCCCATTGGATAGGAAATTTTCTCACCTTTCTCGGTGATATAAATAAGTCCTCCTAACTCCTTATATTTTGCAAGATATGAGCCGGCAGACTTTAGGGGAGAAATTTTCCCAAGGAGAGTCCGCAGCCTAGGGAGGAAAATTTTCCCCATGCACGGGTCGGTAGGGTGGGGAAAACATAACATATTTTCCTTCCTTTGGTGCAAAAGTGCAAATCACCTTCATGCGCTTGTGATCCTGGCGAGGGAGACATGTGTCACTCCCCGGTTGGTTGGGAGAAACGGCGGGCCGACGGAGTGGGTTGAGACTTTAAGTCTCTTTCGCCAAAAACACAAGGGACCCGAATTGGTCCCTTTGCACACACACCCACGCCGTGATGCCACGTGTCACTTAGGGATTGGCACGGGGAAAATGAATGGGTAGGAGCGGTGGAAGATTTAGGATTTTAGCATTGAATGTGCTAGGGAGAAATCTCACGTGTGCCTCCACTCGAAGGTAAAAAGGGTGCCACGTGTTGCAACCCTATTGGGCGTGGGTCCATGGGCTTTCGGAGTGCTCAGGGATTTATGATTTCAAAAAGGTGAAAATTTCAAAGTCAAAAGAATTTCCGCAACTCCGTCGAGCCTAAGGCCACCACGTGTCACAAATGAAATTGGTCACGGAGGTTAGTGGGGAAAAATTGAAAAAAATTTGAGGTCCAAAACCTTAAAAAGTTTAAGTTCAAAAAGGGTCTACCCTTCCACCGTGCCATGTGTCAGCAATTGATTGGCTGCGGGCCGATGGGGATGCGGGGAAAATGGGAAAATTTTCCCAAGGTAAAATTTTCAAAAAGATAAGTTTAAATTTGGTCCGCCTCCAAGGTGCCACGTGGCAAGTCCGATTGGTTGTGGAATGGTGGGGCCATGGAATTTTGTGGAATTTTTCCAAAGTTAAAAATTAAATTTTTAACAGTTAGATTTAATTATGTTTTTTTTAATGCCAAATTGAAGTAAAACTTCAAATGGCCATAACTTTTGATAGGAAGCTTAGATTTGGGAAAACGAGGACTTTTGGAAATCTCTCGATGCCCTCTTTGCACAAAGAAACATAAAATTTACTTTTTGATGAAGTTTAAAGGGTAAATTTTACAAAAATGATCTACAGGATTTTAATTAGCAAACTGGCAATTTCCAACTTTTCTTTTTGTTTAAATTGGGTCTCCTCCTTCACTCAACATGTCAAACAGGCATGGAGTATTGATCTAGGGAGGGTTTAAAGTGTTTTTAGAAATTTTATTTGTCTAATTGATTCAAAATTGTATTTTTCCAACAAATGACAGAAAAATGACTGTTGGAGGGATTGTATTCAAATTAGCAATGGTTAAGTTGTTTTCTTGAGTTTTCTTTGTCAATTTGGGTTCATTTGTGAACCAACATACTAAATTTTAACATCTCCAAGTTAATAAAAGTGTGCATGTCTGAATTGTACATTTTTATTAAAATTTACCAGTTTTAAAAGTCACAATGCCAGTGATCAAATTTTTAAAGTATCTATTTATCAATTTCATCATTTAAGTGTAAAAAATTATTTCTATTCTAGTCTAATACATTTAATTGATTCAATCAACCATTTAATAGAAATTATACAAAACCTGATTTCCAAATTTCAACTTGTTTGAACAGACGACAAAACACTATCTTTTCCTTCATACACATTCTTCTTTCCAAAAGAAATTTTAATTCACAATAACAATTCAATTCTAATACAATCATGCAAGTTTGAGAAGGTAGAGCATTCCTTTATTGATTTCCAGCAAAACAACTTTACAATTTATCTCTTTCTTGTGACTTCAAAATACAATATATAATACATATAACATTCTTCACATTCCTTTTCAAAACAGAGAATGGAATATAACTCTTTACATTTCACATTTCAATTTCAATCTTTCATCATCAATACAAGCATCTTCTCATTACAAATAATTATACAAATCATCCACTTCAAAGTGGGAAGGATTACAATAAACTTGCTCATAAGAAGGGACTATCAAACTGTACAATTCTTTTGCTCCAAAACAACAACACGCTGGTTTTCTTCATCTTCTAACTAGATCACAACAAAAATAGGGGGAAAGGCAACGCTCTCCACCCAACCAAGACATCCAATGAAAGGAGAAGCCTTCCTTTATCATTGGCCCCGAGCCCCAACCAAAATACAATAAAAGATGCAATTCAACCATGGCAACAACTGGCTTCCACAACACAACATTCTTTCACATACACATTTCTTTTGAAACACAATGCAACACAAAACAAATAGCAGTTCACAACTACATTTAGAAACATTTCAAAGTAGAACTCAGGCTTGATCTTGCAAGCCAAAGGAGAAAGGCCTATGGGGGAAGCTACTTATGCCTCCCAATTGGGAATTGGGCATCCACCAAATACAAACTACCAAGTAATTCATCACACACATTTCCTTATGCCCCCACAAAATCCCTCCTTATGCCCCACAGATTTCCTTATGCCCCCACAAAGTAAGAAATGCAAGCTATTTCTTTTCCATGGTGGATCCCAAACCAAAACTCCCTCCACAAAATTTTGATGCCAATGGAATTCCCTTATGCCCCCCCACAAGAATTCCCCATAGCCTTCTCCTACACCTTCCCTAAGGTAGTCTACCCAACCAAGAAACAAATAAAACAAAGCATGCATTTTCCACACAACACAACAAGAAAATAACATAAATAAAAGAGAGTTAAATTCCTACCTCTCCATGGTTACTTTGCTTCCAAACAACAAGATTTCCAAGACAATAACATAGCTCCAAACATCATTCTTCAAATTCCAAACACAACCCAAAACAACAACCTCCCAAGCCTATAAATCTATCTCCAAAACTTTCTTCAAAAACAAGAGCTCCCTTAAGAAAATGCGCCCCCATGGAAGTATCCAAAAAGGTTCAACAAACAAAACAAGAAGAGAGTTTGAAATATATAGAAGAGGGGAAAAAGAGGATGATGTGGATCCATGTAGGATGCCACATCATACATTCTCACAATCAAACACAAAAGACAAAATCCAAACTCCAAGGCTCAATAAAGAGGTGGGTGAAGAATGACAAGTTACTTGCACACTCAAAAGAGCCCACACCTCAAGGAACAACAATTAATTAAAATGTAAGAAAGTGCAATTAAAAACATGCACAAGATGAATAAAATGCATTATAAAAAGTCACAAATCACTTCCCCAACCATAAGTATGGTTGGTAACATAAATTTAGAGGCATGGGACAAGTTTTACTTGTCCCACAAGCCTCCAAAAACAACCCCAAGGTCAAATTCGAATTTCCATGGAGGTGGAGTATTTCTTACTCCAAAATATGACTTACACAAGCTCTTACACATCTTACACATCCCTTACAAATTAATTACAAACAGCCAACAACTCTAATAATTACTTTCCATATCCCAATTTAATTTATTTAAATTTTAAACATATGATCTCCTCACATTAATCTATCACAATTAATTAATTAAAAGAAGAGAACACATTACAAATAAAATACATACAACAATAAATAAACATTAACCATATCAACAAAAATACACAACCCATGGTCACATATAAAGATGATGTTAGAGTAGGTATTTACGTTAGCTCATGATCTCCTAATATCTTGGTATTTAGATCGTTGATGTCTAGTTTCTCCTCAAATCTATGGTGTGGATATTTATTTTATCTTATGATAGTTATATTTATAGGAGATATTATCTAGATTAGGTATAGTTCTTTTCCTTATTATGGTATTGACTAGATAAGCAAGGCCCATTCTCAATGTTCTCATTGAGTTCCATAATAATATATGGTCTGCTCATTTTGACTGCAAAGGTTTTATGTAAATATGACTAGTTATTTAGCAATTACTTTCATCTTATGATCACGGTGTTTCTTAGATTGTTATTCTTGGCTTACAATTTGGTTATAGGCCCATTTCAATGTATTGAGAGGTGCACCTCAAGATTCAAGCCAACAAAAATGTGATTACATTTATTTAGGTTTGTTGGATTCCCATTAAAATCCTTAGCCCTTGGTCATATGAGGGCTTAAAGCTTGTGATTCCTACTAGTAGGTGCTTAACTTCAGCCCCCTTTAATTTTATTTGTGTGGTGAAGGAAACAACAATTTATTTTGTTTTAGTGGCACAAAAATAAATAACAAAGCAAAATATTAAAAAGCTTGTAACTTTTGATCGGTAACTCGGTTTTGAGTGCCATTTTTGTAAAAGTACTTGTTTTTTTGTGCTCTTTCCATTGGAAATATTTATTTTGAGACTTTCACTATAATTATAAAGTGCCAAATATGGAGGAGTGTTGTAATCAATTGTGGACACAATTTTGGTTGAGCCCGACGTCCTAAATTTTTGGGAGTTGCAGTTTGTACCTATCATGGATTTTGAGAATGATATGATTTTCTCTGAAGTATGTGGACTTCAAGAGGATATTGTAAAATTTGTGGAAGAAAATAGATCACTCAAGAAGCGAAATTCTCTTCTACAATCACTCATTCATGATAAGGATACAATAATACACTCCTGCAGAACAAACTTGCTAGCCTACAACATCACCATCATATTGTGGACAACCATATCCATGCTCCTAGTCCACTTGCAGTTGTTGCTCTTGTACCCACTGACATTGATCTACTAGTCTTTGAGCCTGAACCTGCTTTTGATGCTTCTAAACCTGTGAGGCTTGTTACTACATGCTCTTCCACATCTGTGCCTATTACAGTACCACATGTTGTGTATCCTACTTCTACTCAGCTGCATGGATTTTTTTGAGAAGCATACCACTGCATTCAGATCTCGCATGCTTTGTTCTATGGGTCTCACTAGTGGAGTCATTGGCAGACATTCATAGGGTATTTTTCCTCTATTCCACATGTTAAGTGGAATTCTCGTCATGCCATTGGTTTTCGAGAAGATACTTCATTGGGATCACACATTGATAGAGCTCATTTTTTTGTTCACTCGACTCTTTCTGAGGATCATGAGAAACACATGAGTTCTGCACCTTCACTCAGGCTTGAGAAACTTGAGATTTCAGCTGTCAGACATGATCAACTTGACACACATTCTGATGTTCTTTAACATGCACCCATTGTGAATTTTTTACCAAGTCATATACAAGCATCTTCTTCATCCATCCATGTTGATTTGGGGTGGATATTTGATCACTCGTTGCGGCAGTGACATAGGCATTCATTGAGAGGACTCTACATGCATGGCTCCTCCACCATTAAGGCCTCTTGCTCCACTTTCTATACCTTATGCATTGTGATGCTTCTTGTTTTGAGCCTTTTTCTTTAGCAAGTGTGTAGTGTCTCTCTTGTTTGTTGAGAGATTTTGTATTTGTATTTTCGACACTTTTGGCATATTGACAGTATCTCTTATGGGGGATCTATTCTAGTGCATTCCAGTGTTAGTTTCTCAGTGTTTGATTAGTTGTTTTGGGAAACTCATATAGATTTAAAGCATCACTCCACCCATTCAACAATATGAGAGGGTGTGGTGTTGCTTTTTCTTCTTTGGTTTTGTGTCCTTGCCTTGTTACCTTGGATTTTCTTGGATCGTGACACTCTAGAGTTTGTGTCCTTGCCTTGTTGCTTTGGTTATTGTTCTTGGATCGTGGCACACCTATTTGCAGCAATTGATCAAATTATGTTTGGTGTTTTCTTTGCACTTTTGACATCACTTCGTTGGAAATCTCCTTGTATGGAGCTATTCGGTGAAACCCAGTGTCGCTTGTTTTTGAGTTTTTTAATTGAATAGTGGATTCAAACCATGATACACACCAAACTTCTTTAGCATTGTATGAGTTTTTTGAGCTGAGATTCTTGGGATGCCTTGGAGCGGGTCTTTACTCTCTTTACTTTGTTGTTACTAGTTTTGGGTACCTTATGGTGTCCCTTTTTCTCGATTATTGTACATGAGTACCTCATCGGAGCCTAGTTTCAGGACTCATACTGGACATGCCACTTCTATTTTTTTTTGCCCCTAGCTTCACTTGAGGGGGGGTGTTAGAGTAGGTATTTACCTTAGCTCATGTTCACATAGGTACTTTATTTACCTTTATTGTATTTATCCTCACCCACTTATGTGTGTGGATATTTATTTTATCTTATTTAGATATTAGGAGATATTATCTAGTTGTTAGGTATAGTTCTTTCCTTGATCTATGGTATTGACTAGATCCTTGATGTCTAGTTCTCTCCTAAATCTATGGTCTTGACTAGTTCTTTGATGACTAGTTATTTCCTTGATTTATGGCTTAATCTACGACCTTGATTGGTTCTTAAATTGTTATTCCTTGCCTATTTAAGCAAGGCCCATTCTCAATGTATTGCATTGAGTTCCATAATAATATATGATATTGTTGCTCATTTATTTGCAAAGGTTTTATGTAAAGCTATTCTAGTGAATTGTTTTCATCTTATTGATCATGGTGTTTGATTAGCATCTGTGTTCTTGGATTGGTATGATCTGGTTATCATTCCTTTCATATGATTCCCCCATGGGAATCTCTAACAAAACAACACACAACACAATAAAACAAGTTGCCATGGTGACCTTGTCGAATTCACCTAGAATTCTATTTTGGTTGGTCTCTCGATCCCCGATGTTTTGTTGTGATATTTTTAACCTAAAAAATACAAATACCTCCTTTGGCCTCATGGCTATATCAGAACATCCAATATGATAAAAATAGAATCACTAAATCA
This sequence comes from Taxus wallichiana var. yunnanensis, assembly GCA_018340775.1. Taxonomy (NCBI): domain Eukaryota; kingdom Viridiplantae; phylum Streptophyta; class Pinopsida; order Cupressales; family Taxaceae; genus Taxus; species Taxus wallichiana. The sequence goes on from CM031235.1 coordinate 52,865,900, forward strand.
ACTATATAATGAATCACAACAATATCAAAGTAACAACAACATCATTTGTATTTTTAATCCATCACTATATAAGTATCATAACATATTCATTTTCTAGATCTATTCATAATATTCAAAATCACATGTCCGAAAATGTCTATAAAATATCCATGTCCAATAATATATCATCATCCACATGTGAGGTGTCTCTAGTGATCATCATGCATCATAGTCAAGTCAAAATCCACAATAATCCATAATCCAATGTCTAACAACATACTAAATCAAAACATAGTAATGTCTATAATGAAAATAACAATATCAACATAAGAATCAAAAGCTTTCAAAGGGAAGTGAGCACTACATTTTACTTGGTATTCATGAAATCATATGTGCCACTTATTTGGATTAATTTTATTGTACATGGTTGTTTTTCTCCTACCATTTGAGAATGCTTTGAATCCAATACTAGTCTGAAGGAATAATGGTATTCATGGTGAATTACATCATAAAGTGTTTTATTTTTGTCCTGAACAACATGAAGGTGTTCCATATGACCTCTTAATGTTCTTGGTTTGGTTTGTTGAAGTGTTTTTATGCATAAGCTTGGGTGATACAAAAGCGCACTTTTAGGACTATCTAGTAGGTTTATAAAATGGAGGTAAAAATGTATTTTTCTTCAAATAACCTATGAAAATGAGTAGTTTATGTAGATTAAAATGTCCCATATGAAGTTTTCAAATCCTTGGTTCATCATAAAAAAATTTATCATTTGGAAGCCCATTCTATAAGACTAGTTTTTGGGGTTTGAAACTTAGTCTAGTTTGTTTCATGAGATGCAAGATTTTCCATGCTAATATACTTGAATTGAAAATTTCTAGTATGTTTATAAGTTTCACACGGTGAATATATTTCCATAATGCTATGGAATGAACCATTATCATGGATAATTTTAGTGGTGAATATTCGTAATATGGCAAAAATTTCATTTTAGGAAAATTTGAAAAGGTAATTTTTTCATAGTAGGTCAATGTCTTTTCACCTAAAATTTATAGTATATATTTTTTTTGGGGTCGTCTTCACCTACATTTGAAAACATATCCTATAAAAACCTAGGTGATTCACTAGGTAGTATACTACCACCAATACCTTACCAATACCATGAAGTTGTGAACTTGCATACTCTAAAGACGAGCACAATACAAATTTATCATTTGATTACTTAGTAGCTTGAATTCGGGTGACAAGTGTTATTTATTGATGTGTAACTATAAATAATTACTTGACGTGCAACAAAGTTTTTCTATGTATGGGTGATAAGGAGATCTTGCTGATGCATGACACAAGGTTTGTTGTTGATGGGCAACAAGGATATTTGTTAACAAATGACTCATTGTATTTTTGATGCACGACATGACTTAGTTTGTTGACACGTGACTAAGTTTTTTGTTGATGCGTGACTTAGGTTTCTCTGACGTGTGACTCATTTAGTTTGTTGATGTGTGACTTAGTTCTCTTTGATGCACAACTCAACATTTGCTTTGCTAACGCGTGACTCAATTTTATTTGACGTGTGACTTAGTGCTTTTGCTGATGCACGAATCATTTTAGAATAATGGAAGGTGCTAGTTCTTAGAATGGGAAGACCCAAAAAGTAACTAAGAAATATCAAAAGTCCTTATTCAAGTATTTTGGAAACTCTACTACTATAGATACCATGCAACCACTAGCACCCATATAGCTGCCACCGGAAAGAATCAAAGTACTAATTGTGTGGAAGGTAATATTGAGGTGGACATGCATTTTACATAGTATCAACCAAATAACACCTATGATGATACCATGCCAGATCTTGAAGATATACTTGTTAAGATGTCAAATCCTAAAAATATTCTTCCTACTAGGTGTAACCAAGAGTGCATCCAGATATCACACATACAAATACTCAACAAAATGGAACACAAAATCAAATTCAAATTTTGGTTCATGAAAGAGGAAACTAGGTGATTGTGATATTGCTCAAAATTCTACTCAAAAAAGTAAAACATTGAAAACAAACAAGAATATGTGGACAATTGGGAGGACTTACAAGTTTGATTAGGCTACCAAATTTCCATTTATCTTACCTATCTGATCATCTATATTATAAGAGATCCCATCAGAATTTACATGTACAATATGTACGTGGAAATTGGGAAAGTAGCAAAAAATTGCAATCAAGCTGGACACTATAGAAAAACACTATGGAAAACAAAATTTGACTAAAATAGGGAGGATGGCAGAAAATAAAAACACATTGGTGGAAAATGAAAAATAATGCATGCATGTTCAATATGCAATAGAGTATGAAGTAGAACAAAAATGCGGACATCTCATGAAAAGGGAGGAACAATCACATCGCAAATTGGTAAGATGAATCAAACAAATCTGCATGCAAAACTCATATAGTTCTCTACTTTATTTCACATACTAAAGAAAGGAAGACTGATTTTGGATTTCCTTGATTTCAAAGTTTTTAATCAATATAATGGAATGCCCAATGTACCTTAGTCTCATTGGTCCGACAAGATTGCATAGAAATGGAAAAATTCCTTTCGATGAAAGAGAAGGAATATTTTAAAGAGAATGTAAAAAAATATAAGTTTATCTCTCTTTCAATTGATGAAGTGATCATAGTCAAAAATATGGCATGGGTATGTATCCACATCTATACTTTAGAAAATCATATATGGACACCTCATCTGTTGGGTGTTATGAAAATGGTTGAAAACTATAATGCCGACAACCTACATAAAATAGTTGTTTCTCATTTGAAATATATTACTGGAATGACTGATTATGAAATTGTTATGAAGTTAGTATGCATCAAAAAGATGGTGCATCAGTCATACAAGGTCACCATACGAGGTTGTGTGTTAGATTACAAACAACAAGTGGCTCCTTATATGCTATAAATTCACTTTGTATGGATCACATAACTAATTTAGCGTATAAAATGGTAAGAAACTACATACTTTTTTAAAGTAGAAGACCTTATAAGAGAACTTCATTCCTATATGATAAATTACCCAAATTGATTTCTTGAGTTCTAGAAATTTGAAATTAGAATTACATGTGGAAAAAAGTTCTTAAGGATGTTGAGATGAGATGGATTTCTTTTTATTAACTCCGCATGTAGAGTTCATGAGGAGTATCCTTCGTTGGTTGGTTTCATGCAAAAATATCATCGTGAAGTTGATAGGGTGAGGGACTTCTTGTTCCATTTAAATGATTTGGAGACATTTCTTACATTGGTTGGTATTCTTCCAATTTTGCAAGAGATCAATACACCGATCAAACATGCATAGGGGGATTAATCTATATTGTGGATTTTATTAAGATGACAAAAATGGTATGTCAAATTATTGATGTCTTGTATTGTTTCTAAAGATAGTTTTGATACACCTATTTTTGAGAATGGAAAGCTTTATTAGATCTTAAAAATCCTAGTAACTATTTAATATTTAATATCCATGATCACCTCTTCATCAATGTTAATGGGAGGGACATACCACGCACATTTTGTAAAAATATCAAAATATTACAGGATCATAATGAGAATATGTTCTGTGACATGGAATCTATTTGAGTCTATTATAGTTGAAACAAGAATAAAGCTTAAATTTTTTTTAGAATCCTTATCATCAAAAATTAGAGAACGTTTCTCTAAAGATAAAATTATTGAAGTAATGGGTGTGAAGAATCCTAATTTTTGGAATCGAAGGTGTCTCATACATATTTTGTAAGAAAGCTTTTCCATAAATCCATGGGTACAATAATGGAACATTTCACCAAGACGTCAGAGGTCAAGGGTATCGAAATCAAAGGTATATTGAATGTTGATTTATTAAATTCTCAATCAACAAATTTTGCAACAATGAGGAACCAATATAAAAATTTAGACAAACCTTCCGAGAGTGGTGCTATTACAAGGCTCTGGAAAGGAATCTATCAAAGTATTGTGTTACAAGAAGACATCAATGAATATTTTAGATTATATGAGTTATGCCAAATAATAATTTTTGGGTCTATGGAGGACGAAAGGGTTTTCAGTGCTTTATCATTTATAAAATCAAACTGAGAAACATGTTGGATAAAAATATGGAAACTTGCATGAGGTGTTATGCTTCTCATTACTCCATGGAAACCTTTCCTTTCAAATATAAATTACACATTGGAATTCCCTTTCCGAAAGAAGAGGTGTAAATAATACAACTACAAGTACAATTGTTCCCAATGATGAGACTGGAATTGGTGTGTCGTCACACTCTACAAAAGAGAATATCGACTTTGAAGAAGCTATTGATAATGGATTGTTTCAGATTTAAATAGGTATCTCCTTGACCTTACTTTTATTGTTTGATTGTGGTTATTTATTCAATTTCATATTAACTCTACAGATGCAAATATTGACTGAGGAGGCTTTTTATCAATTTTGTTTCATCTCTTGTTATCATTAAATATGTTACATGTATATATATTTACATTTATTTAAATAAATTATTTATAATTTTTTTATATAATTACTATTATGGATTTGTCAAATACGAAATTTTGTTTTAAAAATCTATTTGTTACATGAATTTTCGAATCTTGATTTATAAGACCTTCATATTTCATATCGCATATTCTTCCACCAAGTTATACTCTTCCGGACTTCTACCGTCCGACATGTATAGGTTATTATTTGCATTATTCTTTAATATTTTGTTTCTTCCTTAATCAAATCAATCATTATTTCATTTTATTTTGAAATGTGGGTTGACATCCATCTCGAGCAAGCTCCCACTTCTCGTGATTGATAATGTTAGACTTCTACTATCCAGACATGTACAAGTTATCATTTGCATTTTTCTTTAATATTTTTTTTCTTCCTTAATCCGATCAATCATTATTTCATTTTTTTTTTGAAACGTGGGTTGACATCCATCCGAGCAAGCTCTCACTTCTAGCTGACAATGTTAGGAAACTCACCCATATATATACTAATCCATTTCTCATGTTGATTTTTCTTGAATCAAAGATCTTCTAGCATGCTACGAAGGATGATTTCTCATTTTCCTTCCATATGCTTTGTCACAACCATCTAAAAGACAAGAGGTAACTTAAACCCTATCATATGACATTGCTTGAGTTTTTACAATTATGTTTAATTTATTTTTGTATTTGCAAAATGATTTGATAAGTGTTATTTTTAGAAGGTTTAAATACAAAGAGACCTCATACAAAGTTCTAAGTTTACAAGTATAGAGAAGAAGATTTTACTGTATTAAGATGTCTTTGTCCTAAGACATTCCAAATTTTCTTAAAACAATTATCCATTATCATCATCCATGATCATGCTTGAAGCTAAATCTATGTCCACTCAATTCATCATAATCCATATTTTTTAAATGTCATCATCCACATCTAATGTCATCATAGAAGATGTAAGTCCTAGTTCATTACAAGTAGAGAGAAGAAGATTTTGAGAAACCTGATACAGAGTTTGAATTTTATAAGTAGTAAGAAGATGTAAGTCCTAGACTCCTGACACACTCCAATTATTCTTAAAACAATTTTTTATCCATTATCATCATCCATAATTACGCATGAAGATAAATGTAAGTCCACATAATTCATCATCATCCATATCTATTTTAAATGTGCGAAACATCTTTGTCCTAACACATTCCAATTTTTCTTAAAAAAATTATCCATTATCATCATTCATCATCATCTATATCCATTATAATGTCATCATATCATTACAAGTAGAGAGAAGAAGATTTTGAGAAGGTTTAAATGTCTCTGTCCACATACAACTCATGATAATCCATGATTGTGCTTGAATATAAATATACGTCCATCTATATCCATTATAATGTCATCATATCATTACAAGTATAGAGAAGAAGATTTTGATAAGTTTTAAATGTTTTTGTCCACATACAACTCATGATAATCCATATCTATGATTCTATTCTAATGTCATCATCCACATCTATGCAATCATCATTACAAGTATTAAGATGCCTCTCATACCACATTCCATATTTTCTTAAAATAAATAATTAACCATTATCATAACGCCATCACATTCAAATGAAACATAAACACCATATACAATCTAGAAATTCTATACATAATATATAAGAAGATATAAAATTCCAGATTATAAAGTATTTCAAATTTTCAAATGCCATCACATTCAAGTTTCAAATTTCAAATCCAGATAATAAATTATTTCAAATTTTCAAACATCATGACCATCACACTCAAGTTTCAAATTTTCAAATATAGATTATAAAGTATTTCAAACTTTCAAATTTAAAGTTTCAATTTTTCAAGTTTTAACCCTCAATCATGAAATTTTCAACCCTCAATTTTTATACCCCTTTCCCCAATGGCTTCCACTCTTGTAGTTGTACTCATTTCCCCAATGGATTCTCCTCATGTACCCCTTTCCCCAATGGCTTGAATAATCCTAAAACTAATTAGATCTTCCACAGCACATTGTCTAGATTCTTTACGATCCTTTGTTCTTCCTTTGTCGCATCTCCATGGGATAGCAAACTAGGATCTGTAGCTACCTTGGCTTTGAATAAAATTTTAGGGTTGAATCCATGCTCTTTAATTATCTGCTTTAGTGTATTGTTTTGTTTGTTAACTAAAACAATATTTTCTTTCAAATTCTTTGTTGTGGATAAATTTTCTTCATAGTTTCCAAGTGAACTTGGAACACCTTTTCTTGACTCTTCAAATTTTCATATTTCAACTACACAAAAAAGTGATCTTAATTAAACATATTACTAAAATAAGAAAAATTCAAGATTAACAAAAATATTGTTTCAAAGTGATAATACTTATGACCGCTCTATCTCTCTCAACATTTCCAATTTTTACTAGATCCTTATCCTTAGACCATTTTTAAAATATGGATGGGCTTCAACACTAATATTTTCTAATTTGTTTAATGATTTATTAAAATATCATCTTTATAGTTATTGTTATAGTGATAGTCCCACCTCTTACTTGGGTAAGGAATCCATCTTGGGAGGCGTGTTTCATCTTTTTCTTAGATTATTTCTTAGAAGCATTTGCCAAGAAACAGATAGGATAATGAGCGTAGGAGGAATACTTGTTCAAATGTCAGTTGATGGGTTGTTTCACACATATGATTCAAATCCATAACTGATCATGAGAGCTTCCTTTTGGCTAGGAGGAACTACCGTGCAATGAAAACAAGACCACCGTAGAAAGGATTAAACAATATGGGTAGTGGCGCCTAGTGTAAGCTAGATCCAGGAAGTATGATACTTCCTAGATGGCTGTCAGTCCACTATTTTTAAAAATAATAATGTTGTAAACAAAGTAAATCATATTGGTATTTTTAAATGATTTAGGTATCTCACTTAAAAACACAATAAGAAAATAGATCTAATCTAACTCGGCTAAGCTAGAATAGAATCTAAGGGTCAAATGACTGGTTTTGGGTTCCTGCAGTTTGGCATAGGTCTCAGGTAGATCATAGGTGAATGAGGGTGAAATGAAATTAGGTGGGTAGGTCTCTATTCTAGGATGTGTAGGAAAACACAGAGAGGCCTATGTCGATCGGGGTGATCGACGGTGGTTAGGTATGATCGGTGCCATTACTATGAGATCTGGAAATGTCAATAGAAAGGCCGAGGTCTCTATTTTAATTACAAAAATGACTTTGGTTGGTTGGGAAGAGATATTAGGTGAATGGGGTAGTATTTTTCAAGGTTTTAATAGGTATACGAAGGTGAAAATATTGGAAAAGGTCAATAGGGAGAAAGATAAACAATGGATGATAAGATAATGAAGAAATGAAATAAGGAGGAAAGTATGATGTTGTACTTACTTGGATTTAGTTCTCTGAAGGCTTGTGTGTGAAGGATGGAGGTGATGATGTTGGGTTTAAAGGCTTCAAGTGATCACAAAGCTGAAGAAAATCTTCTCGCATGGGCTGCATGTACACTCCTATTTGCTTGGATAGATCGAGATCACGGGCCAGGATGGTGTATAGGAAAAGATGCTCAATCTCCTTCCTTGGATGTGAGTTTTCACTGAAATTGGCTCTCTCGAAGATGTGTTATCTCTCTAAGATGTGTTCTTGCTCATCAACCTCCTTTTCTTCCAACTTCCAACCTTGAGAATAAGGTTGTTTTGGGTTAAAAGGGGTAACCGACGGTGTTCGCTTAACCGGTGATGGTTAGGGGTAACCGACGTTCGGTCAAGGTGGGATTTCCTAGGTTTACTAAACTAGGAGATCCTCCTAATTTCCTTAGATCTTGTGTCATTATCCCGCAGATTAGACTCGGAGCTTCTTGTGAGCATGCGGGAATGTGGTTAGAGGGAATGTAGGCATTGATTTTTAGGGTTTGGGTAAGTCTTAGTTAGTTATGGGAACTTGCTAAGAATAGGTCTTAGGTTGAGTTGGCTTGGTGAGGTGTCTAAGTGAACTATATGTGTAGATATTATTTAAATAATAAATATAGTGAGGATAATGCATTAATTTAATTTAATTAATTAAATTAATATTAGTGGGGTGAAGGGGGTCATGGCTAGGTAAATGTAATAAAGGGTGCTTATATGTCGAGGGATGAAAGGGGAGTGTGACCTAATTTTAGTGTCTACATTTTTCCTCTTTTTGTTACATAGCTTGTATTGGTAAGCGATGCTAACAAAAATAAGATGTGGTTGCCCCATGTGTGGGTGAAGGTGATCCCCCTCAAACCAGGAACTAATAAAGAATCAGGTGAGGTAGTGAGTGGTTTGATAAAAGGTAAATGTGAGGAAAAGGCAAGTGGGTACAAGGGAAAATGGATGAAAGGTGTACGCTGGGAAATCTAGGTAATGGGTCGTGGTCACAGGTAGCAATAATTAAACGCACACACATGTATAAACCGCTAGCATGCTATCTTTGGGTTGAAGAGTAGGAAAACTCTACATCGTCTAAGGTCGATAGGTTTATCCAAAAAGGTTGAAGTGAATTCCAATATCCAAGGTATAGGATATGGTTAGGAAACATAATGTAGGTTTGGTGTGTGGAGCATTTAGGTATGTTCGATACACCAAAGGTAGGGTCAGGATAAACGGTCATGACAATAGGCTAGGTAAGGTCATTAGGTCAATCAACATAGGTAACAGTGCCACAAGGTATAACGAACACATGAGGTCAAAGGTCACTAGCAATGGTCCAGGTCCAAATATCTAGGTCATAGACATGGGTAAGGCCGAGGTAGGGGTAAAATAATGAGTCCCCAAAAGAGGACAAATGGAGGTAATAAATGATGAGGTCATGAAAGGTAAGGTAAGGGGTTGGATAAATAGTGGATGGGGTAAAGAGTGAGGTAGAGAGTGGAATAAAATGGAAAAGTAGGGTCAATGTGTAGGTAAAGGTGACCGGTGGTGGTCATGGATAACCAACGTTGGTATAGTAAAATCAACGATGGTTAGGTAGGTCATGAAACCAATGTTAGTCAAGGGAACTGATGTCGGTTAGGTTGGTTTTATATAAAAACAAAAAATTTGCATTTGTATTACTCATTTGTGATTTGTGAAGTGAAAAAATGACAAAAAAAAGAGAAAAGTGAGAAAAAGTGTCAGATGAACGCAGGCGGTGAGTGGTAGTGTGATTGGACGGTGGTCGGGTTAGGGAGTAGTGGGTCCATGAGATCGGGGTGAGAGAGTTGATTAGTCGAGAGGTTATGGGTAGATATTCGGGGATGGGTAGAGGCTAGAGAGGGATTGGGAAGACCACCGGCGTAGTGGCGGGACATGCCACCGAGATGGTGGCGGTGTGATGAGGTAAGCACGTAACTCTATAGGGTGAATTAGATAGAGTGGAAGTTGTAAGTGTTGTTTGGTTTGAGTTTTGTTTTTTTTTTTTGTGGGTGGGAAAAAATAAAAGTTGGGTATGGGGGAATAACAAGCTAAAGAGGAGGGGAAGGGTAGTAAATAATATAGGTGGGGTGGGTAGAGGTCTAGGGGGTAGTTTTAGGTCATGTAGGTGGGGTAAAAGGGGCAGGTGGGAGGGTTTTAGAAAAGGGGGAAGTCACAAATTTTCTTCACAGTGACTAACATCGGTCAAGAATGGTTAGCATCGATCTGGGTAGGCTGGGATCGATCACCTATCAGGTGATCGGTGTCGATTATGTGGTAAGCTTGTGGTTGAGTCAAGTTGAACCGATATCGGTCACCAAATAGGTGACCGATGCCGGTTTAAGGGTGACTGAGTCAGTTAGGATGAAATGGCATCGGTGAGAATTTTAGGCTCAAGGTCCAAAAATGATGTAGGTGAGGTGGTTGAGATGGGTACAGTAAAAATAGGGTGGTGGGTAATAATAAGTGATGAATATGGTCATGGTAAAGGTAGATTAATGTTGTGTTTAGATTAGATGTAGGGTCAATCACGGTTGCATATGCAAGGATGGTTCCGCCGCCTATTTGGTGACATTGTGCGGCCTATCTAGCCCTTTGGAGCTATGAGTGTGATGATGAGGTAAGCACCTAACTCTATAGGGTGACTTAGTTAGAGTGGAAGTTGTAAGAGTTGTTTGGTTTGACTTTTGTTTTTTTGTGGGTGGGAAAAAAATAAAAGTTGGGTATGGGGGGGAATAACAAGTCTAAAAGAGGGAGGGGAAGGGTAGTAAATAATATAGGTGGGGTGGGTAGAGGTCTAGGGGTAGTTTTAGGTCATTGTAGGTGGGATAAAAGGGGCAGGTGGGAGGGTTTTAGAAAAGGGGGAAGTCACGATTTTTTCGTTCGGTGACCAACGTCGGTCAAGCGTGGCTAGCATCGATCGGGTAGAAGCGGGATCGATCACCTATCGGGTGACCGATGCCGTGATGTGGTAATGCTTGTGGTTGGTCAAGTTGGAATCGATATCGGTCACCAAAAGGTGACCGATGCGCCTGGTTTAAGGGTGACTGGAGTCGGTTAGGATGAAACGGCACCGGTGAGGATTTTAGGCTCAAGGGTCCAAAAAATGATGCAGGTGAGGTGGTTGAGATGGGTACAGTAAAAATAGGGTGGTGGGTAATAATAAGTGATGAATATGGGCATGGTAAAGGTAGATTAATGTTGTGTTTGGATTAGATGTAGGGTCGATCACGATTTGCATATGCAAGACAGGGTTCGCCGCCACTTGGTGACATTGTGTAGCCTAGCTATCCCTTTGGAGCTGACAGCGCGTGGAGGTAGTGGGTTTGAGTGGTATTCGGCACTACCGACATGCTGTTTGACATCCTAGTTTGATGGTCACCCTCATTGATAGATGGGACTCCGTGATCAACACGTTCCACCTTCCGATGGGTGAGATGACTATCACCCTGGAGGACATGTTCTAGATTTTTTGGTTACCCATATTGGGGGCCCAAGTGTAATATATCTCCTCCGAGGCCTCGAGGAGTTAATTGGGATATTTTTGGTGAGGAGTGATGGAGATGAGATTTCATTTGACCGGTTTGAGCTATGGAGAGATGTACCTAGCCCATCCTCCGAATGAGACAAGGCTAGTAGTGTTATTGATGGAGGAAGTGTGTTGCTATGCACTGCCCAATGTAGAGGGTGGATGCTTTCCCCCATCATTGATGGGGGTGTTCCATGATATGATGGTACATGAGACATGTTTCACCTAGGCACCAACATTCTTAGTGCAGCTATCTGAGAGATGTGGGTGTACGGGTGGTTACTGAGTTCGGCTTGTGTTGTACATTTATACTACACCTCTGTTGGGCCTACGAGCACATAGTTTGTTTGACCGATAGGTATGCCCAATCAGATGCATTCCCACTAATATGTGTGTGGGTGAGATATAGGAGATGGGTGTCGATTGTAGGAGAGTGGAGGTTGAGATAGGCCTACATACTGATGTGGCCCATTTTGGTAGTTGTTGAGAGGGTTATCCAAAGTGGACATTATATAGAGGCCATATGTGGGATTCCCCTCATATAGGCATATGCATGAGGAGCTAGCTAAGCTCTAGCTAGAGAGGTGGATACAGGGTCACCATGCCGGGGAGGATGAGATGATCCCTGTAGTAAGTGTCACGGTAGTTTGGGCTCGTACAAGATATTCCTCCCTTCCCAAAGTATTAGGAGATGATGTGGAGAAGTACCTACCTCTACCACAACCTTCAGTGCCTACAAGAGAGGAGGAGTAGCCAATGGATCAGCGGATTGATGACACCAGATGCACAGATAGGTATAGGTAGTGGTGGGCGGCTCAATTATGAGCCATACCAGGCTAGACCGGGAAGCTAGGACTTAGCTACCGTGATAGTGCAGAGAGATGCCCTACGGGGTAGGTGGTGATGCTAATCATGTAGATAGGTATACTTGAGACACATCAGAGGGGTTAGAGGTAGAGGTTGTAGAGCTATGGTGTAGGTGGTGGTCTGCAGAGGCCCGAGATGGAGGGGAGAAGGTGGAGGTGATGGAGGATATTGAGATAGAGATGGTCAGGTGGCAGCCCTATTGGCTTAGGTGGTAGGATTATAGGGCCGGTTGGCCATAGCTCCAAACACGAGATTGGGGCCTTATAGGCCCGATATAGGCACATGGACAAGGACAAGGGACACCACCATGATAGGGAGAGGGATAGGGGCACCACCACGAGTGCGGAGGCTGGTCCCGGTTCACGAGGCTAGCGTGAGGTCGAGTAAGGGCCGAGACTTATGGGACCACCATAGACCGTGCCTATATATAGGTTACGGGATGCTTTAGGTAAGGCACGATATTATTAGGACTAGCTTTGGGTAGTGGATAGACTTTCTCTCTTACAGAGAGTACAAAGCACACTAAGCATCCGGTGAGAGGACGAGATCCCACACACATAAGTGTGGAGACACAGGAGGGTAGTGAGCTCCGAGGCTTGATCGGAGGAGAGGCCACTAGTGCACAACGACTAGAGTGAGGTGATGCACCGGTAGGGGCACATGAAATTTGAGGGTGTAGGGGACATGGAGATGGAGGACATCCGGAAAGATGTATGATATGTGCCCCCATTTTTTATGTATACTAGTGGTTATTTTTGATATATATGTTGGCTGCGCATGCCATAGATTTTTGTATTTTTGATCACATATCGGCTGCGTGCAAAGATAGCGAGGATGTATGAGTCATTTTTATATATTTTGAGCATATACCTTGCCTTAGGTGCTTGAATATTTTTGTATGGATTCATTCTTTTATATTTATGAGACCAACCTACATCTAATGACATTTTTATAATAGATTGGCTTGCATGCCAATAGTTTTGAGATGATGGCCATGAGATATACATGTATTTTGAGATACACAATTATTGATTTATATGATGAGATACATGTTATGATTGTGATGTGCTAATATTTATATATTATGATAGCTTGTTTTAGATGAGATATGGATTTGTTAATTAGATGAGGATGGAAATTAGGTGATTAGCATGATGGAGTTAGGTTGGTTTGGCATGGATTGTTAATTAGATGAGGATGGAAAGTTTAGGCATGGTGAGTTAGGTTATGATGGAGTTTAGGCATGGATCGAGTCATGTTATAGGCATGGTGGAGTCGGAAGTAGGTTTAGTTATGAGTCATTATGTTGCCAATGAATGATACTATGGGTCATATGTGAAATTTTCTATAACCTATGCATAGTGATGATAGAGAGATGGTAGGTGTAATAAATGTATGCTATGGTAAACAACTTGTTATGTATGTGGCTTAATTTCTAATTTTGTTAGAAAATGGGAACTAAGTGAAATATGGGGTAAATGGTGAGTTAGGCATGGTTGATGAATTGTTTAGGGTAGAGAATGGCCGAGCTAACCTCTAAGGGCCCCATGCCCTCGAAGTGTTGCTTACATAATCCCGGTGAAAAGGGACCTCGGGCCGATGTTGTTTCCCCCATGAGCTAGGAAAGAATATGAGAATAAGTTGGTAGGTTTTTAGGCATGTAGTGGGTTTAGGTGTAATAGGTGTGGGTAGGTTATAGGTAAAATGATGTAGGTGAAGGTGATTATGTCGAAAGAAGAGGATTACCCCAAAGGTAAGCATCGAGTACCAAGTCCTATATAAGGTAATCAAAATGTCAACAAATATGGTTAAAAGATAAGAGGGGGAAATAGAGCCACCTTTGATTGGGTAGGATCATATCGAATAGATCATACCTTGAAGGGGTGATGAACACAAGACCAAAGGAATTGCATGATTAAGCTGTTTTACGGTGAAAGTAGTCACAAGATCACCGAATGTGAAATTCCAAGATGTCCCTTGAGGCGATGTAGGAAATGAGAGTGGAAATGGTAAGGTGGGTGAAATGTAGTTAATTTTATATGTTTTGAGTGACGGGGCTTTTGGATAAGAGGTCTTAGGTCATAATGGGCAAGTCCATGACTAAAAGCGTTTTTGTTGAGATAGACTAATCGATGTGGGAAGTCTATATGGGATAAATAATATGGCACTCCTTGAGGTCTTGTGAAGCGATTGATGCGGAAAGCTTTGGTTTCTATTTATTTATTTATTTTTATGTTTTTTAAAGATTTACATAGCTTTCCTTCGAGGGAGCGATCTATTTATAGAAGTAATTTTGTCAAGAGGAAGATGTCCTTTTGAGGGAGTCATCTTTTTATTAGAAGTTTGACTCAAGGAGTTTGGTCCCATGTGAGGTATTTGAAATCATGGAAAAGACCAAGGTGAAGGATAGGACTCTTGTTCAAAAGGCAAGGTGGAATGACCATGGGATCTCATCTAAAGGTAGATGAAAAGTATCCATGAGAATCATGTTATGTGCAATGTCGTGGTACACATATTCAAGAGAAGAGAACAAGTGATGGGTACTCACATGATTCTTGTTTAATCATTAGGGGGTGTGTGGAGTGGGTAGCGCTCAAGGGATGAGCCTATAAAGAGTTAAAGGGTGAGATAGGACAACGACTCAATAATAGAATGGTCAAAGATGCAAGGCATTAAGAGGTTTAGGTTCGGGTTTACCAAAAGTTAGGATAAATGATAGGCACCCAATCCATAGGTATGAGTTATGATGTATGGTCCAAACCAATTAAGAGTGAATTTTTCCCGTTTACTTTTTTTCTTTGATTACATGTTGATTTTCTTTTAGGAAAGGTCACCAACTTGGAAGGTCTGTTCATGGACACGTTTATCATAAGCACGTTTGATACATTGTTGGTAAACTTGAAGGTGATCCAGAGTGTTAAGACGATGTTCATCTAATAACTCTAGTTGTTTTAGGTGGTCTTGGAAATTCATCATCAGCAAGCATGTCATGGAGAGAAATACAAAGTGAGGGAATCTACGGACTTTGAGAGGCGAGAACAGCCTTAGTGCCATATACTAGTGAAAGGGTGTGGCCACAGTGGAAGTGTGAATACTAGTGTGGTATGCCCATAGGGTAAAAGGAATGTGTGTATGCCAATCCTTCCTAGTATCATCAACCACTTTCATGAGAATTTTGTTGAGGGTTTTGTTAGTGGATTAGTTTGGCCATTGGTTTGTGGGTAATAAGGTGATGAAAAACTAAGTTGAATCGAAGGCGTCGCAAATTTTTTGTGGTGTTTTTTTTTTGAATTGTTTTCTATTATCGGTGATGAGGTGATGAGGACACCAAAGTGGCAAATGATGTGATGGTTAATGAACTCACATATTTTCTCAGCTTTTGTGGAGATTAGTGGTATGGCTTCCATCCATTTTGCATAGTATTCGGTAGTAGTTATGATCCATTGATGGCGTTGGGAAGAAGGAGAATTGATTTCTCTAAGAAGGGTCAAAGGTCACGAGTGACTTGTAAGGCATGATTTGGGTGTATGATGAAGGTTGGAATGTTGTTGAAATTTCACGCAATGTTTGACATAGTCACAATAATCATGGTTAAGGGTTGGCGGTAATATCCTAGGAAAAGAATACGCTTAATAATGGCAAGGCCACTAAAGTGACCCCACATATGCCATCATGAACCTCCTTAATGGTATAAGGAATTTGAGAACTTGTGAGGCATCGTAAAATAATACCATCAAATCCACACTTATAGATGAGTCCCCCTAGAATGAAGAAACGGGAGACATTTTTTAAGGCGCGTTGTCCATTACGGGTGAGATCGGGTGATAATATGGAGAGGGAAAGGTAGTCGAGTATTATTTATACCAAAGGTCACTCGGGTGGGGGTTTCGATTTCGATCGAGTAAACATCGTGAGGTAAATAAGAAGGTGAATGGAGGTGTTTTTTGACAAATATTTTGGAATTGGCATGGGAAGCGGGTATTTGGGAAGCTAAGCGAGGCCATGGTATCTCAGTAAATTTGTTGGTTGAACGTGGGATGGTTTAAAGGGTGTAACGATCAAAGGTGGTCAAAATTATGTCTACATGATGTTTATATTGTTGAAGTATCTGTTACGACATTGGTACATACCATTGACTTGGTTCACGACTAATTATGAATCACCAAATATGTGGATTGATTTGACATCTAGGGCATAGGTGGCTAGAGACCTAGTACGAGCGCTTCGTGCACGTGATATTGTTGGTTCATTCAAAGTCTAGTTTGAAAGACAAAGGCATGGGTTCTCCATCCAAAGGATTGAGGATAATACCAGCCCCACCCCTATATTAACACTTAGAACCGTTGAAAAATAGTTTCATTTGGGAAGGGGGTCATCTAGGGAAAGGGTAGACATTGAATCTTTAGGAAAGTCAAAATTAGAGGGTTGATCCCTAGAAATAGGTGCGTCAGCCAATTGGTTGGCTATAGCTTGGCCCTTGATGGACTTTTGGTTAATGAATTTGAGGTCAAGGTCAGCTAAAAGCATAAGCCATCACGCGGTGTGATGATTTTGATAAGGTTTGGCGTACATGAAGTGTAAGGGATCGGTGTTGGTCATGACATAAGTTTTATCATTGAGTAGGTAATGGCAGAGTTTTGGGGAAACAAAAACTAAGGCTAAGAAAATATTTTTTGGATGGTTGTATCGGGTTTCGTAGTCCAAAAGAGTACAAATTATGTAATAAACCATCTACTCCCCCTGTGTTTTTCATCACGATGAGAGAGCATGGCTCCCAAGGAATGATCGGTAGCTGATATGTATAGTAAAAAGGTTGATCATCTTTAGGTGGAATGAGTATGGGTGGTTGGAGAAAGTATTGTTATAGGGCCTCAAAAGCTTTGTGATAGTCATTGTCCCATTTAAAGGAGACATCCTTCCGAAGAAGATGATGAAATGGTTGATACCGATTAGATAATTATGAAATGAAATGGCGAATGGACTGCAATATATCTTGCAGGCTATGAATTTGTGTAAGGTTAGTGGTCGGAGGCATTTCAGAATGGCTTTGACTTTAGTAAGGTCAACTTTTATACCATGGGAGGAAACAATAAATCCCAAGAGCTTTCGAGAGAACCGTGAAGACGCACTTTTTAAGTTAAAGGTGGACATAATATTTTATAAGGAAGTCAAAGATGGTTTTAAGGATGGCGAGGTGCTCGGCATGACATTTAGATTTAGCCAAGAGATCATCCACGTAATATTCCAATATGTGATGCATGATATCATGGAATATGTAAGCCATAGCACGTTGATATGTAGCACCTGACATTTTAAGGCCAAAAGGCATGACTCGATAGCAAAAGTTCCCGGGGTGTAATGAATGCGGTCTTTGCTGATCTTCGAGGCAAGCAAAATTTTGTTATAACTCGAGAAGCCATCCATGAGTGAGAGCATCTTGTGACCAGCGGTAAGGTCAACCAGTTGATCAATACCAAGCAAGGGAAAGTCATCTTTATGGTAGGTGAGGTTGAGGTCACGAAGTCTATACAAATGCGAGTCCCCTATTGATTTAGTAATAGGGACAATGTTATAAATCTAATGAGGATAATCAATGCGTAATATGAAGGAAACAGAAAGAGAAGGCTTGAAGTTTTTCTTTGACAAGAAGAGCAATGTGAGGATGTATTTTCTTTAGCTTTTATTTGATAGGTTTGGCATCGGGAATGGTTATGATATTGTGGACCACTATGGTGGGGTCAATACCAAGCATGTCTATGTAAGACCAAGTGAAAGCATGATTATGATCTCGGAGGAAAGAAGTGATGGCTTGTTCAGCAACATCTAAAGATTTTCTGATCTTTAGGATGTGCGGGTCATCCTAAGTATGAATGTTGATCTCGATAGTTGATTCATTCAACATGGTTTGTGTCTTAGATGGTAACGACCAATGAATATATGAGTCTTCTACACCAAGGTAGGTGAGTATGGATTCATCATCCTGACATTGAACGATGTTAATTATAGGTGTGTCATCATCGATCATCTCAGGATATAGGAATGGAAGAGTGGAAGGGGCCTCACCTTTCATTGATAAGTCAAAGGCCCCAAGGAAATGGTGTTTATGAAAAAAAAATTAGGAGGGATAGATTCAGGATCCATCGACTCTATCAGTGAGGGTGGTGATGAAGGTGGAGCGAGTGAAGGTAGTGATGAAGATAAAGGTGGAGAAGGGATAGGGTCCTCAATGAGTTCAATGTGGACTGTTTGGTAGGATGTTTAGGAAGCCGATACCACTACAAAGTCATTATGTTTTCGGGTGGTACATGGAATAATGGTATGGTAGCCTTGCTCGAAAAAGACAAAACTAGAACCCTTCCACGCACAGCGGTGTAGGAAGGTGTGGGAGAAATGATGATTGGTAAGTGATTGGAAGTCAGCAGAAAATGGGTGGGTTTGTGATGGTGGTTTAGGTGTGTAAGTGGTAGTATCAAGTCCCCCATAGGTGAGACTAGTATGAAGATGAGGAGGACCATAAAGGAGGCATTCTCCTATATGGTGATCATGGCGAGGGTGTTGGTGTATGTTTCCATACTTTGTGCAAAGTAAGGAATGTGTTAACACTATACGAGGTGGTACTCCCCAGATTGAGGCATTGAAAAACACCTTCCAAGGATTATTGGTTGGTATGTGAGTAGCTGGAATGGATGATGTGTCGAGGTCGATGTGGAGGTGGAGTGAACATATTGGGAAGCTAATGGGTCAGCCATGGAGGTTATAACGGCGGTAGGAATAGAGGAGGTATGTGTGGTGAAAGTAGTGGCTATCTTGGTTGGTGGAGGTGTAGGTGAAGTGGTATTGGTTACAGAGGTAGTTGACTTGACAGGTATGAGCACATCATTGGGTTGGTAAAGCATGTTACATGTTTTGAAAGGTGATGGGTCAGCTGGAATGGTATAGGTGTGTCCTTCATGTTCAAACTTTACACAACGATGTAAATTGGAAGGAACGTAACCCATGACATGGATCTAGGGTCTACTAAGCAACAAGTTATATTGGAATTCCCCCTCCAAAACATAAAACAATTATGGAATAGTGTGGGACCCACACGAACGTGAAGGATGATAGTGCCTAGCGTGGAAGTGATAGCATCGTTGAATGAACACAACATGACCAGATGTTTATGCATGCAATTTTCAAGTATGCATTTGAGAAAATGCATGGGATGAAATTATGTTAATGTTAGCACCTCCATCAATCATCACATGGTGTACCCATATGTCATCAATGTGGACAGAGATGAAGAGGGCTGGGTCTGGGTCATCATTTTGGTATGGCACAATCTCCTCCTCTGAGAAGCTAAGGGAGGCCACTTGGTGAACAAGGTGAGGTGAGGATGAAGGTGGTAATTTGGTGAGAGAGGCTACATGATGGGGTGTGATAATGGAGGCTACGGGTGTAGGGTCATTGGGTAAAAACTCAATAGATTGAAGAACCTCCATGAGATCTTGTGACGATGGATTCTATGGTTTGGATGAGGTTGTATAAGGAAATTTTGAGGGGATATTGGTGTAGTTGTTTGAGCATGGTGTGATGTGTGATGCGCCAATAAAATGGGGTATGCCGGGCCATGGATAGTTATCTTAGGTATGGGTGTAGATGGTATGTTGGGTATAGGTTTTGTTGGTGGGTCAACTACCTTATCTTTTCCCTTCTGTGCACATGTAGTGATGTGTACCATGTTGATTTGAGGAAAGTTGGAAAATGGAGAAGGTGTAGGGTGAGTGGTATAACGACATGAAGGAAAAAACCTACTAAAGGAGAAAACCCTATGAGGTCATCTAGGTGAAATGAAATTTTGGTGGTGGTGTGCAAGTTATCGATGTGAACCATGTTAATTTCAAATTTTGTGTGTGGCTCTCAGGAGTTTTGTGAGGGTGGAGGTTGTGGTTATTGAGTGGGTAGTGTGGGAATGGGTGTAGGTGAAGCAAGATCCTTGTTGAGAAGGTCGTCGTCATTAAAGTTGGTTTCTAGTGGATATAATGGATAAGGATGGTTTTCAAGGCCTTGCGAGTTCTCCACATCATGCCCTGACACACGATGATATGTGTAAATTTTAGTATCATTAAAACCTTTTGGCTAGGGTTTGAGGGGTCCTAAGGTCGAGTGGTGGTAATGTGATAACATAATTCTCGAGGAGGTTGGTTAAAAATTTTGCATAGGACCTTACTAGTGGATCACAATAGGAAGTGAATGTGGATTTGGGCGTAGGTGTGGTTTATTGTCGAGGAACTATTTTTGGAAGTGTGTGCAATGGGTCAAGCTATGGGTTTAGGTGCCGGTGTGGTTTGAGGTATTAGTAAGGTTTATTGGGTAGGGGTACGGTAGATGACGGGTAGGAGGGTGTGGGGATGTTTTGACTAGATTGTTGTGGGGTAGAGGGGTTTTGTTTTTGGGTTACACCTTCTTGGGTAAAGCTGATGTGGGTGTACAAGGTCTAGAAGGAAAAGTAGAAGGAGGAAGAGGGTGAGTTCCCCACGGGGATAATGGGGTCCTATGAAGGTAGATGACATGGGTGGCGTTCTTGGGGTGTGAGGGACAATGAATGAAGTGTAGTGGGTAGTGAAGTAATAGGTGAAGGTATTAGAGGTATTGATGGTAAGGAGCTGCAGTGTGGGTATAAGTCATGTTGTGTGCCTGGGTAGGTTAGAGGTTTATGAGGAAGGAATGGGTTGTTGTGTTATTGGTTTATGGATGGGATAAGGGTGTTTTACCATGTTGGGAAGCTGAGGTCTTAAGGTAGATGGGACAAATGTAGGTGTGATTGGTGTGGTCGGGGTATGAGGCTCGATGAGTTTGTTTCTTTGGTTTGGGTGTTGTAGTAGGTGTGGTATTGACATTGGAGGATGTAGCTAAATCCATTTTAATAGACGAATGAATAAGGTTTGTGGTCGGGGTGAACCCTAAAGTGGTAATAGGTTTAGTGGAGGAAAATGTTGTGGGTATGGGTTTGGGTTGAGATGTAGGTTGGGTTATAGTAAGGGTGTGGTGTGAGTGCTAACGGATATCATGGAAGGGTTTGCGATAATAGTAGTTGTATTTAGTTTTATGGGTCGAAATGTGTTTGGGTAGATAGTAGAAGTGTCAAGTGAGGGATCTTTGCATCTCTTTCGAGACACGGAGTAAGAGGTGCCCCCATAGTAAAGCCCTATCCACATAATATAAGTGATCAACCAAACGTGAGAATGAAACGTCTATGGGTGGAGTTGGAAAGGACCTAATAGGAATTCCCATAAAATCCATCTCAGAGATGGGGAATTGGTCAGCTTCAGCTTCTGTGGGTAAGAGAGCCAAAAGTAGGTCTATTGGATTTTTGGTAGCTAATGGAGAATGCTCGCCAAGAGGCAAAGGTATCTCAACCGGGTCTATGATGGGTGGAGGAGATGATGATAGCTCCCCTTATAAGAGGAATGGATAGGTGCTCCTCTATGAGTGGAGGAGGTAATGGGTGCTCCTCTGCGGGTGGAGGAGATAATGGGTGCTCCTCGTGGGTGGAGGAGGTGATGGGAACTCTTTTATGGGTGGAGAAGGTATAGTAGGTAAAGGTTCTCTAAGTGGAGAAGTTAGGGGTGAGAGGGGCTTGATATTAGTGGAAGACCCTCCATTGGTGATGAAGGAGATGAAAGGTGCTCCTATTGGTGAAGGAATAGTCAAGGTTGGTTCCAATGTGGAAGGAGGGTTTCAGGCTAGGATTTCCTCTATGAAAGGGATGTGATGTAATTAGAGAGGTCACAGTGTACCTTGTTAAAGATAGCATGAACCTCACAAGTATGGGTATCATGAGTGGATGTCTCACCGATTTGTTTGGATGAAGCGGCATGGTTGGGAAATGATTTTTGAAGATTTGTAGATTTTGGTTGGGGGTGGAGTTGGGAATATCCACAGTTAACTCACCTTTCTCGAGCATTTCTTAGACAATATTCTTGAAAGTGATGCAGTTTCCGTCACTATGACCCTTTACTTGGTGATAGTTACAGAAATCATGCTCTTTATACCATGTGGGCATGGGGTGAGTAGGGTCAAAACCAGTGTGGGGTTTTATGGGTGGAAGGGTGATGGCTCTATCTTTGATAAGCTTTTCTAAGACAGAAGAGTAAGGTTCCCTAATTGGGGTATATTTTCACTGCTCTTGTTTGAATCGAAAAGCCTGGACAGGTGATAGATTAGATGAGGGTGTAGCTTGATTTGATGGATGAGTTAGGCCGGCCTTGAGTACCACTGCATTAGTGGTGCCCTTAGTTTTGGAATAATTGGTTTGTGGTTTGGAAGAAGAAGAGGTTTCATTCAACTTGAATGTCGAATTCTTATTTCGTAATTAGATTTTCTTCTCTTCAATGGCCCGAATCTCTAACTTTCATGCCATAGTGAATGCCTCATCGAATGTTTAGAAGGTTTGGACCTACAAGGTTGGGGAGATATTTCTAGCACAAGCTTGTAAAGAGCTCAATGAGTTCGAGTTTGTGGTAATTGGAAGGTAAGTTGATTGATTAGATTACGCACCAATGAGTGAAAAAATCTGCAATAGATTCATCCTCATCTTGGCATGTGGAATATAGATCTGTCATGGTAACCATTCTTGATGATATTGATAGAGAAATGGTCCAAGAAGGATTGGGATACCTGATTGAATGAGAATATAGAGTGTTTAGGTAACCCACTATACCAATCTAATGCAAGTCTAGTGAGGGACATGGTAAAAGTTCTCAAAAGTAGGGCATCATCATGAGCGATCAGATAACACCCATGTTTAAATGATCACAAATATTGTTGGGGTCTTCTTTACTATT
Source organism: Taxus wallichiana var. yunnanensis (assembly GCA_018340775.1). Classification (NCBI taxonomy): domain Eukaryota; kingdom Viridiplantae; phylum Streptophyta; class Pinopsida; order Cupressales; family Taxaceae; genus Taxus; species Taxus wallichiana. The sequence goes on from CM031235.1 coordinate 52,889,027, forward strand.
GAATTGATTGAATTTAGGAATTTCCCAATGCATAGGGTATGAGTGGATAGGAATGGATTGGTGAATAGGCTCGTTGCAAATCTCTTCATAGGTGAGAGTGTTACGGGAGCTAGAAACCGATGCCTCCAATGTTTGCATCTTGTCCAACATCAATTTAATTAGGTCATTAGTGGGTTGTGATGATTAGATGCCTCCTATAGCATGAGGAGGTTGGTTTTGGGCATATAATGGGGGTGGCATTCTAGTGTATGGGGCTCCCATGTAAGGTGGTGGAGAAGAAGGCATTGAAATAGAGGGTACTTACGGAATGAATAATAGATGAAACAGGTGGTTGTTGGTAGTATGTATATGGGGGTGGAAGGGTCATGGTAACCCTAGTGGCAATAGGAGCTAATGATTATGGAATGGAAAGAACCACGTTCTGAAATGGGGTAGGAGTCATCAACACTAGAGGTGGGAATGTAGCTATAGGTATGTATGAGATAGTAGGGGCATATGAGGTTGTGTTTGGGGTAGTCGTCGAGGCTATGGTGGATGTGATGGGTGCCACAGAGGTAACAAATGTGATAGTCATAGCGGGTATATAACCTAAATGCAAAATGATTGGGGTAAAGTGGATGTGGGCAGCACGGAACCAAATGGAGCCGATGTGGAAGTGGGTGCGAGAGTTAGGGGATAGATATAGGCATGTCGTATATCAACTAACCCAAGGCATCTCGAGTGGATGAGTGGGAAAGGTAAAACTGCAAGGTGGTAGGGTTTTGGTCAAGGAGTCATGCAAACTCCTCATTCTCGTAGTGATTGTGGTAGGTTAGATGGGATCCATGGTTGGTGATACGATAAAAGGTGGTGAGGGACTAGATGGGAGTGGTTGACAAATGGCATGGAATATGAGGGTGTTTGCTTGTCTTCAGGTCAGCACCATGTGAACCAGTATTGATCAAGTAGGGCTTCTTTTTTATAAATAATATAGAGAATAATAGTTAATCTAGTGATAAAAAGTGGATAAAATACCAAATGATGGCTGGAATGTGAAAAGCAGGATAACTTGCGATGTCGGGTAGGTAAAATCGACACATCGATCACCGTAGAAAATAGATAGTGAGTAAACAAAGTGAGGCAAAAGGTAAAATTGATAGAATGCAAATGCGGGGATGTTTAAAACATCAATTGGAATGATTATAGTGATAAAGCGTGAAAAGTGGAAGAAAGTGGAGTAAAATGTCCTTTTGAATAGATTAGAAAAAGGACTGGAACCGACATCGTTGGGTATAATCGATGGTCGAGGTAACATGATGATGGTTACTATGAAATGGAAACAATGATGAAAGAAAGTGGTTGTGAATTAAATTTGATGTAGAATTAGACCCAAAATTCTAGGAATGATGATGATATGGCCCAGCACACTCGGGTGAAGATGGAATACACCAGTTATGATGAGGAGCGTGCAAGGATGAACAATAAATAGTGATGAACATAATCTCTCACCTCAAAATGTAAGCCAACAAAAACACTAAGAAATGTGATCCTAGGAGTGCCTTTTCTATTATGTTTGTGTAGCTTATGCTATTTAGGGACTAACACATGAATTGTGAATTAGAGTTTTTGGTGAAGATGGCTTCCTACAAACAAGGAGATCTAAAAGGTGAGGTTTTAGGTATGTTATGGTGGGGCGGGCTTCGCTCAAGTATGAATCGACAGAGCGGTGAGTGGGTGCCCACCGTGTCATGATCGTGTGATAACCTACAGCTTCTTATAGGTAAGATGTTGTTTAAGAATGTATGTATTTTGAATTTTTGTGAGGTTTGGTAAGACTTAGAGAAAGAGAAAAGGATAGATGTGCTTTTATGATTCGTTTGTAAACCATCAGTGGTAATGACTTCCAGCGTATAGGTTTCCCTTAATTAATGTGAGCTAAAGAAAAAAATCAGAATGAAATGTAATGATTTTAAAACCCAAATCAAAATTTGAAATTGGATGACATAATAAGATGTATAGGAAGAGGGATGCTCTTTCACTAAAATGTAGAAACCATGACGAAATGATTCTTTTTAATTACACCAAAAGAAAAGTTTCCTTTAGATAAAATAGAAAGGAGAGGTGGATTACCAAAGAAGAAGATTAGTGTGCATGATTTTTAGAAGGAAACAAACACATAATTTTTCCAAGGAATGAATGAAATGTAAGGAACCCGGATGGGTCCCACCGGTGTGCTAAAATGTTTCACTTTTTCTTCTTAGATTGTTTCTTAGAAGCGTTGACGAAATAGTAGGGTAACTTGGGCATAGGAGGAATACCTATTCAAATTTTATTTGATGGGTTGTTGCACGTGTATGAATTTGAATCCACAACTGATTGTGAGAGATTCCTTTTAGCTAGGAGGAACTACCTGTAATGAAAACAAGAACACCGAAAGGATTAAACAATATGGGCGGTGAATCGCCTAAGATAAGCTAGATCTAGGAAGTATGATACTTCCTAGATGGTTTTCGATCCTCTATTTTAAACAAATTAATGCTGTAAACAAAGTAAATCCTATTGTTATTTTGAAATGATTTAGGTATCTCACTTAAAAACACAATAAAAAAATAGATCTAATCTAACAAAGGCTAAGCTAGAATAGAATCCAAGGGTCAAATGATTGGTTTTTGGGTTCACGAAGGTATGCGAGAGGTCTTAGGTAGATCACATGTGAATGAAGGTGAAATGAAATAAGGTGGGTAGGTATCTGTTCTAGGTTGTGTGGGAAAACACATAGACTGGTGTCGGTTAGGGGTGACTGACGGAAGTTAGGTATGATGGGTGCCGCCACTTGTGAGATCTGGAAATGTCAATAGAATAGGTTGAGGTCTATTTTGTGATTACACAAAAGACTTTGGTTAGTCGGGAAAAGGTATTGGGTGATTAGGGTAGGCTATTGTGAGGTTTCAATGGGTATATGGAGGTGAAAATATTGGAAAAGGTCAATAGGGAGCAAGATAAACAATGGATGATAAGATAATGAAAGAAATGAAATAATCGGGAAAGTATGATGTTGTACTTGGATTTAATTCTTAAAGGCCTATGTGTGAAGGATGGAGATGTTGATGCTGGGTTTGAAGGCTACAAGTGATCACCAACTAAAGAAAAGCTTCGCATGGGCTGCATGTACACTCAAATTTTCTTGGATAGATCAAATCATGGCTAGGATGGTCATGACAAGAGAAGATACTCAATCTCCTTCCTTGGATATGAGTTTTCTTTGGAATTAGATCTCGAAGATGTGTTATCTCTCCGAGATGTGTTCTTGCTCATTAACCTCCTTTGATTCCAACTTCCAACCTTGAGAATAAGGTTGTTTTGGATTAAAAGGGTAACCAATGGTGGTTTGGCTTAACCGATGATGGTTAGGGGTAATCGATGTCGGTTAAGGTGGGATTTCCTAGGTTTACTAAACTAGGAAGATCCTCTTGATTTCCTTGGATCTCATGTCATTATCCCACAGATTAGACTCAGAGCCTCTTGTGAGCATGCAGGAATGTGGTTAGAGGGAATGTAGGCATTGATTTTTAGGGTTTGGGTAAGTCTTAGTTAGTTATGGGAACTTGCTAAGAATAGGTCTTAAAATTTGAGTTAGCTTGGTGAGGTCTCTAAGTGAAGTGTATGTATAGATATTATTTAAATAAAATATTTAAATAATAATTATAGTGAGGATAATTCATTAATTTAATTAAATTAATATTATTGGGGTGAAGGGGGTCATGGCTAGTAAATGTAATAAAGGGTGCTTATATGTCGAGGGACGAAAGTGGAGTGTGACCTAATTTTAGTGTCTACAAGTGGTTGCTTCTATATTGCAACGTATAAGCTTTCCCTTTACTAATAATTTTCAAAATGAATTATTATTTCATTGATTAATAATTTTCCCGTCTCTCCCATTCTCTAAGGTGCCGTGATATGAGGTACAATAAACTCGTGACATGGGATTGATAATCATTACAAATTAAGTTCTCTAAAGGAAATGGTAACAACTATTCACCATCTGTATCTGAAGAAGATGATGTTGTTGGAGAGGTATGGGTATTTTGGGTTGATCATCGATTGCTACCTATTTCTACCTTTGGGTGGCATGATCCTATTTGTGATAAAATAAATCAATATTCAAATAAATAAATCTAAAGTGAAATGTAATGAAAGTTGAATAATTGATTGAAATTGAAGTATACATGTTGACCTTGAATCATCTCAAGTGTATTAAAAATTATGATGGGTCATTTCTATCAATGCCAAAGTAATATTCTTCTAAAGTTATATTATTTAAAAATGATATGCCCATTCATACTGGGTAAGCCACCGAGAGAGAGGGTTGGAATGTGGAATGAGGAGGAAATGTTTAGTGTCCCACTGAGGGGGGAAGAATTGGCATGTGTTTACCAATTTTATTTTTCTTGAACCTTTGGTTGGCATTTTGAATCATATTGGTGGAGGGGGCAGTGCCACTGTTTGTATAGAATGCAAAGGACTGCAATGTGCTGAAAAGTGCAAGAAAAATCATATGAAAAACTGTTAAACTATTGAAAACTTGTACTAAAGCAATAAAATCATACCTTGTTGAGGGGTAACGTGTCACAGAGCTTGAGGTGGCCATGTTGGAGTAGTAATTGGTTGTGTTTAAGCTATGTGTGGCTGGGATTTCTAAGCAGGTTGTTGAGAAGAGACAATTGCATGCAACTGAACTGAGTGAGTTGGTGAAGACGGTTGACTTTGAGAAGCCCGCATGTTGTCCAAAGTCCTTGAAATGTCAACAACAGTCGATTGTATGTCAATTCAATATGGTAAATGGTAAATTGAAAATACAAAAATGTAATTTTTAAATAGTAAATGTTAGGGTATTACATCTCTGGCGTTTAACAAATTCAAATGCTTGGCGGTTTGGAGATGAGTGAACTTCCATTTTAGATTGTGAATTTGTCGATGCCTCAATGTGTTGTTGGCCTCTTTCTCTTGATGTCATTTTTTTTCTCATGGAAGGCCCTCCAAATATATTTTCTATAAACAATAAATATTTAATCAGATTCTAGATGAACATAATGTTAGTCTAATGTCGAAATATAAAATTATACCTGTTGTTCTTGAAATGGAATTGAAAAATTCTTCATTGTCTCGTCCATGCAAGTAGGAATTGGTTTGTCTTTTAAATTAAAAAGAGGCTCGTAATAAGGTCCAAGGAGATAGTTTTGGAGTGAATGATTGGTTTTTTTTTGAGTATGATGCATTTGTAATGTCATTCTTTATTTTATTATATAAAAAGGTACACCAATCAAATTTTTTCTTTCCAATAGTTGCGATAATGTATCTGATAGCCCAGTTTGGTATATCCATTTTGTGACCCTACAAAATAATTCTGGCTTGAAAGAAAGAAATCATAACAGCAAGAAAGTGGTGTGTAATTCCTTGCGTATCCACACCACGTCTTGATTTATTGACATGAGCTACAAAATGCCAAAAATCCATTAGAATTAATATTGAAAATAGAATACAAATTACAGATTATAGATTAATATCAAAAATTGAAAATATAAAATGAAAATTGAAAACAATTTACACATATAATCAACATGGAAACCAAAAGTAGATTTGAGGTACTTCTTATCATTTTGACAAGGGTTGCTTTCGTTGTGACAATGGGGGAATTTTTGTATGGAAGGCCTGTTAAGCGATGAATATCAGCTGGATCGACACTAAATTGAAACATACGACCATCATCCACAATAATAGTAAATAGATTGTCCTCTATATTATATAAGGAGAGTAGGTAATTCATAATATCATGATCTATTTCAAACTAGGGCATCTTAACGAGCCCATCAAAGTCACATGCATTAACCAAATCCTTGTATTTTGAATTCATTTGCAAAACTATTTAAATGTGGGGGCACAACAAGTTCTTGTAGAGTATCTTTCCCTTAGATAGGGCTTGTGGGTTGACTGGATTTTTTGATTGATTTTGGTCTTGAGCTTGGCCTTGGGTTGTACTTGTAGTCACCATTGTACTTGTCCTTGAGCTTGATTCCTAGAAATGAGAAATTTTGGGAGTTGGAGAGTGTAAACTTGAAAATGATCGGTGGGAGGATATTTATAGGATAAAATTAAGGTTTGATGCCTTGGATGTGTGTCACTAAGCCTTACTTATGCACAACATAAATCCTTGATGTCACATGTCAAAAGCCTTGTTGACGCATGACGAGAAAACTTTGATGTCACACATTAGCAAGGCTTTTTGACACATAACAACAAGGCATCCTATCATGCATTAGGAAGGCTTGTTGACACGCAACAGTAAGGCTTGTTGTTTTCATCAATAATTCTTACTGCGATGCGTGACAAAAAAATTCTATTGCGCATTAATAAGGCTTGCTGACGTGTGATAACAAGGATTTATGTCATACATCACTAAGGCTTCTGCGACATGCGACATCAAGGATTTATTTTCACACATCAACAAGCCTTGTTGATGCATGAAAGTATGTATTGTTTTCATGATTTAGCAAGGCTTGTTGATGTGTGACAACAAGGTGTCAATGTCTATAGAATTTTTCCCATTTGTGCGGTCACTACTGCCTCAAAATAATAGTAGGAAAAAATTCAATTCTCAAAAAATGAAAAATTTCCTTTACACGAAAGTAGCTCTAGGTATATTCGTCAGGGATTTTCCACCTCCATTTTACCATATTCTTTTAAAATTAACCCACGACCATTATCATGTGTTTAAACAAAGTTATACATGTTTTAGTGAAGACTAGTTTTCTAGGTATGCAAACCCTTGAGAGTCCTTATTCAAATCTGCATGGCATGAATAATCTGAAGATGATATTTCTTCTCCAAGTGCATGGTGGTGTTATAGAAATCCTGAAGAGTCCTCCATCTGATGTGTGTTTCTTAATATGAGTTTTTTATGCCCTTCATACACCAAAGTTGAAGACTGTGTTTTCTCAGAGATCTTGCACCTAGTATGAATCTTAAATAAAGACATGAATGTAAAGTGGAAATTTTTCAAACATATAAAGGAGTTAAAAAGTAAAATTAGATGTGTTATAATGTGTACACATACATAATACACTTTTCATAAAGGTTCTTTGGCTAAAATACAAGAATGGTACATTTGGGAAGAAGACAAAATGACTAAAATGTTAGTTACAAAATAGTATGGTAGATGTCGGTATGGAATATAATCGGCCATGTCAAGGATGGAAGTTTTTTAGAGGTGTTTAGGTGATCCAAAGAGATGATCTAACTTTCATTTCAATTTTTAAGTTCATAATATGATCTAACATCTATGTGAGAGGTAATTATTACAAGTAGACAATTTTAGTTGATGTCATTCCTCCTCTCCAAGTCAAGTTGAAGTATGAAGTTCAAGAATTACTTGTGGAAAGTTAAGTGTAAGATACCTTCATGAGGTCTGATTTGATTTGTTTAATATCTTATTTAAGTGTATGAATGTGCATTTGGAGATGTAGAGGGGGCAAGAATGTGAGAATGTATCTAGTGTGTTAAGGACTGAATTTTCACAGCAATAAGAGAAAGTATGAAGAGGAATATTTGAGTGAGAACCTTTAGTAGATGAATAAGAGTGAGAATAGATGGATTTGACTTGAAAAAGTGATAATAATCAGGTGTGGAAGAAAACACAAAGGAAGTGATCAAAAATTGTTAACAAGTCTAAGTGATTCCATATCAACTAGGGAGTTGAAGCTTCCTTATAAGTATCATCTTACAAAATGTCATTGGGAGCTTGACTGAATTTGGGAGGTGGATATTCCATGCATGTAAAATATTTCTAGAGATCAATTTTATTCTTGATTAAATTTTTGGATTTGTAGCTCCATGTTGAGTTGATGCTCAATTGTGAATCCAATTATAACATTTACAATACATTCTCATCCAAGCTAGTTCTTTGGTTTCATTGGGTTTTCTCCCTTGAAGGGTTTCCCACATTAAATCTTGTGTCTCTATGTATGCTCTTTTGTTGATTTATTATGTATGATTTTATTCTTTCAACATAACAAGGTTAAGGCAATTGAATTTTCGTAAAAGTTAAAGTGAGGAATGATTCACCCCCTCTAGTGCCTAGAATTTCCAACAAAGAGGACAAGGAGAATGTAGTGATATATGAGTTTTTACACTCAAATCACCTATGAAAATATCAAAAATCATCATAGGAGAGTGAATGTTTTACAATGTTCCTAGTAAGACTAATAGAAGATAATGTCCTTTGAAAGGGTTTATTTAGAGGCCAAATAAATGATTTCTACATATGGAAGCCTCTTCATTCAATTCAAGAAGTTCTCATAAATTCAAGTAGGTGGATTCGAAGGAGTACCAAATAATATTCCAATATAGTGCAATGACAATTTGATTCTAGTTGAACTTTATAGACAAATTGATGTACTACACGAGAACCTACAAGGACAAAAAGATCTCATGCATCCAATTCCCTACCTCACTAGGAAGTTACACTTCTAGGTCTACCCTTGATGCTCATAATGTTGAGAGTAATGTTTCAAAGTTCAAATTTCATACTTACAGGAAGATTTCTTCCTTTTATATTAAAGGTTTTATTTCAAGGAATCTAATAATGACCTCTTATAATGTGATAATATTCAAAGACTATTAGGAATATTTTCTGATGAGTACGAGGTAAGAAAAAGGTTCTTGAAAAGACTATCATTGCAAAAATTAGGTATATCAATATGTACAGGATTCTGAAGGTATGAAAGATGATGATTCTGACTTGTATATTATGGAATACACGAGTTATATTTAGTACACTCCTCTTCCTACCATCGATTGGTCTCAAAAGGAGAGAGACAATCGATGAGTTGAACAACCTTATGGTCCTAAGAACTAGGAATTGGTGTAATAAGAAGTTAAAATAGTTTATAGAAACAATGAAAATATGTTCTTTCTAAAGAAGCTTCCACCTCACAAAAAGAATTTCCAGCTCAAAAAACTCATTCCTCCTCACCCTTGGACTCAGGAACCAAGGTGTACATTAAAAAGACAAATCAAAAGAGGAAAATAAGAAGGAAGAAACACATGAGAAAAGGGTGGAACAAGATAAAATATAAGAATTGGTGGATGAAAATACATTTTCTCTGAAAAAATACCATAGCCATCTAAAGAGAAAGAAAAATTAGTGGAAGAACAACAAGATGAAGAGGGTGAAGAAGAATAAGATGAGGTAGAAATCATTGAACTATATACATGGAAAATAGATGTCTTTATACCTAAATTGGAGGTTATAAGACCACCCTATTATTTTTGTGACTTCCACTCTCGAGGTACCAACTTCTCAAATTTCCCGTTCTCATAATGTCCTTACATTTCCTCCTCCTCCAACTCCTTCGGTGATTCTTTCACATGGGTATAACCCATTATTGATAGAAACAAAATTAAATATCCACATATGATTTAAATTATAGGGTTTGATGTAATGGCTTCTCTACTTGGGTAAAAATCCTCCCAAGAAATCCAAGACAAATTCTCATCTAGTTTCAAATTCTAAAGGACAAAAATTATTATAATTTTATAAACCAAAAGGATACAAGAGTGATAAATACATATCTATTTCTAACTTAGAACTCACTATAATTTCACTTAGAGAATAAAATCCAGAAGGAGAGGTGCACAATCTTAGGGATATTGTCTCCAAAGTCATTGAGAGAGTAGAATAAGGAAAGAAAATTCAAGAGCATCTTGAGGAGAAAATAAAAATTATTTCAAATTTCATAAAGTATTTCCTCTCATAAGATAAGACTCCTCTCAATCCTACTCCCCTCCCCTGACTTCCACCTATTGTTGCCACTGTTGGGATAGATATCAAAGTTATCATATAAATTCATAAGCATGTTGTATTTGACAAAGCATTTGAGACCTAGGTGGAGGGAATTATATTTTTAGTTTATAATATATTGATGAAACATATAGGGTGTATGATAATATACCTTTTTCCCAAAATAAAATCAACTCAAGAGTTAACACAATTGATAAGGAGCTAAAGATTTGGGTAGATTGTATTCAAGATATCTAAATCATGAACACAACTGATGAAAATATTCTCCTTTCTCACAATATTTTTGATGATTCAAAGAGAAACCTATATAAGACGTGGACCTATAGTTTGGAATGGAGAATTAATTTTCTATAGGGAGTTGTAACTTAGATACGAGACATAGTATAGAAAGGTGAATAACTGAAGGATGATATCTTCTTTGATTTATAAGCACTTCATTGCTGATTCTATAAGAATAATTCTAGAGAAAGGAATCTAGATGATCAAATCAAAGAAAAATTCAAATCACTAATCAAAGAAGATCTATTCAAAGAAGACTCGATCAACAAAGAAAAGATGGAAGATCTCTATAAATTGCACAATGTCATGGTATTGAAAAGAAAGGGACTTGTGTAGAATGGTGGAATTGCAAAGGAGATGGAGTACTCTCTTGGAAGTTGGTTGGATGCTCTCACAAACACCATAGTCCCTAAGAGCATGGAGATTTCAATTGTTGTGACTAAATTTAGAGTACAAGATGTCAAATTGAAATTGCAAAGCCTCAATTATTCCCACTACCCCTTCCTCTTCGGGCTCATAGTTTTTCCTAATTGTCTTATTTTTGAGTTGTCTTTATTATTCTAAAAATCAAAATTGTAAAATAAATCCAACTTATGTAATTAATTAATTAAGTGTTTAACACTTAATTAAAGACAATTAGTTAGAAAAGGTAGTTACATCATCCCTCAACCTATATAAGGCCTCATTCTCACTTGTAAAGTGGTTGGATATTGGTGTATTTGGATGTAATATACATATTTTTTTATCAATATAAAGAAAACCTTTCCTTTCTTGTCTAAGTTATTTCCATTTCTCTTTCTTTCAATCTGATTAATGTGGTATTTTGTTATACATGAAATATGAAACTTTGTGTTTAAATCCATGAAGTGAAATGTGTTGAAATTTGTTTCAATTTGTATTTGATGTGTTATGGTTTTTCGTTTATGCGAGACAACACATGTTTTTAGTTCCATTTGCATGTATAAGTAGAACAAAAATATGTAATATCTTTATTTGAAAGTTTTTCTTCTTCATTTCCCTCTTTTACATTCATTTGGTAATCTTGGAGAACAAAGGGGGATTTATTTATCTTTGATCAATTAGTTAGTTGTAATTGTGTTTCCCATACTAACTTTTCTTAACTTATTCATGTTGTTGTGATTCCTCCATGCCTTTTTAGTTCTCTTTTGTATTGGAAATAATGATTCAAATGCCATGGTCACTAATATCCTCATCAAAAATTAATTAGTTTGTACATTTTTATATACTTAGGGTTTTGAATTTTGAATAAGGAACCTCCCCATTAAAGAGGATGGATTGTTGTCCCCTTTATAATACTTGATTGTTCTCAACACTATATTTCCAACCCAAAAGTAGGAAGAAAAGCATGATAAGGAAGAAAGTTGATGTTTTTGTGAATTTCTAACATTTTTCAAACATGTAATTTTCTAATATGTTTTTACATCTTAGCATACAACATGTAGATTGACTTGGACAATTTCCATGGGAATCGATCATATGTATTTAGGATGGTCAAATTTATAAGGTTGAATAGCGTAAAAGTGTAAATAAAGTTGATTTATTACTTTATTTTTGTATTTAGAATTAGTGAAAAGGTACACCTATCCCTATTTTATGTTCTTTATTTGTCAATAAATGTAATAATGATCAATGAATTCATGGAATTTTATGGAAGGTAATAAGGAATTTTACAATTGGAGTAAAAACAATTATTATGGGATTTTGTGAAAAAAAGAAGCATTTGTTGTATTTTTCCAAAAATAAAGGAATGCGAAGATCAGAAATTTTATAATTTTTGTTGACATTAATCCACGATATTACATTATTTTCTTTATGTATAATACAATGTGCTTCCTTTTTATCCTAGAATTTTGTTACTAAGTATTAGTCTAGTTTATTTTTATTTTTCTCAACTTGTGTGAGTAGATTAGGATCTAGATATTCCATTATAAAGCACGAGCCTCTCTTTCCCTCTAATATTCTAATTCTAACATTCTATGAGAACTACCGCCTCTAATTTCTAATTAATTTATTTACAAAATGAAATCTATTGGGGTGAGATTTCCCCCGATTAGATTAGTGATTATATTGTAAATATTTTTGTTGATATTAGATTAGAATAAACATGGTGTTTCCCCTTGCTCGAGGAGGGACTTTTTACTATGTTCTTTTGGTTAAACACCATTCTTTTTATAAAAATATCCAACCAACCATTTTTGGTGAATCCACAAGGATCATGTACATGCAAGTTAGTATCATTTTTATTGTATAACTTGTTGCATTCCAATACCCACTTTATAATAACAAATTCCTCATTTCCTACCTCCTTTTATATATTTCCATTAGAGATGGATGGGAAATGTTTCACTCGTAGTGGTAGAGTGCAAGGTATAGTAGATCATATATTTAAATTGTAGTGGTTACATAGCTTCACTCCTACACCTCAAAGGTGAACACCTATACATTCAACTAGATTACCATCAATTGATCATAGAAGGACTACCTAAGGTGAAGGTGAATACTTCACTTACAGAGATTTATTACGAAGTGGAACTAAAGTACCATTGCATATAGTCTTTAATACCATGGCATAACCTCCTCCATCTTTAGTACCTGGGGATTAGCCATTCATCCTCTATATCTTTTTGAGACTACAACATGAGAAGCCTCATGGTTCACAAAATAACTTTCTAATGTTTAAAGGTGATGTAAAGAAACACCCTAATGAAGACATTATTGTGTTCTTCATTGCATGTGGAGTATTACAAGTAGAAAATGAAGATGTATATGTATGATTATTACCATTTTCCACTGCATTATATTGACGATTTAGCTACTATGCATTCAAAATTTGAATCTAGATTCATGCCTAGATAATATGCACATGCGTTATTAGCACAAATCACCCAAATGGATAAAGAAATGAATAAAGATCCACATGAGCGCATGCAAGATATTTTTTTTCAAGTTCAAAAGTTGATTCATAATATTTATACACATGATATGCCCACTTTGAAAAATTAGAGGTTACTCTTTGTTAATTCTCAACATCTTACAATTTTCTTTCTTTTGAGGAGAGCATGAATTCCAAATCATCTACTACAAATCCATGGCTACAAAAATTGAAGATGATTTAATTATGGAAAAAAATCAAAAAGAGAATATTTAGAACCAAATGTCAAATATATTCTCAAAATATGATTGATCAATGATACAAAAGCTATAAAATGATTTGTTGGTATTAATATTTTTTTATCAAAATGATCCAACTAATGCTTACAAATAAATATCTTGAAGGAACTTCACCAAAATGATTGATAGGGATAGGAATCAATTTTTTTGCATCTTAGAAAAGGGTGGCATTAGAAGTCCCTCTTGTTAATGCAATTATTGTAGTAGTTGAAGAAAGAGAAGAGGTGGTTGAATAAGTGGAAGATGATAATAAAGAATTTAGATACATTAAAGAAACCAATGATGATCGACTAGTGACCCAAATATTTTTCCTAGAATATGAGGAAGAATACGAATATGACAATATTGTGAATGATATGAATAGCTAGTCATTTTTATTTTCACTTGTTTAAAAATTTATAAGAAGAAAGCCAAAAATATAAAGGAGAAGGCTACATAAAAATAAGATCCAAATCCCACTCCAAATGTCATATGAAGAGGGATTCATTTTCATATTCAGATGAAAGAAAGACTCTTGAGAAAAAGATAAGATCTCCTTCTACTATTTCTAAGACTAGTATTGTACCCATACAAAAAATATGAAAACCATTCCAATTCATTAGTCTCTTCTAGCTCCACATTTTATATTATTGACCACACCGAAAACAAAGATTCAAATGTCGGGAAGCTAAGTACCTTCAATATAATTGCATTTAGTTTGATAGACTATTCAAGTTTTTAAAGATAAAGTATACTATTCCTTTGAAGAATTATCCTAATGGGATTCTTTCCAATCCTAAACATATTCCTTCAAAACAATATTTCCTCAAATCTTCATTAGGAAAGATTTAAACATTTTAATTTTCCCTACTCATTAATGGCTTCAAGATTAGTAATTATATCATTGATTTGGGAACCTCAAAAAACATCATACATGTTAAGGTAGCTCATTCTCTAGGGCTTCACCCTTATCGAACATTTAGGGAATTATTATTATATGAAAAATAAACAAGTTCCTCTTCTTAGACAAATAAATATACCCAATTTGGATTTTCAACATTTCCTAAGAAGAGGTCAAGATGACCATCTTAGTATCGGATATTCTAGTTTCTTATAGAGTGTATTTGGGAAGAGTTTTTGTATAAATGTAGTGGTGAAATCCACATGGATTAGTACCATGAATGAATCCCTTGAAATAGGGTGATGTAGAAACTTGAACATGAAGATCAAGAAAAGTGTACAAAGAACCTAGTCGGATGATCCATGAGCTTGGATTTTAGTTGAAGATTTAGGCTTGTGAATTATACACACCCAAACATTACGTGGTACTACATGGAAAGGAAGTCAGGTCTCGATGATTCAATAAACTCCTTCCAAGATTAAAAATGAGATCCAGATCCTCATTCTCTCCCTTTTATTCATATTTTATCCCAATGTATCCCTTCACTCTAGGTTTTGGACTTCACCTTTGTTCGTAAACTCATTTTCTAGCTATTAAGTCTTACATTTCAATGGTGGTTGAGAAACCACACTTTTTCCAGAGTTGTGGTTATGCAACACTATGGTTATTATGCAACTACCCTTATGAAAACGGGGCAATTTTTTCACCATCTAATGTGAAATTAAAAAACCACATTTTTGAGCATGTGTTTTGATTTTGACATGACTTTCTCTCGCATTTCTTGGTTAAATTGGCTAGATTTAGGTTTTTGGACTAGTCTTAAGTTCATATTCCCTTTTTGCTAAATATAGTATGTTGATTTCTTCTCCTCAATTTGAGTCACCATTTCTTGATTGACATGTGTTCTTGACATCTTCTCCTCCAATAACTTATAAAAATGGCACTTTTATTCGTATCATGGGATACGTAATTTGTAATTTTTGAAGTGTTATGTAGTTGAATTTTGGAGAGGGTATACATAGATAGAAAATTCTTGACCATGTTTCCCTACTACTCACATTCTAGTTATTTTCCCTGCACAAATCAACCATCTATTATCATGATCTTTAGTTGATATTCACTGCCTTTCTCACCTTGATCAATTGGAATTCATATTTTGGAGGAGATTAAAGATAAGGACACATTGGATGCATCACATTTCTAGGACAACCTACCATAGTACTGTAGTGATTAGGTTAGAGTTGTATTCAATTATTTGAAGCTTTAGATATAGGCATTGTTTTTAGAGGTGAAATAAATAGTTTGTTTAATTTTTTAAAAATTAAGATCTCATCATTTCCCATACATTGTATTATTTATTTTCAATATATTTTCCATATAAGTTTTATTTCCTTGATACCTTTTTCCTAGCTTATCCCTATGGATCTACTTCTAAAATTGGTTGGAGGAATAAGTGGAAAACTCACATTTTACTTTTTTTGTTTGTTTCTTTTGATTAGTTTAGAAGTAATTCTTTTGGGGAAGGTTATATGATAAAGATTAAATTTCTTCTAAGAAGATTTCCATTCTGAAAAACTTGAGGTAGAATTTGTGTCGAGAGAAAGTTTTATTTTATTGGAATATAACCTTTGATTGTT
>CM031235.1:54750716-54943216 GCA_018340775.1 Taxus wallichiana var. yunnanensis
TACGAGGATAGTTTCCAGCTGCTCCTTAGATTTCTTGGGGGGCTGCGTCACTTTCTCCCTCCGATGTGTTTGCTCTGGAGTCATGACAGCGAATGATTCGCTGTTCATGTCTGCTACCACTTCATCATAATCATCTCCATCATCAATTCCCTCAGTGGTGAAGAAATTAACTCAAGATCCCTCAAGTTCCTCCGCCTCATCATCAAATTCCTCCACAAACTCCTCGCAAGCTTCATTATCCTCATCATCATCTGGTTCTTCAACCTCACAGGTCGCATTCACAGGGAACTTTAACAGGAGGTCCTTCAAGTGCTAGTCTTGTTTGAGAAGAAGGCAAACGATTTTTGGGCTGAAAATTCCTCCTTGGAACATCTGCATAAGGGGCATGCTGAGCCAATTGTTTCTTTATAGCAATGAGATCATTCGCAAGCTTTTGGACTAACGGATCAGTATTAGGCCCAGGAGTGGAGGAGGAGGAAGCAACAAACTTCGATTTGGAAGGGTCTCTTCTCAACTTCCCTGACATGATCAAGTCATCCTCGATACTAACAGCAAGGGTTTGATCCTCGACCAATGTTGCGAGATTAGCCCTTCTTAGTGCATAACTAACTTTGGGTGATTGAGCATTTAGGAAGAAACATTTTTGAATTTGATCAACAGGTTGGGTATTTACAGAATTTTATTGATCAATCTGTTGAATCGGGCCACAAATTCTCTCATGGGTTCTTGCGAATCTTTCTTTATCTGAGAGATTTGGGCTAGCAAGGCATGTACATCTTCTGCCGGCTTGAAACAGTTTTCGAACTGAGTTCTCATGGTGTCCAAGTCGGTGATAGCACCAGCTGGAAGGTGGTAGAACCAATCAGCAGCATTATCTTGTAACGTCTCAACGAACAGCCTTACGGAGACGTCTTCATGTTCGACTCCCAGAACTCCACATGCAACAATGAAGGCTGCGATGTGTTCATCAGGATGCACTTTGCCATCACCTTTGAATTTAGGGAAGTTCTTCCGGTTACCTCTGGGTAACTCATGCAAAGGCTGAGTAAGGGCTAGGGGCCCGACACGATGACCCCATGGTAATGGTGCCGCCATTCTTGGAAAAACGGCTTGGAGAGGGACTGCAACACCAGTAAGAATCAAAGCTTGAAGATTAGGGCTAGCTGGCTCTGAAGGAAAACCACCCGTGGGAATTCTGTCTTGAACAGGTGGAGTGCTTGTCGAACGAGTCCTTCTATTTGTTGAAGGGAAAGGAAAACCTTGCTGCTCCAAAAGCTGAAACTGAGAATCTTCAACACCAAGGGCCCTCCTCCCTCGAGTAAAACGTGGAGTCACCAGATCAAAGGATGATAAAAATTTCAGAACTGGAATGCGATGTTCCCAGTGAGTCACCAAAAGCTGTTGGTCATCAAATAGGACTTTATGAAGAGCAACAGTCAGGGGACAAGAAGTCCCTCCTCTTTAATGGGAGAGGTTCCCTTATTCAGAAATGAACCTATTTACAAATGTACAAAACATGATTTGTTGGTTAAACTTGGATATTACGAAAGTGTTTTCTATAAAGATCATCAATTCCAAAAGGATCCGAGGAAATGAGAGTATGGGAAAGAGTAGAAAGGAAACATACAAAATTATAGATATCGAGTAATTCTTTATGTATGTGAAGTCACATAGAATTGAAACAAGATCATTTGTATCAAATAAATAAGATGGAATTCAAAGACACAAAGTTACTCAGTAAATAACATCTGCTAGAACAAAAGTTTCTTAACATGACACATTCATTAATCAAGGACACAAAGTTCCTTCTTGGTTATACAAGATCACCAAAGCTTGCGAGTTGAAGAGTATGCAATCGGTAAGACTAACAAACTTGAGACAAATGAGCTTCACAAAGAAAATAAATGAAATCTTAGGAATAACGAGAGATCGAGATAGACAAAGAATGGAAAGTCCTTCAGTATTGATTTCTTTTATGATATATTTACACTTTTTCAGAAAATAAGCCAAGTTCTTCTTCCTTTTAGAATCACGTAGAAATGCCATTATATAACTTACAAATCAGTTACTCTTCAGTAATCAGCTTTTTTTAACCAAGAATAGTTAAGGACCGCCAACTGCAATACCTCAACTTCTTACAAAGAAAACGGAAAAAGAAAGGGAAGAAGAGAAAAGAATAAGGAGAAGAAGACAGGTGGCCGGTTACTGGGAGGGACCCACTGACTTCAAAATCTGCTGCCTGAATTTCTTCAATGCCTCGGCTATGTCTCTACCATGAGGGACTGACGTGTTGGTCGCAGACTGAGTCCAAAATCCAAGACACTTTTCCATCTCTTTATCAAACTCGACATGAGTATGATAATCTTTATTTGCTTCTTCAATGGCAGATTGAAGAGAGCAAATCTCCTTCATTTTATCCTTGGAGATGGAACTTTCCTTGAACAGATTATCTTTGACAAAAGCTCTGAATTGAGCTTTAATTTCTTGCAAGGAAAGGAGTACACCAGAAGTTTCATCTTGAAGATGGCAGTGTATATCTTTGAAAGCAGAGACAACCAGTGTCTTGAAGGCTTCACCCTTCTGCCAGCTGTTCTTCAGTTCACCCAAAGCCTCCTCCAATACTTTGATTTTCCACTCCACACTGTAAACCCAGGACTTTGACAGATTATCCTTTGCATCATCAAAAACCTTATTCGCCAGTAAGATATTCTCATTTGTCTGTCCCATAAGGCGAGGTCTACTATGCAACTGCTCCAGAGTTTGAGCTCTTTATCCATGATCCCAATAGTAGAGGAGAGCTTCTGTTGCAAATTGTTCACTTTTCCATGGAGTTTAAAAGCTTCATCGATGAAGTTCAACCCTGCAACAAGCATATCATCCACCATGGCTTCCATAGCTCTGCCATAGATGGAATACTTGTGCATGTCTTTGATACTTTGTACTTCATCTTGGCTCAAAATTACAGGTGGTGGAAGAGTGGTCAACGGAGTAGGGTCCAAAACTTTGTCCTTAGACAAAAGAGACTTGATGAAACCTGTGAGAATTTGGGCCTGTTCTTCCAACTGTTCAATAGTTTGCTGCCCTTTCTCTACCCTCCCAATGACCCTTGTGACTGTTTCCTGGAGGTTGTGAATTTCACCTTCAGGGGTAGACTCTCCCATTGGAATTCTCGAGAGCTCTAAGTCAGATACCTGCAAGTCCTGCTCTGATTTATCCGTTGTAGGCTTGGCAATCTCCAGGAATTGCTGACCTTAAGCATCAGACACTATTCTAGAGGTAGTTCTGGCTTTCTTGGCACGAGAAGGAGTGGTGCCCAACAAGGCTGCGACAACATCAAAATTTGACCCTGAACTCCGAGAGGAAAATTTCCTCTTCCTATTGTCAACCAAAGGTTGCACCCACGCAAAAGAGGAAGAGGAATCAGCAGGGGGAGCAAGAGGGCCGAGAGACAGAGAGCTCATGACACTCAAGGTCTGCGCAGCTGTGGTCTCAAGTTGAGACGTGAGAAGGGGCTGGACACAATTGCTGCTGAAGAAACGACAACACTTGGAAGTTCAGTGCTCTGGACTTCCTTATCCTTATCTGCTGGACCTTCAGGAGCATCCGCAGGGGCTGGCACTTCACTTTCTTCACTTTCACTGAGAACAATGATGTTCTCCGGTCCCATAGGAATTTCTACCTGCTTTCTTTGAGGATCATTTTCCACAGGCTCCTTCTTAACCTCCTTGAGTTTCTTCTGGTACACTTGAGTGGATGAAGAAGGAGTGGAAGCTGTAGGTCCTTGTATTGATGAGGCAGGTGGGGTTTGCACTGGTGTTTCTGACCTAGGAACCGATGCCTCTCTCCTTGGTGTTGAAACATCCTTGGAAGAGGATTCTCCTGAGTGCCTTCTGAGCTCTCAAACTTTCCTATCAAACCAGACCTTAGTCCTGACTAAGACTGGAGCAAGGATCTCAGCCAGATCATCTTTTTCTTTCCTGTTCCAATCCAAGTCCTCCAAGGGGGTGTGCTTAATCACACTGTCATACTCATATGAGTATAGATCAGAATTTTCATCCTGGAGTCCTTCGGAACTTGGTACAAGCCGAGTTCTTGGATCAATTGCAGGGAGAACCTGCCACAATGCCTTCTCCTGGCCTCAAAATCATCTGCACAGTCAGCCCAGTAGTCTTCTGTATCTACCCTATGATGGTAGATTATCTTGATGTTCTTTTTCAATAAATTTCTTCAAGTCAAAGCAAGTTCTTGGCTTGAAGAAATGAACGTGATAGGGACCAGGGCTCTCTCTATGTTCTGTGCGTCCAGTATCATTTTACAAGTGTAATTTCCCAAAGAAATGGGAAAGTGCAAACCAGAAATCTTCTTGTCTCTGCAGGTTCTGTGCAGTTTGTCTAATTGCCTGCATACTTCGATCAAAGCCATCTTATCATTGCAGAACATGGGAAGCCGCAGAGGGGTGCTCTCATAGCCAGCAAGCCTGATATAAGAAAATTTCCTGAATTGGATGAAATAAGCACCATATTGCGATATCAGGTTCATGGCTTCATCTGAAAACCTTCTAGCAAGATATCACCTTGAAAGCAGCGGCGACTACGTACATGGTGAAAGCATCATTGACCCTTCTGAAATTATGATTGCTGGTCTCCAGGGTGAACTGCGGGCAGTAAGCATATACTGGATCATCTTTGTGAGCGTCGATGTAAGAAAAGCCAAACCATTGCCGTGACACTGCCAGGGTATACATCAGGTACGAAGTCATGTAGAACTTCTTCATTTGCTGCACATTGGACAGCTGCTCCGTCAAATTCATGCTTATGATTTCCACCCAATTGATATTTTGCGTTCCTTCGCACACCATGCTGATGAGCGGGCACATCCAGAAGTGAAATTCGTTGGTAGAGGGCAAACCCATAACCCGAGCCAGCAAGATTATGAAGTCTGACAACTCTTCATTGAAATCTACTCGGAAGAGGGTTTTGGTCAGACGAGAAGCTCCTTTCTTAGGGTTCTTCAGCCAGGACTTCGCCACTCGTGCCTTATATTTGTCACTGTCTTGGTCGAACAGGGCCTGTGCTTGATCCCGGGAAACGACTATGGCATTATCCATCTCTGGAATCCTCAGAGCAGTGCTAATGGTGGCAGCATCCAGTTTGGTGATGAGTTCCCCGTGTATATTGGTCAATTCGCTCGAAGCGGGGTCGAAGTGAGCTCCGCATGAAAGCACGGTATCAGCACACTGTACCGAGATCGGGAAACCGCCAGCAAAGGCCAAACCGCTATCGTGAATCATTTGTGCCATTGGTGTAGGGTTTGCATCTGCCATCCTCACCCAAAAATCACCGAAGTCAAGATGTCGAGCTTCACTGTCCCCAATATTGAGAACGGCAGACTCTAGTGGTGAAACTTGTTCCTGTCCCTGGAATTTGATCTTCATATTGATAGTCTCAGAGCCACAACCTAAACTCGGAAAGGAATTACATTAGGGGCGGGTATGTGCAGGAAATTAGATTGCGGGGGTTCGGGAAAAGATAGCAAGGAAGCAGTGTGAAAAATGTAAAAGGGGGTCTGCCCGTTATATAGCCGTTTTGGAGAGAGAAAGGAAATCAATGCGCATTAAATTCATATCTACCAATTTGACAAGCAACATATTCGGGTAGAGCGGGAAAAACTAAGTATGAATGGCACTTGGTTCGCTTGGGACATGTGAGACGTGAATGCGCGAAACACGCGGCTCGGCCGATTCGGGCGAAGCAGGGAGAAGACGCACAAATGCATTTTGGGACATTTGGGACGAAAACGTGTGAAGTACACGGTTCGGGTGTTTCGGCCGAAAATGGAACAAAAGGCCCATTTGAATTGGGACATTTGGGACATGAAAGTGTGAAGTACGCGGTTCGGGTGTTTCGGCCAAAAATAGAACAACTTGCTCGATTAAATTTGGGACATTTGGGACGAAAAGTGCGAAGTACGTGGTTCGGTGTTTCGGGCAAAACGGAACAACTTGCCCGATTAAATTTGGGACATTTGGGATGAAAAGTTCTGATGGGCCTGAAAATGGAACAACTTCGGGGATTTTGGCCGATCGGGAACGAACGCACTTTTGAACTTGGGACATTTGGGACAAAATTGTCCGACAGGGCCAAAAACACACAAAAAGACCCAAAAAGAAGACTTTTCTCAATTTCTCGACTTGGTACACTAGAGAAGACACTTAAACTCAAAAATTTTGAATTTTTAGTTTCATAAGAGCAGAGGAATTTTGAGCGGACAACAATGGGTGGATGAGGAAGGCTAGCCGTTGGGATGGCCCCTAAAGTAGTAATAGGTTTAGGCAAGGAAGATGATGTACATGTGGGTTTAGATGTAGATACATGTTGGGTTATGGGTAGAGGTGTAAGTTGAGCCATAAGTGGTATCTCGGGAGAATTGTTAATAGTTGTGGTTGTGTTTGGTTTGGTTGTCCAAAACACTTTTGGATAGATAGTGGAGGGTCAGTGAGTGACATCTACATTTGTGTTGAGACGGGAAGTAGAAGACGCCTCCAAAGTAAGGCTTTATCCACATAATCCGGTGGTCGATAAGCATGAAAATGGCACCGTAGTGGGTGGGGTTGATGTGGATCTAATGGCGATTCCCATAAAATGTGTTTTGAAGCGGAAAATCACTAGCTTCAGCCTCTATGGGTAAGAGAGCCGAAAGTAAGTCAACAAGATCTTGGGTGGCTGATGGAGAATGGTCACCTAGAGGTAACAAAATTTATACTAGATATTTGATAGGTGGAGGAGATGATGGGTTCTCCTCCGTGGGTGGAGGAGATGAAAAAATGTTTCCCGTGGATCGAGAGTTATCTGCTGGTGATGGCTCTCTAGGTGAAGAAGCCAAAGTTGAAATGGTCTTGCTATTAATAGAAGGCTCCTTCACACGTGAGGGATGAGATGAAGGGTGTTCCTTTGTGGGTGGAGGAATAGGTGAAGTGGGTTCATGTGTAGGTGGAGGAATTTGGGCCAATATTTCCTCTATGGAAGGAATATGAGGTAATTGGGAGGTAATTGGTGTGTCACTAAAAATAGCATGGACCTCGCAGGTATGGCTATCATTAGTTGAGGTCTCTCTAGTTTGATCAGAAGAAGGGGTGTGATTAGGAAATGGTTTCTTAAAGATGTGTAGGTTTTGATTGGTAGGTGCATTAGGATTATCAAAGACTAACTCACCATTCTCGAGCATTTCCTGGAAAATGTTTTTGAAAGTGATGCAATTGTCATCATTATGACCTTTTACCCGATGATAGTTATAGAATCCGTGATCTTTGTACCATGAAGGTGTGGGGCGAGTAGGATCAAACCTAGTGTGTGGTTTTATTGGAGGAAGGTTGATGGCTCCAACTTTAATGAGATTTTCTAAAACAGAAGAATAAGGCTCCCTAATTGGGGTGTATTTCTATTGTTCTCATCTGAATTGAAAGGTATGGACAGGAGAAAGATTAGATGAGGGCTTAGCCTGATTTGATGGATGAGCTAGGTCAGCCTTGAGTACCACTGTGTTAGTGGTTCCCTTGGATTTTGAATAATTATTTTGTGGTTTTGAAGAAGAAGAGGTATCATTTGACTTAAATGTCAAGTTCTTATTATGTAGTTTAATTTTATTTTCTTCGATGGCCCGAATCTCTAGCTTTCATGCCATGGTGAATGCCTCATCAAAGGTTTAGAAATTCTGCACCTGTAGGGTCAGCAAGATATATCTAGCACAAGCCCAAGTGAAGAGATCTATGAGTTTGGTTTGTGGTAATTGGAATGTGAGTTGATTGATCAGGCTACGCCAACGAGTGACAAAATCTATGATAGAATCATTATCATATTAACACGTAGAGTATAGGTCGATCATGGTAACCTTCTTAACAACATTTATGGAGAATTAATCCAATAAAGCTTGGGCTACCTAATTAAATTAAAAGATAGAATGCCTAGGTAACCCACTATACCATTCTAATGTGGGCTCGGTCAGAGACATGGGAAATGTCCTCAAAAGCAAAGCATCATCATAAGCAATCGAGATAACACCCATGTTTGAAAGATTGTAAATGTTGTTGTGGGCCCTCTTTACTACTGAAGTGGTTAAATTTAGGCATTTCCCAATGTACGGGATATGGACGAATAGGAATGGATGGGTGTATGGGCTCATTACAAATCTCATCGTAGGTGAGAGAGTTGCGTGAGCCAGAAACTGATGCCTCTATTGTCTGCATCTTGTCCATCATTAAATTGATTAGGTCATTGGTAGGTGGTCTTTGGATGGGTACCTCCTATAGCATAAGAGGGTTGGTGTTGGGCATATGATGGAGGTGGCATTCCAGTATATGGCGATGCCATATAGGTAGGTTGAGAATGAGGGAGTGAGATAGGGGTACGTACCTAGAATGAATGATAGATGAAATGGGAGATTGTTGATAGTACGGATATGGAGGTGGAAGGATCAAGTGACTCTAGTAGCGATGGGGGCTAATGATTTTGAAATAGAAAGGATGATGTTTTGAAAAGGGGTAGGGGTTATTAACACTAGGGGTGGTTGCGTTGCTATGGGTATATGTGAGATAATAGATGTGGATGAGGTTATGTTCGGTGGTTGGCAAAGGTATGGTAGATGTTGCATGGTGCAATAGACGTGGCAGATGTGGTGGTCATAGTAGGTATAGGACCTAACTCCGAAATGATTGGGGAAAGGAAGGTGCGGGTAGTGCGGAGCCGAAGGGGTTAACATAGAAGTAGGAACAAGTGTCGATGGGATAGATATGGGCATGACATATATCAACTAACCCGAGGATAAAGCGTAAGGTGGCATGGTTCTCGGTCAAGGAGTCGTGTGAACTCCTCATCACCCGTGGAAATAACGATAGGTTGGGTAGGATCCATGGGTGATAAAATAGAAGGTAGTGAAGGACCAGGTTGGAGTGGTTGACAACTAGTGTGGAATATGAGGGTGTTTTTCTCTGAAGTCAACACCATATGAACAAGTACTTGATGTGGTAGGACTGCTTTTTGTAAATGACACAGAAATACAACAGAAATAGGAAAAACAAGTGGTGGTAGGTGGATTAGGTACAAAATGTCAGCTGGAAATTTGAATAGGCTAACTGATGTCGGTTAGGGTAAACCAACGTCGGTCACAGATAACCATGGTCGGTCACTGTGAAAAATGGAAAGTTTTCTAAAACAAGGCAAAAGGCTAATAATCTACCGGTAGATAAGATACGAGATGGGTTTTATCAGGACAGAGAAGATGATGAGAGTTACAGAGACTTTGAATAACAAAGAATATGAAATAAGTGTCCTTTTGGGCAGGTTAACCAAAAGAACAGTAAATCGATGCCGGTTGGGTAAAACCGGTGATGGTTAGAGGGTAACTGAAGACGGTCACTAGACTGGCACTGGTTATTGTGAGATTGAAACAGAGATGAAGAAAAGGTGGTTGTGATTTAAAATCAAGTGTGGAATCAAACCCAGAATTCTAAGAATGATGAAAATGAGGTCCAGGCACACTTCGCACAAAGTTGGAATACACCAACTATGCTAAGGAGCATGCAAGGAGAAACAGAAAATGAAGAACGTGTTCTCTCACCTCAAAATGCAAGCCAAACAGAAACACTAAGAAAAATATGATCCTAAGAGTGCTCTTTCCTTTATGTTTTTTCAGCTTATGCTATTTAGAAGACTGACTCATGAAATTTAGAATAGATTTTTTGGTGAGGAAGGTTTCCTACGAATAAGGAGATTTACAAGGAAAGGTTTCAGGTTATGTTATGGCGGGGGCGGGCCATCCTCTAAGATAATGACTCGATAGAAGTAACGAGCTGGGTTCCCACTGTGTCGTGATCGTGTGATCACTTACAGCTTCTTCCTGGGTAAGATATTGTTTAAGAATGTGTATATTTTTCAATTTTGTGATGTTTGGGTAAGACTCGGAGAGAGAAGAAGAGAAAGGAAGTTCTTTTCTATGATTCGTTTGTCAACCATCAACTGGGCATGACTTCTAACATATAGGTTTCCCTCATTTAATGTGAGCTAATGCAGAAAGCAAAATGAAATGCAGTTGATTTTAAACCCAAATTGAAATATTGAATTTGATGACACAAAAATGAATAGGAGAGAGTATGATCTTTCACTAATGTATTACAAATGAAAAAGAAGAATAGTTATTTTTATAGCACCAAAACACGATTGCTTTGAGACAAATAGAAAGAAGAGAAGATTCTAGGGGAGAAATTTTAAAGTGAGAACCTTTCAAAAAGGAAACAAACATACAAATTTTCACCTAGAAATGAAAAAATGCAAGGAACCCTTAATGGGTCCCACTAGGCGTGCTAAAATGTTTCACCTGATTCTTAGAACGTTTCTTGGAATGTGACAAAATAGATAAAGGGGCTATGAGGAATACTTGTAAAAGCTGGTTGAAGGTTGTTGCACACGTATGAATTCTTGATCCACACCATCGTGAGAGCTTCCTTTTGGCTAGCAGGAACTACCCTGAAATGAACAACAAGACAACCCAAAAGAGATTAAATAGCATATGAAAGTGGGCTGCCTAGCGTATACTAGTGCCGGGAAGTGTGATACTCCCTCGAAGGTTGTCAATCCACTTTGTTTAAAACAACTCAATGTTAACAATAAATAAAACCCTATTGTAGTTAAAATGATTTAGGTATCTCATTCGATTACAATAAGCAAATTCGTTCACAACAGGCTAAGCTATGATTGAATCTGAAGGGTAGGATCTCTATCAAAGTACTGGTACTGGTCAAGGTCTGATTTTGGGCTATTTTGGGTATTTGGTGGGGAAGTTAAGCTTTGTTCTTGGTCTGAGGGTAAACATAGAGACCGACATCGGTCTAGTGTAACTGATGATGGTTTAGGATGAGTGGCGATAGTCATGGGTAATTAGTATCAATACGATCAAGTGACAGAGACTTATTAAAATCTTGGTGTTGGGACAGTGTCCGAGGCTAAATGAAAATGGAGAGGGTAATGGAAAGATCTATGGAGATCTTAGATATGCTCGAGATTTTTAACATTTAGGTATGGGAAATTTAGTGGTGTGGGTAAAGGAATGATCAAACTTGCATGAAAGTAAATGGTGGGGATAATGGGAGTGCAAGTAGAAACCGATAGTAGAGGTAACATAACCCGCTAGAATGAAAATGGATGAATTTTGGTCAACAAATACTTACTTGTTGTGTGAATTTGATATATGGATGGCAATGGCATTTGATCATATGGATGGAATTTAATGTAGTGATGACACTTCCCTAGATGCTTCCATGAATGAAAATGGCTCTGTGATCATTTCTAATGTTGGTTGTGGATGTTTAGATGCATGTACGAATGTTGGTTCTACTTGCATGCAGCTCTGGTTTTGTCTCTTTTGCTCTCTCAATGTTCCAACCTTGAAATAAGGTTTTTTTAGGGAATAAATTGTAAATGACGACGGTTCTGAATGACCGGTGGTGGTTTAGGGTAACCAGTGTCAGTTAGGGCGGGATTTCCTATGTTTTCTAAAATGGGTAGATCTCCTTGATTTCTTGGATCCTATTCATTTTTTATCGTGGACTAAAATGGAAGATTCCTTTCTAATAGGAGGGAATGTGGTTAGAGGGAATGTAGGCTTTGATTTTTATGGTTTAGATAGGTCTTAGTTAGTTATGGCAACATACTGAGAATAGGTCTAGGGTGAGGTGGCTAGGTGAGGTGATGGTGTGAGAAATATCTCAATTAGGATATTTAAATAATAAATATTATGAGATCATGAATTAATTTGATTAAATTAATTAAATTAATATTAGAGTGGGGTGTAAGGGGCCATGGTTAGGTGAGTGTGTTCAAGGTGATTATTTGATGAGGGACCTAGGGAGTGTGACCCAATTTTATGTCTACAACATGAAGAGAAAATCATGTCATTTTCCTTATACAAATAGTCCACAATCCCGAATTTGAACTTCTAAAAGAGTGCAACTCACTATTTCTGTTAGTGTACAAAAATCTTCATATTTTACAAAATTAGCTTCTTCTACCAACCAAAAAAACATACAAACTGTAGAATTATCCTCATTACCTAGACCCATTATTGAGTTACACCATTCCATGATGAATTTTCCATCAATCAACTTGACACTACCTTTGTATTTCAATTCTTCTCTTTCTATGGCTATTTTAATACATGCTCATGCACCATCATTTTCTCCTTTTCCATATCTCGACCTCGGTGAAATTGCAAAACATCTCATATCCTATAATCCTGCTCAACCAATAGAACATTCATACATTCTTTAATTTTGATGTACAATTATCTCGGCCATATGACGTGTTTATCAAATATGATGTTTCTATTATTCAAATTGCGATAGAATATCTCAAAATAACCTTGCATGAACTCTAATGAATTTCCACGATCATCACTAATATAGAAATGGTACTCCCTCAAAATATTTCTCTTCCTCTATGATGTCAAGAACATGAGTGAATATTATATGAACAAATATGGAATCCTGAATAGAGTTGTAGTATTGCGATTGCACTTCATTTTGTGGCTATAGAGTATAGTTCTCTGCAAAATCAACAACTGACACAATAGTACCAGCAGGAAATGTTTCCTTGCATAACCTGAATTACTCATCTAACCATCGAGCTTTGTGTGTGTGTCGTGCATGCTCATACACTATCTTCTCTCGAAATATAGTCATAAAATTTGATACAGTCATTTCTTTACTCACTAATTCACACCACTTGGATTATTTACCATCTTTTGAAGTGTATTCCACTAACTTATATTTTCATAAACTAACTAGTTCATTTCGATTACTTGTGTATTCTCTATGTGTATACATCTTTGAAAATGTTGTAAACCACCACAACTATCACAAGTTCCTTCTAAACATGATTTCTTATAAAGACAATTATCCTTCTTATCTTGTACAAAAACACTTGAAATGAAATATTTTGCTGATTTACATGGAACATTTATCATACACTCTGCAAAATATTCTCGGATGAAAAAAATTAACACATATATGCCGTAAAATATCATAATGCATAGAAAATTCAATAAGGATCCCATAACAAGTAGTCTTTGAGTGACTTATTTTAACATAAAAAGGTTTTTACATTTCAAAATACCTTTGACTAATTTGAATTTCAGGATGAGTCTCTTTAAACTTATTAAAAAATTGTGTTTGTGTCATATCCAAACAATGTTTAGGATGTGATTTACGGTTTCTAGAACCAATTCTTTTTTTTTTTTAAATTCATTAGTTGAAACCCTTGTATTATTTTTCCAAAATTCTAAAAACATTATTTTAGCTCATCAACTATATCTTTATCTTTTCGTTGCATCTACCAAAGAATGCCCATAATTCATTGTTATGTATATCTTTAATTCTTTCACGATGCTCTTAGATATTTTAATAGTGTTTTCCTATTTATTTTCAAAGTGCACTACTTGTTTTTATAATTAAACAATATTTTTTTGTTTCTTTACTTACTATAGTTAATGTAATAACATGTCAGGTAGTATTACTATCTTTGGTACGTGAGGTTGGACCTACTAATTGGTATGCATTCATTAGATTTTTTACAATAGATTTTTCACTGTTGGTCTTATATGTTCTTAGACCAAGGGTCTTCATTATAGGTCTATAATTAATATTTTTCATCATTTCAACAAATAATTGACATCTACATGTTTCATTTAAGTCATTAAAATATGTTTTCCATATTTGATTAGCTTTTCTTCTACAAGTGCATTGACAAATCTTATTAGTCATTGGATTTAAAATATTTTCATCAATCTCAAGTAAAAGTTTGGGTGTTTTCCACAAAATTTTAATTGGTGATTTCAATGGAAATGATTGTTGAATATCATATAAACATTGTTCATTTTCTATTTTTCATTCATCTTCATAATTTGGTAAAGAGTGTGTGTTTTCAATAGGTTGGTCATTTGGTGTAACATCTATGTTTAAATGTGGCATTGCATCGTCATTCATTGAATATTCATTATTTATTGATTCAATTGGTGTTTCAAGATATGTTTGCCATCAATTTCATTTGGAAGAGATGACATACCTTCATCTCCATACGTTGATTTATTTTTTCACATATTTTTTGTACTCGCTCCCTTGTTTTCTTTTTTATCTTATTTCTTGGATTTGTAGGATGATATACTTGCCTTTAGAATCATCTTCAATCTCTGGTAAAGACATGTTCAATTTTTTTTTCATGCCCTTTTTTCATTCATTCCCTTTGTTTTTCCAATTTCTTGAGTGTTTTCTTTTGTGGTCTCCTCCCCATAATTCTCAAATATCTTTATCACCACAAGACAATTGAAAAAAATGTTATTGAGTGTTAGGAATATTAAAAACAATACAAAAACACTCATATCTGAAAATATACTTGAATAATTCACAACAAATCCTCTACATAATACAAAATAAACAAAATTATTAATAAGAATAAAAAAGTGTAGGAATATGCAGCAATTTTTAGACAACCCGTGACCAAAGTGGACCAAATTAACAAATTCCCTTTATTTTTTTACATGTTTTCAGTTCATTTTAAGTGCATTATAATGCACCCACATTATAACACGAGTGCATTTCTTCTTCTATGGGTTTGAGATTCCCAATCCATAGGATTGGATTTACCTTAGATATCTAGCCCGAAGGATTGGGACCGTGTAATCCGTGAATAAATCCGTGTTTTACAAAAAAATCAAAATCTCATGTGTACACATTGATATTCCTTGTGTTATAACATAATATTCCAAAAATATATTTATTACGATGTCAAGCTCGGTTTTACCTTTGTGGCGATATGCTTCTTTCTAAAATATGATTAGTTTAAGGCTTTCATCCTTAATTTCTTTTACTAGTGTCTTATTTTCTTGTCAAAATGTATGCATACATTTTTTTACACAATTTATGATTGTTTCATCCAAATTAAAAAAAAGCCTCTTCTAAACTCTATTCTACACACACTAAAAAAGACTATTTTTCTCAAAGTTACGGGGGTGTACACACAAATATTTCATTTTTAGGATGTGTGCACATTGAAAATTAATAAAAATTATATATTCAACCAAAAATTATGAAATATTAGTGGGACCTTGTCATACCCCGTTAAGTCTATCTTGGATAAATAGATACTTTGTCAGTTGTAGGTGAAAATGTGTGTTTATATTTCTTGACTTGATTAAAGTACTGTAAAAATAATATGTTTATTGTTTAATCATGTTTATTTCATTATCTAGAAGGTAAATAATTATGGCTTGATTTTACTTAATAATATTGCTTCTTGATCGATCTTATACTTATGTACTTATTTTATTTCTGCAACTATGTGTAGTCAATCGATTTTAAGATCGTAGTAGGGTTGACTAAATTTTGTGAAGATCCTTGTTGGCAAACAAAGGTATATTTAGTAATCGGGTCATATACCCGGCTATTATTTGAGGTGTTATTTTAAAATCCATTATATGGCATTCATACTAATGTTGATTGGTTCATAAAATGATTAAAATCATGTCGTAGCGATAGAAAAATATACATACATACATACATATAATATATTATTGACTAAATGTATATGTGTGTGTGTGTGTGTGTGGATACATATATATGCATATAGCTATATACATATATTAATACTAATTGTTTATGTTTTAAGATTTGGTAGACCTTAATACGGTCAAGCTATTTCAATTTATATTAAAGTAATTTTTGGGTAGGGGCCATGAGCTCAACCAAGCCCCCACCCGAGATCGTAATGAGTTGTTCGCTACTTGCCACCCGAGCTAACTTTAAAATGTGGAAAAGCACATTGGTCAATATGCTGAAAATTTAAGAAAGAGTTTTTTTAAATTAATCCGACCATTAGATGGTGGATAACCACCCAAATCGATGGCGAGAGATTTTAGAAAAGATGTTGGGAAACGCCAAAGTTGGAAGAAACTAGAATGGAAGGGAGATAGTGAGGAGTTAGGAAGAATAAGGGAAAGTTTCATTAAATGAATTTTAATGTAGACCTTAGCCCTTGGGAGAAGCAAGAAGATTCTTGAGGAAGCTATTGCCGAGCTAAGTGGTTATTTGGTTTTTTATTTTCGATGTCGGTATTTTGACTCACCATGCAATATCTACAAGAAAAAAATATCATTTCTATTTTTAGAGCAATCATTAGGTATCTACATGTAAAATTTAGCTCCATTTTATTTATGAGGGAATATACATACAAGCTATGGATTTTATTGACCTCCTGTTTCAATTTAGAGTTATTCTTCTATTTGGATTTTCATGTGAGCATTGGAATATTTCTAGGAAGAAGAGGAAGGGTAAGTGCATGAAGTTGGGGGGCCAAAAAGTGGACAAAAACCCAAAAAAATAAAACACATACGTGTTCTATTATAACGTGATCACGTTTTAAATTGTCAGGTTTGGGATTTACCGAGGCATAACGCGTATGCATTATAATGCATACGCGTTATGCCTACTATAAAGAAAAAAAGAGGCCCGAGCCTCTATCATTTTATCTCCCTCAAACGTGAGTTTCAGAGCTTAACCGTGCCCTTGCATTTTTTCATTCAGCTAGATCTCAAGCTCAAAGGATCGTTTCTAGATCACCGGGAAGATCTGAATTGACGATGGCACCATAGAGAAGAGGTAAGCACAATTCTTTTCTCAAAATTGCATTGAAATATGATAATTATAGATTAAAATTTGAATTAAATACATATTTTTTATTGTTACAGTTAGAGGTCGATGGAATCAACCACAACCAAACCCCCGTTATTCATGTTATCCCTCCGGACACTCCCATAATTTCTCCACATCCCCATGTAGTCAAGAAGATTTAGCAGCCCACATAATTGAAAATAAAATTGAAATTGAGGATTTAATCAAAACAATGATGGATTCACAATCTAAAAACCCCCTCCATGCCTCTCTTGCAAACACATTGGAGGCATTACTTGTTCAAGTTGATGCGGAAATGGGGAAAATTGATCGTTGGAAAACTTACAGAGAGGGTTGTAGGGTTTATTATTCCAAAAAAAATTCATATGTGGATGTAAAGAAAAAAATTAATTTCAAAAGACCTCATATGCACCTTATTCACAAACCCCCGCACTAATTTTCCTATTTTGTTGTCATGTAAAACAATTTTCCATCCATTTGTGCAATAATAATTAGATTAAAAATATTTTTTGGAACCAATGGTGGATGGTGTTTGATTTTCCACCTTTTAATAACAATGAGGTGCCACTATACTTTATGAGGAAACTCTATTGCGAGTTTATCCTCAACGAGATCCCAAATTATTTTGATTTCCAAGATTTCTAGGGTCGAGGAAAAGGATTTGCATATGATCGAATAGGTGCACAACATGTACCTATTCAATAGGGTAGATTCCCCACATAGAAGCCCCCTCACCCTGAGATTGTCCCTCAAGTAGTGAAGGAGACAATAGATATTGATACACTCCACACGCTTCAGGGGATATCTGTAACCCTTGTTCGACATACGAGGGAGATTTTTGATCCAGATGCTCATGGAGGTACACAGAGTATTCCCTCAAGGAGTACTAGCATGAGGCCACATCTTTTCTCGCCATGTGGTAGCATATGTTTGGGGCCTGAGGAGGATGATACTTTCATGCGTACTGATTTTGGTGCACCTGGTGCTAGGGGTGCACACGATAATGTCACTATGTCATATGTCCTTTTAAGTGAGAGATTTGGATTACATTCATCGACGTCACCTTCGCAGGTAAATTTGTTATCTTTTGTTATGTGTGTTACAAAATTTTGGAGTACTTGATTTACTTATATATGTTAAATTTTTGAAATAATTGTATTTGTACATGTATATGCATTGATATTACGAGCGCGAGAGCACATCTTCATCCCGACCATAGGGGTGAGCACCATGCATACACATACATTCACAGAGGTAATTTAGAATGTTAATTATGTAAAATTTTCACATACATGTGTGTATATATATATATATATATATATATATATATATATATATATATATATATATATATATAGTTTTGAAGTCAAATATATGTATGTTCTTGTATTTCCATCTAACTCACGTGATATACATGTTTGATAAAGATGTTGACTTCACTAGACACCCCACCATCTCTGCAACAAGTAGATAAAGGTGTTACCACTGCGATTTCATTTACGCAACAACTCACTAAGGTATTCAAACAACACATAAATTTTGTTAAATTTCTCGTGTAATTCATATTATGTTAAATTACATGTTAGTAATGTCTTTCATTGTAGAATTATTAAATTATGTTAATAATGTCCTTCATTGTGTATATGCAAGAGTTACCTACGATAGGTCAGCAGCCCTATTCATTTGGTTCACAAAGGCGTGGGGGGTAAAAAAATAGTTCTATATTGATAAAATTTGTTAAAATATTGTCATTATGTACATACATGTACTTAGTTCTATTTTTCGCTACTTCGATGTTATATTGTTTGATCTTATATGTATATAGGGAACTTCAACCCCTCCATTTTGACTTCAAGGGCACAAAATCCTCCATCTTGTCATCTTCGCACTCCCGCTCATACCGTAGGAGCTCCCAATGACTCATTTGAGCGTGAGATGTAAATTTAGCATGATCGACAACTTGCGGTAAGTTTGTGTATTTATGTAAATACTTTCATTCTAGCATTGTCTTAAATACATTTTGAAAACATATATAAATTAAGTTTTGAAAAAAAAACATTGTTTGCATTTCCAGCTCATCTACAGTGAGTATTCAAAGAAAGAGGACTCAAGCATGGCCTCGGATGATCCAAAGTCATCTCATAGATCTCCATCTTCTTCTAAGGGAAGGCCTTCTTTAAGAAAGGCCAAGAGAGGGATATATTTTGATGAGTAGGAAATATATATGTCTTACATGACATTTTTTTTGTATGCCTATGTGCATGGTATTGTATGTATGCCTATATGGCATTTGAATTTGATGGTATATGACCTATTTGGGAATTTTTGCATTTATTATCTATATTAAAATACTATTTGGAAATTGATAATTTTGTATGAGACCTTACATTTCTGAGATTATTTTCACATGAAACTAATATGACGTGCAATTAACAATATTTAAGACATTTTGGATTATTTTTTCATTTATTGGTGATGTACATGTACTAGCATTTTCAATGTATAATATGCATCAAAATTTGGAAATCAATATTTATATAATGTATGTATATAAAGAGTTACCTAATCTGAGTAATTATTCATTCAATTTATCAATGTGTATATGTGTATTTACCTTATTTACACTTCTTCTTGCTCATGGTCTCTTTGTACTATTTCCTATCTTATCATGTACTTACTACATTATTTTATGCTTCTTAGTCTTCTCCCCTATTAGAGTCATCAAAATTTGATGCCTTTCATATGTTGATATTTTGATAATGTCTCTCCATATACATTACTCCAATGCTTGAGAATGTCTCCAGATGTAATGACATTCTGATTCAGACACTCAATGATTCTTGATTTTCTAATCCTATCCAATTAATGTTATTACCTTTAAATCTATAGGCATTTCAAGTTATTTGGAAATCACATCACACCCTTCACTAGGCTTGATGACTACCCCTATCCTTTTGAAGGCACTTTTCAAAGCATAAATTATCAATGAATGGAAGGTCACTAAGTTGTAGGCCAACTGACTCCCATCCAGAACTAAACAAGAAAGATTTACTAGGTGATTGATAACTCTTGTGTGTTCTTAGACATACCCCTATCAAATTCATTCTTAAGCCAATCTAGTCATTCAGTATCTTAAGGGACTACGCCTTGATGAGGTAGCCCGAAAGCATGGGTACCATAGGGAACCAAAAAAATCCTCCACTAGCGTTCACCTGGCCATATTGACATGTTGGTGTAGTTGGTTTGGTCCCACAATCTTCCATTTGCAAAATACAATGTCTCGAGAGCCCTACACCGACTCAAACTACAGGTATTTCACGTGCTTGTAAAAAATAGGACAGCGAGAGAACAAAATAGAGATGGAGAAAACCAGAGAGGATTTCGTAGAGAGCTTCAACATCGAAGTTTTGGATCCGACAAGACGTCTCTAGGTGCTACGAATTATGAGAAATCACATGTCAAAGATATAACATGTTTTAGTCTCAGGGCTCTTAAGAGACTATGCCCAAACGAGGTAGCCTGAAAGAATGGGGAGTGTAGGGAACAAAAACAAAGCCTCCATTAGCATTCACTTGGCCACCACAACATGTTGGCGTAGCTGGTTTGGTCCCACAAGCCACCGTTTGCAAAATACAACATCTAGTAGCCTTACACTGACTCAGACTACACTATTTCATGTGTTTACAAACAATAGGATAGTGAGAGAACCAAATGGATATGGATAGAACCACAATAAGATTTCTTAGAGGGCCCCGACATGAAGGTCTCATTTGATGAGATGGCTCTAGGTACCACGAGTCCAAGAAATCACTTGTCAAAGATATAGCGTGTTCTCGCCTCGTGGGCTCTTACAGGACTATGCCCTGACGAGGTAGCTTTAAAGCATGGTAGCATAGGGAACCAAAACAAAGCCTCCACTAGCATTCACCTAGCCACCTCGATGTGTTTGTGTAGTTGGTTTTCTCCCATGAGCTTCCATTTGCAAACTACAAGCATCTCTGGAGCCCTACACCGACTCGAAAATGCAAGATTTTCATGTTTTACAAACAATAGGACAACAAGAGAACCAAATGAATATGGAGAAAACCAGGAGATACTTTCATATAGGGCTTCAACATGGAGGTATTGGATCTAACAAGACGTATCTAGGTGTCATAGAGTTCAAGAAATCACCCGTTGAAGATATAACATGTTTTGGCCTCACGGCTCTTAAGGGACTATACCCAAACGAGATATCTTGAAAGCACAGGTAGTATAGGGAACAAAAAAATCCTCCACTAGCATTCACCTAGCCACCCCGACGTGTTGGTGTAGTTGGTTTGGTCCCATGAACTTTCATTTGCAAACTATAGCATCTGGAAGCCCTACACTGACTCAGACTGCAATATTTTGTGTGTTTGCAAACAATAGGACAACGAGAGAACCAAATGGAGATGGAGAAAACCATGAGAGGATTTCATAGAGGGCCCCGACATGGAGGTCTCAGATCTGACAAGACATCTCTAGGTACCACGGAGTCTGAGAAATCACCCGTCAAAGATATAGCGTGGTTTGGCCTCAAGGCTCTTAAGGGACTACGCCCGGACAAGGTAGCCCAAAAGCACGGGGAGCGTAGGGAACCAAAAAAATCCTCCACTAGTGTTCACCTGGCCACCCTAACATGTTGGCACAATTGGTTTGGTCCCATGAGCTTCCGTTTGTAAACTATAGCGTTTGGCAGCCGTACACTGACTTAGACTGTAATATTTCATGTGTTTGCAAATAATATAACAACAAGAGAACCGAATGGAGATGGATAAAACCATGAAAATATTTCATAGAGGGATTCAACATGGAGATTTCAGATCTCGATGAGACGTCTCTAGGTGCCATCGAGTCCGAGAAATCACATGTCAAAGATATAATATGTTTTGGTCTCAGGGCTCTTAAGAGACTATACCCGAACAAGGTAGCCTCAAAGCACAGGGGAGCATAAGGAACCAAAAAAATCATTCACCAGGCCACCCCAATGTGTGTTGGCATAGTCGGTTTGGTCCCACAAGCTTCCATTTCCAAACTATAGCATCTCGACAACCCTACACCGACTTAGACTGCAGATTTCACGTCTTTGCAAACAATAGGACAACGAGAGAACCAAATGGATATGGATAAACCACGAGATGCTTTCATAGAGGGCCCCAACATGGAGGTCTTGGATATGAAAAGACCTCTCTAGGTACCACAGAGTCCAAGAAATCACCCGTTGAAGATATAGTGTATTTGGGCCTCGTGGCTCTTAAGGGACTACGCCTGACGAGGTAGCCCGAAAGAACGGGGAGTGTAGGGAATCAAAATGAAGACTCCACTAGCATTCACCAATCAATCTAGATGTGTTGGCCTAGATGGTTTGGTCCCACCAGCTACCATTTATAAAATATAGCGTCTAATGACCTTTACACTCGACTCAATCGCACTATTTCCGCGCATTTGCGAACAATAGGACAACGAGAGAACTGGATGGATATGGATAAAACCGAGAGAGGCTTTCGTAGGTCCCTTAAAATATTTCCATGTTAGTACTGAAGAGCTTCAAACTTTCATTCAACGACTAAAGAAATCTAATCTAAATAGTCAAAGTAATAGACTAAATCAACATTTTATTTCTCACATCTAAAATGAATTTCTTCCTTCAAAAAATAAACTATGGGTGAATGCTCACTCAAAAAATAAATTACAATTCTAAACGAGTTTCAAGCTCAATTATCAATACTTCATTACAGTTTTTCTTTCCAGTATGCTACTTTTGGAACTACCTGGTTTGATTTGTGAAGTTGAAGCAACTGGGATTAATAAAAATAATCAACTTGGCATGTTTTCCTTAAGATTATCCATGATTATATCGACAACATCACATAGATCTTCCATTCCAGTTAAGTTGTGATCCTTCCATGCTTCCCATTTTTCCTTTTCTTCTGCTCATATCTTCTCTTTAAGTTCTTCAAGATGTTTTTGGGTAATCAAATTGACTCTTTATGACTTTTAGGAGGCATTTCTTCTTGAATCATAGTGACATCTTCACCTAATTGTTTTTCTTCACGATGTTCATTGTCATCTAAAGTTGAAGACTGAAAATTTATATGGCCTTCGGCTTCTTTTTGGGCACATACAAACTTTTGTAATGTCAAAAAAATTAGGCTCTTCATTCTTTGTTTGATTGAGATATTCTTTCGCTCAAAATGAACAGTTGGAACACTAGTGGTCTCCCCAACAAAAACTAATTTCATCGTCTACATAGTTACATCTTGTGGAAAATCATTTAACATTGGTAGTTTCCTCCACCCATTCTTTCGGCTACCTCATCCGAGCGTAGTCACTTAAGAGCCCCGAGGCCAAAACATGTTTTATCTTTGATGGGTTATTTCTTAGACTCGTGCACCTAGAGACATATCGTTAGATCCGAGGCCTCCATGTCAGGGGCCCTCTATGAAAGCCTCTAACATTTTTCTCCATCTTCATTTGGTTCTCTCTTGTCCTACTATTTTCAAACATGCGAAATACTACAGCCTAAGTCTAAGTAGTATGGTCATTGCACACGCTATAGTTTGCAAACGGGATCTTGTGGGACCAAACCATCTACGCCAACACATTAGGGTGGCTAGGTGAATGTTATTAGAGGATTTGTTTTGGTTCCTTACGCTACCCATGCTTTCGAGCTACCTCATCCGGCATAGTCCCTTAAGATCCCCGAGGCCAAAACACGCTATATATTGACAGGGTGATTTCTTGGACTCCGTGGCACCTAGAGACATATCATCAAATCCAATACCTTCATGTCAGGGGCCCTCTATGAAATCCTCTCGCAGTTTTCTCCATCTCTCATTTGGTTCTCTCGCTATCCTACTATTTGCAAATGCACAAAATACTACAAATGAGTGAGTATAAGGTTGTCCATTGCCAATCACCTAAATAATATAGGTGGTTCATACAATATAAGTGGTGAAATGAGAATTTTAATAAGATATTTTTACAATATAGGTGGTGAAATGAGAATTTATGTTTGTTGTTCCTTTCTAATATTTAATTTCTCTTAGCTTCACTTGGCTTCGAGAATAATAAATTCTCTACTGACAGTGCCAACCACATGAAGGTGGAAGCTTATTTGGCACCACTAACCTACATAAACATGTTAGTAAGTAAATAAATAGAATTTTAAATCATACACAATTTTAAAAAAAATCATTTAAGTAAATATTCAAGTTAAATTCATGAAGAACGTACCTTTACAAATTCAATCCAATGAACCACAAGGATAACTCTATTCTTGATAGTGGCAAGAATTGTTTCATGATCTAATTCACAAACCTTCCACATATTCTTGTTTGATGGCCAACCTCGATATTTAATCAATTTAATATTTTTGCAAGGACCAAATTCAAATAGTGAAGTATCTTTCCGATGTACTTCATAGTCTTCAAACAACCAAATTTTTTTTTTGATAGGATATCATCAAAGCCAAGTTCCAATGACTACCACTAACCTAGTGGGATACTCAAAGTCTTCACCATCAATGACTATGGAAGTCAATTTTTTTCCCCTCTACACAACGAGACAAGAAGTAGTATGTTCCTCTTTCATTAAATTTCATCGCAATAACTACAAAAACGTGCCCTATGTATCACAAAGTAAAATTGTTCAATCAATTTAAAAATACATTAAGAGTTGACCATTTAATAATTTATAAATCTAAAACATGGCATGTACATATATGTATGTATTTTGTTGCACTAAATTAGAGACTTGGTCAAAGTCAGGTGATGTTGTCATTCGATCTAAAGACCCTGCAAGTTGTAATGCTTGTGGAACTTGATGTGTGTCGAGTGGAATTAGAGTTCTACAAGTCCATTCATCCACCCACTTTTATGACTCACATTCATTCCACGCAAAATCAATGCATGATATACAAAAACATGTCATGCACCTAGTATAAATAGTCCAAGCATTTGCATCTAAACAACGAAATGAGTTCATATCACTTGATCTTACAATCATCATACAATATTCAAATTTTGACAAATGTTGTTCCTCTATCAACCAAAATTATCTACGAACCATTGATCTCTCTTGAGTTTCATGGCCCATATTCTTGACACACCAATCAACAATTTTTTTTGCATCTGTAAACTTACCACCATCCTTGAACTTTAACTCTTCTCTTGCAAGTGCTCTTTTCACACATGCTCCTACACCATCATGCTATCCTTTTCCATGCCCTTCCTTAGTAAAACTCTAGATATGTTGTACATATTTTTCTTTGTGCATCCTTCTTAGCCAATAAAAAATTCGTGCATTATTGAATTTTGATGTGCAGTTGTTTGACCAAATGTAATGTTGATCAAAACTAATGTTCCTCTCATTCAAGTTCACATAAAACACCTGGAAACACCCTTGTACATATTCTATAGAATGTTTCTGATCATCACTGATGTAGAAATGATACTCTCTTAATATTTTTCGATCTTACTCATTGCTTTCAGGAGAGTGCATGAATTCTATATGCATGAAAATAGAAACTTGCAATGAGTTATAATATTGAGACTGAACCTCCATTTGTGGCTGCAATGTGTAATTCTTTGTGAATTAAACTATTGAAACAATAGTACCAAGTGGGAATGTGTCCTTGTTTAACTTCAATTTTTCATCCAACCATCAAGCTCTATGTGTGTGCCTTTCACACTCATAAAAAATTCTTCTCTCGAATTTGACCATATATTCTGATACAGGTAATTGTTTTCTAACAATCTCACACCTCTTAGATTCTTTTCCATATTTTAATTGATATGCCACCGATTTATATTTGGTGAAATCAACCAATTATTTTCCTATTGAATATGCACTCTCCTCATGGATACAACTTTTCAGATTTGGCAAGCCACCTTATACATTACACATTCCATCTAAACATGCTTTGTTATAAAAAAATTGTCTTGTTGATTTTTCACAAAATATTTTCGGAATAAATTCCCTTGAAGACTTTTGTGGGACATTTAATCCACACTCCTACAATATGATGTTAGTATGTAAAACACGACATATTTGACATAAAACATCATAATGCATTAAAAATTCAACATGATGCCTAACAACAAGTGGTAAATGAGTGATTGATTTTCACATAAAAGGGTTTGCTCATTTCAAAGAATCTTTAGATTTTCATTCTTAAACTTAGAGAACAATTGTTTTGAGTCATATCTAAAAAATGTTTTGCACATGATTCACGATTACTAGAACCTATTTTTATTTTTATTGTATCTCTTCTATTCGATGACATCCTTTTGTTCTCATTCAAAAAATTTAAAATTAATTCGTTTAGAATATTAGATGTATCCTTTTCTTTTCGTGGAAATATGCTAGAGAAAGCCCAATAGTCAGTGTTATT
This sequence comes from Taxus wallichiana var. yunnanensis, assembly GCA_018340775.1. NCBI lineage: Eukaryota > Viridiplantae > Streptophyta > Pinopsida > Cupressales > Taxaceae > Taxus > Taxus wallichiana. The sequence continues at coordinate 54,776,861 of CM031235.1, forward strand.
AACTGACTCAAGATGTTTACGTCTCTCTATTGCTTTCATTAGTGTTTTTCTGTTTAACTTTAAAGCACTACTTATTTTTCTAATCAAGCATTTATTAACTATTTTATCACTTACTATACAATTAGTAAGTGCATGCCATGTAGCATTACTATCTTTGGTGCGTCTTTTGCCACCTATAGTTTGGTATGCTTTATGTATGTTTTAAACAATTGACGCATTTTGATCAACAACATTAGATGTTCTTAACCCTGTGGTATTCATTATAGGTCTCATATTAATTAATTTCATCAATGTAACAAATAATTGACATCTTTGTGTGTCATTTAAATTCTCAAAGTAATTATCCCAAATTCCACTAGCTTTTCTTCTCTCGCATTTCTTTAGACATTTTGCTAGGCATTGGTTTTATAATGTTTTCATCAATTTCAATTAAGTGAATTGATTTTCTTCAAAAATGGAAGGAGGTGTTCTTAGAGGTGAAGATTAGTTTACAAGGTTACTTTCTTCATTAAGTGTTTCATACAAATTTCAAGTTAACATTTGGATTCTCGTAAGGGTTCAACAATTGATTCATATCAATTTCTTCATCCATACCAACATTATCATTCAATTCAATATCATTATTCATTAAAAAATCATTATTCTCTACATTTTCATTATGTATTTCATCCCCATTTTCTAATACATTAGCTACATTTGATATAGTGGATGTACCTTGCCCTACTCAAATTTTTTGCATTCTCTTCAATTTATTTATTCTCTTCTCTTCCAATTGCTCTCGGTGTCTTGTTCTTGACTTTCCTCTTGTCCTTAGCTCGATTTTTATTGCCCATGATTAGAAAAAATCAACTAGTGGGGTAGGGGAAAAATGAACTACTAAAAAATCGTGCAAGAATGTAGAGAAAATTATAGACAAAATAGAATGTTTGCAGAATTCCCGTGAAAGAGATGAAAGGGACATTGGGGGCCATAATATATAAACAAAGAAAACGTGTACGTGTTATATCACATACGTGTTTTGTATTTTCTCTTTTTCCAAGCCATGCCTCAAGGCTTGGGATCTGGTTTGGATCCCCAAGCCTGAGGCATGGACCTATACAAACATAACAAACAACGTGTTTTTGCAAGAAAATGTAAAAATTCCACTTCCTCTATGATAAATAAAAATAAAACAATCGATCCATTTTTAAAAAATTATACCACGACGTAGAGCAGAGTTTTTTCTTTCTAAAAATATATTTTTTCAAATTTTCTCACTAATATAAGGTTTTCATATTATTTATTTTCTAACTATGCCTTTTTATAGCTCTTTTTTAAATTGTAAATATGTCTATCTTTCATGGTGTATCTTTTTTTGGGTGATTGAAATTTAAAAAAAAATATACTAGCCCAAACTAGGCATATTCTATACATATTAAAAAAAAAATCTAATTTTTATATTTTTTGAGGTAGTTATGGGGGCATGGTCGAGTCTCAGTTATTTTTCAAAACATAAAATTTTTGTACTAGAAAAATCATAAATAAATAAAAATTTGCTATAAAAATCTAAAAAAATGATCCCAAACTAGATGCTCCTAGATATCTTTCTACTAAAGGGTTTTCAAAAATACTAAATGGTGCTCAAAAATGGTGGGGGTATGAAAGTCACTCTAGTATGTTTTTTAACAAAAACATGATTATCTATTGGTATTTTAGTTTTTGACCCACTTAAACTTATCCGTTTTCAATAAAACTTAGTAGCTTAGAAACTAGACTCAAAATGTTACGATTCATATTTCTACAACATCTTCCAATTTTGAGTGTAAATATTTCAAAAACTCGTACAAGTTGAAGTTTTGTTTTTCAAAAAATGCGTCCACTTAAGACCCCCTTTTGCCCCCTAACTTGGTGCGCTTACCCTGAAGCGGATTTGGTCTTCTAAAATTGTTTACAGGCATGAGATTATCTCTTTCTCATCTTTATCATTTATAACATTAAGATATTTTAATGTTGAATGGAGAAAATCATTTTTGTCCCTTCATTTTCTTCATCAATGATTTGGTTATGGGTTTGGTTTAGATTTAAAGTTTAAAACCACGTTTGAATGTCTACCGGATGTAAAGTCTCTATCAGTATATTATATGTACTTGTATGAAACTATTTATTTATTTTGTGCATGGTTGATTTATATACATGCCACAAAATAATAAGGCCATGTTATTTTCGTGAATAAATGAATAGTAGTGTTACCCAGTCTGCGAATAGATGCTTACATGTTATTGTGGGCATTGTGTAAATACTTGGGTATTGTTTTATTTACATTTCGCTTCACCTGTTGGGTGAGGTTGTTTTCATGCCTAGCACAGCTATATATGACAACTTTGTGGTCCTTATTTTCAAGCTCAAGCTCATGAACCTATACCTTAATGTTATTCACACCTATTTTTTGTTTTTTGGATGACAATATAAGAATGGGTTGTTAATACCCGACTCAGAAGCTTTGGTTTGATTAAGGTTGTAACATTGTTTTATGGTTTTATTAAATAAGTTTAATATCCTTTTCAATGAGCTAATTGGAATATGAATTCAACTATGAAGTTGTATGAGGTGGTTAACCTATAGTCTAGTCTTATTCTAGTTTTGAATCACAATGTTTATTTCGTTAAGATAATCATTGTGCTCTTATTTTTGGGAATAATTTTATAAAAATATAAAACCCATAAATGGGTTACAGATTGTGGTTATCGTGATGGAATTATGTGAGTTATATGACTCAATCACCTACTAGTTTGGGTTTGTGTTATTGTTAATTAGGTGAGACCGAGTTTTTTTCTCAGGTTGATGGATGGTATGGACTTATCGACCTTCCACTTATTCAATTATTTAAATCCTTAAGACCAATCCTCAGTCGATGTGAACTATGCTTTGATTATTATCACCATATGGTGAAGGGTTATGAAATTTTGTTTCTAAATATGGTTCGTTTGAACTAGTGTTTGTAAGGGTATATGTACAAGGAGAAATTATGGACTTAGTTTGATTGATTGTGGAATATAGCCTACTTTTAGGCTTGTTCGTATCCCTCCCTATGAAAACTATAATTTTTATTCATATTTTTTTATTTAGATACATTACGGTATTTCAGATAGTTTAAGGTATTTGATAATAATCAATTTCTTCTGTCGAATAAACTATTATTATAAAAATAGTGCATGTAATCTTACTTCAAGTGAAGGAATAACATATTTGGATAAGTAAGATTATTCGAAAGGGATTATGGTTTGATAATATTAAGATATTAAGTTTTCATATTTTAATTATTGTCTTTATCGAATTAAGACTCTTAATATTATTATTAAGACCTTACTTAAGTGATATTATACTCTTTTCTCTTGAAATTAGTTATATAAACCCTGAATGAAAGTTGCTTGGTTTTGTATTATTTCTTTTTAACTTGTAATATTAATATACGATGATGATAGAAACATGGAGGAATGTTAATTATAATGTTTAATACTTTCTTAATGTTTTTAAATACTCCTTGTTTAGGTATAAATGACATAGCTGATATGTTTTTATTCTCGACTTATTCCTTTTATGATTTGAGTTTAAAAATCATATGTTTCTTTCATGGATTATGATATAAAGGATAAAGGATATAAAGGGAGAATGATACGTTATTATCTAAAATGAATTTCAAATTATGTTGTTTAGCTTAATTATGTTCATTGAAATATTTCAATGCTATACATCGTAAAGATAAGATGGTTGACTTTTTCATTCTAGTTATTTCGAACTGATGGTTGCCTAAAATTTGTATAGATGGAAAACTTTAGATCTTATCTAGTGGATGATTTGTAAATGGATATGTTGAATTATTGTTGTTGTGATTGAAATATAAATTCATTACTTGACTGGTGTATAAGCGATCTTGTGCTTTCATTTGAATAATTTGTGAAAGGCATTATGGCCTCTAAGATTTTGCATCATTCTAGAAAAATAAATACAAGTTTTATATGCAAGTTTTGTATATTTTTTTAATAAAGATCATGGCTTCTCAAATCAATTATTCAAATATTTTTATCTCATTTATGATATAATTTTGATTGAATTATTCAATCTGATTTCATATGATAGGTAATATCATAGGGATTATTAATGAACAATGATTGAATACCCTTAAGTGTATTAGCTTTAAATATAAATAATGAACTAAAGCTATAGTAAGGATATGAGATGCAATCTATTAAAATAAATTGATGTGGTTTATTATCTTATAGTTGTATGATTGGACTCTTGTCTGATAAATGATTAATGAACATTTATTATTTAATCATAAGTATGTAAATTTAATGATTATGAATTATTGTATTACATTCAATTGAGCTCAATTAATTTGTACTTAAGCAGTTTAAACGACAATGTCGTAACTTAAATAAATTAGGGATTGCATTAATAATACGGTGTGGTACCATAATTATATTAAGATACTTAATGAATGCAAATAAAAAAGCTTATGGAATTGATTACGAATATTTATCAAAACTAAGTTATTGAACTTAGGGTCAAATAGTTAATACAAAGAGGTATCACTACGTTATGAAATATCAACCTATCATAAAAATAATTTAATGAGGTGAATAAGTTACGACAAACCTAATACATGGTACTTGGTAGGACAACTTGGGATGGTTGTTGTAGTGCGGTGTTCATCAAATAACATGGGTCATTCAATGAACACCGTCATACAATAGTTATCCTAAGCTATCCCTTGAGCTCCATTTATTACGCATGTCATAATCAATCAGGAATTGAGTTGTGCTAAGATGTGGAGATTATCTATCCAATTCTGTTGATTTCCTCTATACCAACTTATGTTAGCTATAGGGAAGAAATTGATCGTGTGACGATGTAAGTCGTTACATGAGCTATTTCTCTCCCATAGGAAACCTAAGTTAACACAGTGCTTCTTCGTCATATTGATGAATTGTTTTTGTATCGTGTGCGTAACTTGAATTTGATTAACTTAAACACTTGATTCAATTCTTATAATTGAACCAAGTGACATGGTGATGGGACACATTTCGTAGAAAAATGTAGTCTAGAAACAGAGAATGTAACATGTGACTCATAAACTTTGGCTCAAGTAGTGTATTTCATTACACTATCAAGTTCACCTATTTCTAACTAAAGTGTGAGATTCCAAATGGGATTTGATTGAATTAATTCTAGGTAGAAACTTAGAGAAACACTTGTAAAATCAATTTCAAGAAGGGAACTAATGAGTATACATTGTATATAGTCTCAAAAGAGTACCTTATGGGGGATCATTGAATCTAGTTTACCCATATATATATGCACATTGTTTATTGATTTTTTATCCAAAGAATTGTAATTATAAATTTTTGGGTTTAAATGTTAGATTGTACATTTAAATTAGTGAAGGCATATGTTTAATTTGGGAAGTTAAAAATTTCCGGTAATTATGATGTTTGGAAAGTGGTTGTTATAGACCTTGTACATGGAATTACCTAACTTTATACCAAATGGATTTGAAAAATAATTTATAACACTCAAAAAATGGGTGAGCACACACACAATAGGTTCTAATCTTTTTGACACAAAAATAGACATACTTTATGTGTGCACCACATTTGACCCTCTTAATCTCCACTATTTTTAAAAAAAAATATTAGTTTAGAAACTAGATTTTGAGCTATACGGTACTTTTTCTTATCACTTTGTCAAATTTTGAGCACATGTCTTCTGAATTATTACATGAAGTTCAGGTTTTACTGATTTTAGGAAAAATGTGTCCCTTTTTCACCCCCTTTTGGCCCACCCATTTCCATGCACTTACCCGTAAAGTGTGCTGAGGGACTAGATAAAGCATGGAGTAATAAAAATGTGAAGTGTGGATGCTAAGGAGGAGAAAGTGTAAAAATGATGATGAAAATGAACTTAGGGTGGAAACACATGTGTAGATGTCATGATGTACCTATTTTTGATGTTGATGTGTGTGATGTTGTTTTTATTGGTGGTGGTGGTGTTTGTTATCGCTTCTCATATGGATGGACCTTAAAAAGAGAAGTCAAGTAGTCAAATATGCATGTATATGATCAAAATATTTAAAATTCGTATAAGGAAATTATGTAAAAATGTTGAAAGTGGGAAAAAGGAACATGTGCACCTGATCCATGATGAGGAAAGAGTGTAAATAAGGATCTTTTAGATGATGTCGATGCATGCATTTTTAGGTGGTCTCATGCCATTGAAATGGAAGAAGTGTAGGAGAACTCTCGGGTATCGTCATCCACCCTTTAACTACTTCCCACTATATAGAACACCATTGGAGATAGTATGTATAAATGTATGTGCTAAGGAATGTATGTCCTAAAAAATCCACTATGTATGGAGTTCTCAGTAGACTATGTTAAACTACAAATTGTTAAGGAATTTCTCCCTAGTCTCGGTATCCAAGAAAGGACGTTGTGTTTCCCTTGGTTTCAAGCATCCATGAAAGGTTGTGCTAAGGACCCAAGTTTGATTTGAACCCCTATCTCGAAACTGAAAATGATTTTGTACCAAAGAACGTGTTGTGTATAACGATGTATTAGGTGACCGATTCACCCAAATTATGCCCCCTCATTTGGGGGCATGCAACATCACTAAAGGTGTATGAATCCCAAAGGAGGGCCAATGATTATGTTGAACTATTCCCTACAAGGGGAATGGAATGTGCTTGGGACACTAAGGAACACACAAACAATTGTTAGGGAAACAAGTGTTAGTACAGACAAAAACACTCATGTAAAAGATGAAATGTAAGCTAAGTAAACAATGTATAAGCTAAGCTGCAAGAAGAAGACAATGTAGACCATGAAAAGTGGGTTGCAAACATGGGAAATCACTCATGATATCACAAGACAATTAAGGCCGTAGTGGCCACAGGAAATCAAAGAAAAACAAGACATAGAGCAAAGCCCGCAAAACAATGAAAAGTAAAAGAAAATAGTGTATCGATAAGTAGGGAAGAAATTAGTCCTACAAAATAAATGATGCACATGAAGCACCCATTGTAGACACTAAATCACGTACTTTAGGCATTATTTAGTTATGTTTTTAATACTACTATTCATATGGTTTTTGAGTGAAAAAGTACTAATTAACCCCCATCTTTTAGAAATTTTATTTTTCTATATTTTTTCATTCCCGACCTTCACCGTACTTTCCTATTATGTTTCTATCATTCTATGTTATTTTGCACTTAACTAGGGTGCCAATAGGCACCTGGTCCTAGTTGAGGAACCATGATCCTTTTACACTTTCCTTACACTTTTTGGGAACTTTCTAGCCATTTGAACATTCTATCTTTTTGGTGGTCAACCCGTTGTTGCAAATCAAGCAAAGACCCTAGATGCAAATCAGGTTTCTAAATTGATGTTTTAGGCATCCAGTGTGATTGCACAACATTGAAACCTCTCTCCAAGTGTGGGACTTGTAAAAATGAGAGAGGAATCTCCAGATTAGAGGCTAGTTCCTCAAACTCCTCTGATTAGATCTATTATTTGCACAACTACAGAGGTTCAGATCCTAATTTTATCCTAGATTGCAAGGAGACAGGGATAAGAGATGCAAAAATTGAAACTAAACTAATAAGGGTGATACACCAAAGGAGTGGTGAACATTTTTGCTCATGCAAGTAGACACAAATCAGAAATTTTAATATAAAACATCATGCACAGGTTGATAAGTTGTAATCAAAGGTTTGAAATGAAACAAACAACACATACAAAGGATTGAAAGCATTCACAGAGCCTGTATTGTGATTTTCAAAATCAAAATCCTTGCATTCCAACACCAAAGAGGTAGAAAATTGTTACAATCCCTAAAAGGTCTGATCCTTACAAAAATCACTTGCTGAAGGTGAAAACAGAAGCTTGCTGTGTAAAAAAGTGTTCCACCTTTGAAAAATGAGCCAAATCTGGCTTTTACAGTGCATGGGTCGAGCCCAGGAGAGAGAAAACATGAAAAAACATGGGAGCCATTCCCCATTGACCAAAATGCATTAAAAACAACATAGAGGTCCTTAAAAACCCATGCCATGACATTTTTACCATGCTTTGAGAAGAATATGACCCATTTTGCATTAAAATTGGTTGTTGAAATGTCAGTTCTGTCCATGGGCGCGTACCAGAAGAATTTTTTGATTTTCTCCCTCCAAACTAAACCAAAATTCAAAATTGACCATGGAATCTTGTAGATAATTTCACCAGATTTCCATTGATATAAAGAACGTGAAAATCTGAGCTCTGGATCGAAAGTTATGGCGATTTGAAGTTTTAGGGCAAAAACAAGCCAAAATCGGATCAACGGGCAAAAAGTTTGAATTTTTACCCGTTTGGTCTTTGGAACATTTTTCAAATTTTCCCCACGCTCCACCACTCCAGGTGCCACATGGCACATTCTCGATTGGATGCGGGCCCTTCCTAACCATTTTTCCTTCGGGTCACTTGGTGTTTTTCGCCTTGGACACGTGGCAACTCCTGATTGGCTGCGGGCCTTCTAGGGAAAAATTTCCCACCAAAACTCCACTGAGCCATAACTTGAAAAATACGTGGAGTTAGGTGGAAAAATTTACCTTTCTGGAAAGATGAGAAAGAGCTCTATCCAATGGTGCCATTTCCAAAAGGTTTTGAGTGCCAAAAAAAATAAAATATTCTGACCGAGGCACAAGAGAAGGAAAGATGTAAAGGAGTTAGCCACAAAATGAGCAGGGGGCACATTTGGGATAACACAACCTCTTTGGGATTAATTAAAAAATTAGAACAAGAAAACCATATAAATATAAAGTTATGAGACCATAATAAGGGACCAAGCACTATTCACTACTATCATCAACCTAGATCTCGCATCCATAAGGAATTTAAAGCTCATTTGCATCCATCTAGCTCCATCACAAATGCACAAGGCTAGTTCATTTGCATCATACAAGCATAGGAGGGAAGTTTATTTTTTTCATCCACCATTTTATTACATTTTCTACACATATTTATTACTCACTACTTTCACAAAGTGCGATCTGAACAAGAGAAACCTAGGGAATGATCACACACACACACACAAATACATCGGGTCGAGATGTAGTGCAATGCTCGATTAGTAAGTCCACCATTGTGGATGCTAAGGACAATCCGATCTGTTCATTAGCTTTTTTTTATTTTTTAGGGTTTGATGTTTATCTTGGGGTCTTTTAGGTCTATTCTTCATTACTAATCATTGGTAACATTTGGAATGGAGCAACTAGTTACACGAGAAAGGTAGCAAGGTCTTCACATCATCATCTAACCCCGAAAATATTATTTTTGGACCTTATGCACAAATCAGGGTTCCCAAAACATAGATTAGGGTACCCATATGTGCCTTGATCCTCTCACAGTGCCCAGTCCACTTAGATTGCTCGATCTTTATTTTTCAAGATTTTTGCATGTTTGTTCCTAATTCCAAAATATTCATTTTATTTTATGGCACAATACATATCATTCTCGTGAATTAGCTAAGCTCCTTCTAATCCTACTTATCAATTAGGGTTTCACGTGTTCATTAATTTAGTTACTTGGCTTATTTTCTATATTTATTCATTGCATTTATTTACCGTTAGTCTTTTATTTTACCAAACATACCAAGGCGCGCTGGCACATCACTCAAGTAGACCCAAGAGCTCACCCAAAGAACACAAGGGCACCAGTTCCCTCTTTTATGGAATATTTTTCAAGGTGTTAGCATGATCACATAAGTGTTCTAGATCCATAACAAGTAATAAAGTATAGATCACAAAATAAACTAGATCCATATCATAACCATATGTAAGAATGATTAAACAAGAATCAATATCAGATCTACCATGCAAGATCTAGCAATAGATATGTCAATAACCAATATCAAACCACATAGATCCATTGTACTAATCACTATAAAAAACAGAAGCTGAATACATACATAAGAGTATCACCATAAGTCATGCATGCTCATAAACCAAAGAGCATAACTCTAAAAAAAAATTGGATCCTTCAACCGTGAAAATGAAAACATACTTATGGGATTGGTTACTTTCCCTTAACCACCTAAGCATCCTCAAATAGGTTACATGCTAATAATAGTCATGCGCCACTATAGGAAAATAAAAAATCATCCAAGTTCTTCTAACAATATATCTCTTATAGTTAACTCCTAGTTCAAATCCTATTAATAGATTGAAATATTGCATGTCGCTTGATCTTCCACTCATCCCGAACAACATTTTCTTTTCTTCTAAGTCTTCATACCTTTACATGTCCAACACTCAACATCTATATTTATCCCATTATAACCAAAATAGCTAAGTCTCAAAGTCATACTTTTTTAGGTGCACCCTCTCCTACTAAATCTCCACGTGTACATACGTACCATACATCCTCACACCCTAACCTAATGCACCTTTTTTTCTCGGTTGTAGTTCATCAACCCAACATTACCCCACACTTGTGTCATTACCACTCCCGAAAATGGGTACCCATTCCTTGTCTTCTCCATGAATAAAGAATAAGGAAGAAAATAACAACTAAACATAAGAAATGAATGAATACCAAAAATAATCATGGCGCCCTACTCACATGAAAGTGGTAGTAACTTAGGATAGTTACTTTTTATCTCTACCTCCAACTCATTCCAATCAATGAGCACCTTATTTTTGTAAGGGATGTCTATAAGTACCCACTCCATATCATCCAGAGTCATGTTCTAATCCTCATTCTACAACACTCTAAGGATGTTGGGAAAGTTTGATACCATCACATCCATCAAATCCATATGCCACACTATGAGTTTCCCAATTTCTTTGATCTTCTCCTTGTGAAGGTCCTGGGTTGTGGTAAGCACATCATGCTTTTCTAATACTAAAGTGAGCATTTCCTCATGTCCAATTATCTTATTGTTCTTTGCGGAAAGGACTGCATTCTCTTCCACCATAATCCTTGTTTTTATTATTATCTCAGGATATGTGCAAATTTTTAACGCCAAATATACCTTTTTCATTTCATCCTTTAGGGTCTAGAGTAAAGACTCAAAACCTATAATCTAGTGTGTTATCATTTCCTTAGCTCTCTCTTCCCGCATTGTTACATCCTTTGGTTTTGGCATCTGTATTGAACCATAATTTAACACCATGTGAACCAGTGTTTGCAAATAATGCATAGCAGAGGGGAATCTCTCAGCCACTCTCTCTTCCAAATGTGGCCTTTCCTTCAAAATATCATCATCAATCTACTCTTCCATGTCAAGTATTGTATGTGCCTTTACCTCAAATTTCTCGTTTTCCTCTGTCAGGCATTTAATCTCTACTTCTTTATCCTTTTTATCTTCTAATAAATCCTGAATAGTTTTCACTTTATCGATATTTTTGCGTGTAACCTCTACAAATACCTTCATCAATGCATTACTTGTTCATCTAAAATTTGATTTTCCTTGATTGTTACATGGAAAGAATGTGGTACTTTCTTCATTCTTTATGACACAAAATATTCTTCACATACATCAAAGTCAACCTCATCCATGTGAGTCTCAGCATACTTTAAGACAACTATTTATGGGTGCATGTAGTTGCCATTTAGTATCCATCATCTCCCACCCATATAACCGTTCCTTTGCGACGGTACTCTAGAACCTGGAGTAAATTATCTTTGTTACTTCATCAACATAGTCAAGGATCTGTGTTCTTACCATCTCATCTTCCTTAGGATCACTGGTGTTCTCTCCTATGTGCTCCTATGTTTTGGTGCTCACATTCTACTATACTTACTCTTCTCCCTCGGTATCCTTATTCGTGTGTGCAACATGTTATCACCAAATCACCGCATCCCCTGAATGAAAAAGTAATGAATAGGGAATTTAGTGTGATTAGGTAACATGGGATCACCTCTCAAGCTATGGGACTTGTGGGCTTGAGGTGAACATTTGGAGAAGGTCGGCTTCCTCTTCCTAAACTAAGTACTACACTACTCCTAATGCAAAAAAAATGGCTAGCTAGAACACTACTAATGTTTCCAAGGGATTAGGGAAGAGATTTGTAAGAAATAAAACATACATTAGGAATGGTAATGCACTAAGAAAGGGGTTTTATACATAAAATTTTGTCTTGTCAATGAAGAAATCTGAACATGAGAAGAATGGACATGCATTACAAACCCAACCGCATACAATACTTCATTTCCAGATAAGCACAACAACTCCTGAAATTTATAAAGGAAACATGGGTTGCACAATATACCTATAGACATGAAAGAGGAAAAAGAGAGAAAAAAATAATGCAAGGACAAAACATTAGTCACAAAACACATTTTATTACTCTAAGCACTTACACAGTGCATCATTACAATAGGATGAGGAAGAATTTTCCATTACAATCTTTGGAAGGAAGGCTTGAAAGCCTCCAAATTCACAACATCTCAACTTGTGAAGGGAAGGGAAACTTTGAAAAATGTCTAACTCCTTGAATTTTGCATTCCCTTTTACATTTATAACATTGTCGAGATGTGTGAGAGAAAGAAGGAGAAAATCCTAAAATTTAGGCACAATTGTAGCAAAAATGGTCTTATTATAATTTTCCATGTTCTATTGTAGTTCTCCACACTTGACTACATCATTCTTGTATGTACCCCAAAAATAGTCCCCTCCATACTTTCAATAATTGAAAAATTGAATTTTCCCTCCGAATAATTCAAAAATAATATTCTAATAATTTTTTGGAGGCCATTTCATGACTTGATGGGGCCCCCCGGGAAAATAATTGCATCTTAGGAGTCTTAGTGTTGGTTTACTTGGTATATGGATCATCAACCAACTCACCAAGATGGCTAACAAGCTACTCATTTGCATTTCCATGCAAGTATCTTGGTTTAACATCCCCGACCACTTTTACATTTTTTATACCGGTGGTTATTGGTTTAATAGCCACATGCCTACCTTATATATGGCTCAACTGCCAAATGTGCTCACATTAACTCCCATGCCACATACTAACCTATACACTAAAACTCCACTTTCAAGTCAAGTTGAAAGCCACATTGGGCTTGCATTACATTAACGACCACTAACTCCACTGTCCTAACTTGGAAAATGACTCAAAGATTTAACATGTGTAACGTGTTGTTGACCAAGTAACTTGGTGTCCCAGTTTAAAGCCTTACACCAACCTCATTCACTTCAAACTTTGGAGTCCAAAGTATTTCCAACACATCAAGCTCACCGAAGCTTTGAACCCCGATCTTCCACATACCCGAAACAAGATGACTCCAAAATCAAGTCTGAATTGTGGACTTCGAGTTTAGAAGTCGAGCTCACATTTTATCAACTCACTTGATCTAGTATCAAAATTGCATTATCTACAAAACCTAAAATCCTAGAACCTTGAACTCAAAAACCATTTCATTGATCAAGCTTTACAGTCACATCCTAAGATCTGGTCTCAAAGATGACTCAGTCATTGAGTTAACATTGAGTTATTCTTGAATTTAGGAAAACCTCCTGAATTCTCCAAAGAACCATCACACACCAAATCAAGATGGTCTTTCCTCACATAAAAAAATAATGTCGAGCTCCTCTATGAGCATGTCGATGAACCTCAAATCAACTTATTCTTCCTCGTCCATCGATCTTCATTAACTCGAGCTCACCTACAACTTGGTCATGTTGAGTTACATGTCGGATTGATTCTTGACTTGTCTCTATTCCATGAGCTCTACCTTGATGATCCTACAGCTTGGTCCACCCATTTTCCTCTCGGAGATCTCCTCACTTGGCCCTCCATAAGCCCAAAACTATCACTCCACCATGTTTTTTATCCATCCATCTTCATATACCTAGTTGAATCTTTACACATTGGGTTCAATCCTAGATCATTTTCTTACTTCAAGCATAAATGAGATATTCTCTGAATGCAATGACTCATCATAACTCGCCATTTAATCTACTCTAGCTTGAATCAAGCTTATATATTCTCTTATCTCTTCATCTATAAGGGCCCACTTCAATGAATCCCACACTGGGACATCTTGACCACTAAGCTCACCGTAACACATTAAGTATGTCTTCCTTCATAAACTTGAGCCCCTATAACTCGGACCACCATCAAACGACCCTACTCCTCGAGCTTGTAGTCACGAGTTCCTCGAACCTTTATTTGTCATGTTAAAATAACCTCGTAGCCGACTCACTCATTCTCATGACTCGCCCCTAGCTCTTTAATTTCCTCCACGAGCTCGAGCTCACTCTAATTAGTCGGGGCTCACCTTCATATTGTTTAGCTCTTTGTCAATCCAACCTCCTCATTGATGCTTCTCATTAGGATCCTTAGTCATTCATTCTTCTCTCTGTGTGGCTCGGCTCACCCTACCAAAGTCACAAATGAGTTGGCCTTCTCATTTCTCGCTTGAGCTTCCATTTGATCACCCAACAACCTTCGAAATGTCTTGACATTAGTTACTATGAGTCTAAGATATTCTCACTCAAGTGTGAAATCTCCATGAGCTCATTACATAATCTATCTTACCAATATCTCCTAAGGAGCTCGCTAGTACATTGGCAAAATATTAACAACCCGAAATACCTATGCACACCTCACGAATTGGTTACATACAAATATCGATCCTGTGTATAACCCGAGTTTTCCAAAATTGCTAAGAACATATCAAGTTTATGATCCTAATCAACTAGCACTTGCAGTTCCCGAAAATAGCTCGATTCGAGCTCAACTCGTTGTTTTCCAAGAACTCATACATGTGCCACTTGTAAAGCAAGTTGGGCTAAGCCATCACATGAAATACCTAACTCACTCAATGAGCTAGTCGGTGAGATACTTTTTACTTGAATACTATTTAGACCCTTGCTTTAGACTTTTTTTATCAAGATTTGATTTTATTGGGTTTCTCTTGAAACTAGAGAGTCGGGAAATTAATAATACTTTTCTAGAATTAATTCATTGATTTTGATCATTTTTACCCACGATGATGGGAAGTGGGCCCATTGGGGCCAATTTATCATTCCAAGTAAAACCTAAGTACCGAATAACCGAAAGGGAAAGAATAGTACAAGATAATTCTAAACCTTCAAGTAACACCGTTAAAACTCATTAGACATGAAATTAACCCAAAATGTCCTAAAATGTCTCATGAAGACCTTTCTATCATTATGCCCATATTCATGAAAAATATTCATAGGCTGAAATGTTGGTACGTCATAAAATTTTCTTATCCATTCAAAACACTAGGCAGGTCACACGGTATGCGCCACTCTCCCTCAAACTCCCATCACATTATCTTAAACCACTTCTCTTGTCACTCCTTACAAGTTTTCAAGATCGAACCATTACATGTGTACTTGAGAACTTCTTTGCAGGTGATTTATTCTCTATGGGATATTCTCTACTTTCTCACTTGGCCGATCGGGCATGCCAATTTCACCGAATACAATTAGAAGTAGAATAACACCCCAGGTTATTTTATCACCCTTTTCGATCTGGATGCACACCTCGCTTACTTAGGTTATCTACAAGTGTAACCTGAATGTTATAATAGGTCTTGATCTCCATTTTGTGTGTGATATGTAGCTAATGCTTATTGACCTCTCTACATCACTCCGAGGTTCCCAATTTGTATCCTTCTAGTGGGGCCGCAACCCTTGTATCCATATCATCGATGTGTCTAACATTGAATACTCATCCCCCTTTCTTTATTGGAATGCAATGTTCATTTCCTCAACTCCTTCATCATCAGACAAGTCACCCACAATCTCTAGACCCGATTCACACAAACTTATGACCTTGCCGACAAATTTAGTTGTAATCTACATCCTCCTACCGTAAAAGTAGAAGAAATCCTCATGCACGTGGGACATTAACCATTGGTACAATTGGTCGGGATTTCCAAAATATGGTAACTCATAAAGTTTCATAACCCCGACACTTTCCAATAAATTTTGTATTGTATTATCCAAGACCCTATTCCAATCTTTCATTATCCTATTTGTTTTCCAAACGGTCTCTGTAATGATATCTTTGTGGTTTTTCTTATTTATTTGGTTAAAATCACTAATCTTGCACTGTATTATCTTTTTTTCCATGGCCTACCCTCAACCACCTCTTCAGTGGTACTACGCTTCAACCAACCATTCTTTTATTACTTCCACGCCTCCTTCTTAACTACTAGAGCTCACCTTGGTGCCATTTTTCTATATAAATTAAGATGTATGTTCAGTAAATTCAACGTTGTCACCTCCTTACCTTGCACGCCTCAAGCTAAAATAAATTTCTTTAGTCTCACGGTCAGGTTGAACCTCTACCTCGGTGAAACCCTAACAGTGTGGACCCACCTTTGAAAACATGCCCAACTAGCTCAATAATAATTCTCCGCAGAAAAGCTATTAACGGCGTGTCTTCAACTCACCTAGTTTGTTGTCCCATAGATTTTTCGTCACACTAGGATCTT
Organism: Taxus wallichiana var. yunnanensis; assembly: GCA_018340775.1. Taxonomy (NCBI): domain Eukaryota; kingdom Viridiplantae; phylum Streptophyta; class Pinopsida; order Cupressales; family Taxaceae; genus Taxus; species Taxus wallichiana. The sequence goes on from CM031235.1 coordinate 54,793,357, forward strand.
CGTCGCACTTCAAAATTCGATAGCTCAAAGGATGCAAGGTAATAATAACATTACACTCACCAAATTTATAGCTTATTTCAATACTCCCAACATTAATTTCTCAACTATCAAAGCATACATGACATTAATTCCACCTCCATGCCTTTTTCACATGTTACGATGTGTCCTTTCGCACCTAAATTTTCCATGCCTTAGTCATAACCTTCTGGCACGTCCACTAATTCTTAGCCATAAATTTCCTTATGTGTACCTCCCTACGCCAAAGTACCTATCCAATGTGCCTTATAGCAATTATTTTCCAATGTTGCATCCTACCTTGCGTTATACTAAGCATCCATCCCTCTACATGTGGTCTTCAATCCGAGAAATTTCCTTGAAATTTCTTCTCAAACCTATCTCTACTTTGAGCACTTGTAATTTTACAATGCACTTCAATTTGAAACAAGGCACCAATTAATTCTTCTTGATCCACCCCACACTAAAAGTATGTACGGTCCTCTGCACATGAATTCAACATATAGTAATCACTTCGGAACACAAATGCACTTATTACAACAAAACACAAAACTAAATTGATAAAACATTGAAAAAATGAAGTGAAACATAGAAAAAGGAAATGCATTAAATAAAATATAAACTAACCGACAATACAACCTTATTACAAACACTTAAAAGACTTATTTATAGTAGGAAACCATGTCCCATCAAGTTCTGTAGCTAGAAAGCACCTAAATCAAGTACATAAGTCATAACATGTGGTCCCAACCAATGCACTTGGAACTTCCCGGGATGTAACAAAAATTTTAATCATATAGAAGGACCATCTTCCCAACTTCAATGCTTACTTTTAATATGCCTATCTTTTCATGCCTTTTGTCTAGCATTTTGTATCTTCTAACTCCACCTAACAATAGTATGCATTTCATCCAAATCCATTAGTTTATCAATGTTATCTTGAAGTGCTTTCTCATCATCCAATCCACTTAAGCACATAATACATAGGGAGGGTAACATGAATTCTACTAGTAAAACATCCTCTGTGCCAACCACACGCTGAAAGGGTGTAGCCTTGTCCAACCTCTTGTAGGTTGTCATGTATACCCAAAGCACAATAGAGACTTTATCATCCCAGTCTTTCCTTCCAACATCACAAATATTTTTCAATGTATTCCCAAGATATTTTTGAAAGATTTAGTAGTACCATTGGCCTTTGAGTGATAGGGTGTTGTTTTATGGAGTGCCACCATAAATTCTACCAATAGTACCCAAATGGTCTCATTAAGAAAATGAATTCTCATATCACTTATATGACTTAGTGTACTTTCATACCTTTTCGTCATGTTCTCCCATAGAATTTTTTTGTCGTAGGTTTCGTGCAATCATTTTTAGGCACTTCTTCTACCCACCTTTTAAGATAATTTGTACAAGTTATAATATAACACGATTTAGTTTTGTGCGCGGGTGGGGAAATAGGACCCATAAAGTCAATTTCCCACTTTTCAAAAGGTTTTTCACTAGCAATAGGCCTCAAAGGAATTTCATCTTTATTACCAAGCTTTCTAAGGCATTGATAATGGTCACAAGCCTTATAATGTTCAGTACAATCCTTATAAATCATTTCCCACAAAAGGATTGCTAATTAAATCTTACATGCGGTAACATTTCCTAAATAATGCCCCCTACAATTTAACCATGAGCTTCCTCCATAATGGCAGTATGCTCATGATCTAGTACACACCGGTGAAAAACCTCATCTCGGCCTAACTTGTATAGACCTCCACTAATTAACATATAGGGTACGGTGTGTATAGAAAGCTATTTATTTTCCAAAGCTTTCATTCCTTTAGGTGATACACCCATATGCAAAAATACAAATATATCATCTAAATTAGAGGGAACACGGTTCAATATGAAAATATGTGTATTTGGCATTGTTTCCTCAATGTTATTCTCGTCCTCACCCGAATTAATCCTTGATAAATGATCTAGTCCTGAGTTACTCTTTCCTAGATTCACCACAACTGTAAATTCAAATTCTTGAAACAAGAGAATCCATCTACATATGTTCCCTTGTAAAATGAACTTATTCACCAGATACTTAAGTGCCATGTGAGATGTATAAAATATGAATGGAGTCACTAACAAGTATTGTCAAAAATTATGTAGCATGTAAATCATGGATAATGCCTCATGCTCTGTAGTTGTATAATTCTATTCATCTTGGGTCAATTTTCTACTTGAAAATCCATTAGGATGATCAACAATACCTTCTCTAGGATGGGATAATATCGCACTAATGGCCATGCCATATGCATCCACATACACATGCAATGGTTTGGTCTAAGAAGGAAACCACGAGAATAGGTGCAAAAATGAGCCTATCCTTTAATGTCTCAAATGCGTGTTGTTGTCCTTCACCCCAATAGAACTTCTCCTTACTCTTCAAAAATTCCTCCAAGGGCACGATAATCCTAGAATAAGCTTTGATAAACCTCCTATAATATCCTATATGCCCCAAGAATCCATGCACCTAACTCTGGTTAGTAGGTTCATTGACTATGATCCTTACAAATGAACCATCATAGTCGTAGGAAACCTTAGAATGGTAAGACGTGTGCCCTAAGGTGACCTCCTGGTTTTAAATAAATTGGCTCTTATCTAGTTTTTAGGAGTAGGTTTAGAGAAAGCATGTAAATGATTGAAATAAATAGGTGATGCGCCAAATTTACAAGAGAGGAAAAATATAGAATACTTGGAACCCGTATCAAAAGAGTTGAAGGGCTACACAACATGATCCACTATTTCAATAACACAAATAGCAAGTAGCTGAAAGATTGAGCTTTAGATAATAAACGAAGCAAATAAATTCTAAGGGCACTACACACGATCAATTTATTTGATTCATTTAGAACTACTTATAAAAGAATAAAGCTTTAACACATACATAAAAATCTGATTGCACAAAATAAGAACTCTTTATTCATATAGAGAATGGGTATGTAAGGATTTCAAAAGCACATATTACACTTCTCTTTTATGATAGAGACTTACTAAGGCTAGACTCTTACAGAATATGCAGAAATTTCTTCTTCTCTTTTTTCTCCTCTAAGTTCCTTCCCTTTTTTATCTTCTTTATCTCACCTCCTTTTATACGAAACATTTTTTCCTTCTATCACTTTCGGTACCACCCTTTGCTTTCAATTCTGATAAGGCCTTGCACTTATCCTTCTGGCTCTTGCCCTAGTATTTTAAATGCAACGCTGCCACTATCTTCCCTATTAATTCAGATATTTGACCTTCATGGTTTTGGAATAAATATTTCATCCCTTTATAGAAATCCATGCATCTACTCCCTTCTTGGTATTTCCACTAAGTCCTTGTCTGATTAGACTCCTCATTCAGGCCACGTTGAGGGCTCGTGCTTGCTTAGGGTCCTCCTTCCTTTTGGGCTATATCAAACATGCATCGGATAGACACATGGAGTGTCTGCGTGAGTTTGAGAACCCACTTGAATGCTCAAACTTGGGGATGTGCCTATGAGACACGTGGAGACCGCCACGAGCATTTCATACTTAGTCGTTACTAGCTTTGAGCAACCAAGGGCATCTAGAGTCTGGGGACAAAATACTTAACAAAAGAGTCATAACAAAATAATATAATCAGTTTGGTGACTCACCAAGGGATTCCATGCCTGCCATGGAAGAATCTGATATCTCATGCCTTCCCAAAATTTCAAAAATTGTGGCTAACCACAGGTCATTTAGAGCATTCACAAAGAAGCCTGATATCCAAGCCATTCTTCTTCCATTGGGTAGGTTCTTCACTACAAGGCTTGAAAAGCTCGGTCCAACTCAATTATCTCCCTGTGGGAGAAACCTTGAAGGCTCTGCATGACCACATGTAAGTGGAACTCTAGCTTTATATGATAGGATTAATGATGGTCTCGACTTCAAAGGACACTGGAGTCTTCCTTCAAAGACTAGAAAATCATCTTGTCTTGGTGCTTAGTGATCGAAGATGCTTTGAATTTGGTCTTTGGATAAGACCATAGACTCATCTAGGGAAGGGAGAGGGGAAACCAAGCTGTACTAATTCATTGATATTCTATTTTCTTTCCCTCATACCCTAGCAAAGTTGTGCCAAGAGATTCTAACATTTGACAGAAGCTTTGTCACAACTCATAAATCTCATTAATATTTTCCACCGTTAACCTTTGTTAGTGATTCCTTTATTCTGAAGAACGATATTTGAGGCATCATAGAGTTTTTGAATCAGGATATTTAACTCCTGGACCTTGGTGGATAAGGTGTTATTGATGGTAGAGACTACACTTTCTACCCTAGAGCACAATTCCTGTGCATTGGATATAAATCCAAGCATTGGGGCTAGATTTTTGGCAGTGGTGGTGATCCTGTCACAACAGGAGGCATATAGACCTTGTACTAATGATACAATTCTATCTTTCTGATATTTTTGACCCAATTGGTTGGTCAAGTCCTTGACCGTTTTATCGAAGATTTTAACCTGGCTGAAGGCCATCCTTTTCCTGTGAAAGTGAATTAACTAGGGCCTCGGTGGTGGTGAGCTTAGCTGCCAGAGATTTTTCCTCTGCTTGAGAATCCACGAGGGCTTGCTTGGTCGATGTGTCCCTTAACTCCCTCTTGAGCTGGTCTACCTCTATGTTCTTAGCATTAAGCTCACCCATGGGCCTCTTCTACTATAGCTTCTACCTTTTAGAGGCTTTGGCATGCAACTTTTTAGCTGATTATTGAGCTTCAAATAGTCGAGTAGTGACTACCACCACTATTTCATTCATCAACTCGACTTTTTCCTGAGGTTGGAATTCAACAAGGTCCACTGTGATAGCACTAATGGAATAGTCATCATGGCACATTTATTCTCGTGGGCTTGGATACCTAAGGGACAAGGTGAGAAATGGTTAAGGATCCATGTTGATGATCATACAGGATCGAACCTTCTTAGTTGACAAAGTTTTCATCTCTTTCTTTCTCTACTTTGATCTCCTTTGATCTCGAGCTGCCTTAGTGGCCTCTGCTTGGCTCCAAAACTCAAAAGGAGAAGAGACCATCCCTCCTACAAATGGGAAACCAGGTAGCGCAGTTATATGGAATAGTCACTGTGATTGAGATACTACATATACCAAGGCTGAAGAAGGGGGTGTGATAATGCGAGGTGAGAAGCTCGGGATGGCAGTAGGGTACCACGGAAGTAGAGGAGCGCTAGGTGGAGGAAGAGGTTGGGATGTAGTGACAGAATAAAGAATTCCTTCTAAATGGGAAGGTGGAGGTGGAAGTAATACAGAGAGTGGATCCTCAAGTGGTGGGATTCTAGGAATTGCAACTTGATTTTAGCTTCTTGCGAGACGGGTTGGAGAGAGACTCTCCCCCTGCTGTAGCTTCTGAGATCTCGGGGGATGGAAAAATTTGAGGAGTCTGAAGAGGAGCGGACAATTAAGGTACCTTAGGTATCCATTGTTATAGCTTAAATGACCTCATGGTTTGCCTAAGAGGTTGCTCAAAAGTGAGGACAAGTATATCCTCACTGTCTGCATTGAGTCATGCTCCGCATCCCACTTATCCTCCTAGGGCTCATCAGTGAGAACTTCCTCGAAGTTTTGTGTGGTTTGGCTGATTTCCTGCCTGTATTTCCAAAATCCCTCAATCTTCCTGGAATTCCAGTCCTTTCTTCTTAAGGCTACTTTCAGCCCTTTCCCAATCATTAGAGTAGGGTCAAATGCATTTTTCACTGGATGAAATGAATCCCAGTCTAGAGTGGGGATATCCTAGAGTTTGATGAAGACCTCAAGTGCTTCAACCTTGGGGCTTTGTCGTGAATCAAAAAATGGTCTCGATTCATGTTTGTAGGGGACTTTGATTTTATTTGTAGATAGGGTTTCAACTATTTTCCCATCTCGGATCATACCTCCATGAGTCCTAGATCAAGAAAAATCCATAGGAGGCCAATGTTAGTTTGAAATCACAACACCCCTTAAATGAGTTATGGATCTACTTTTCTAAGGTAGGTCATTTGGTTGATTTACATAACATTGGACAATTCCCCAAGTTTTGGGACTTGCAAAACTGGGAATGATCCTCTAGAGAAGGCGGGTTCCTCTTCCTAATCCTAGCGCTAAACTACTTCTAAGAAAGAAAATGTGACTATCTAATCCTAATATAACAATTCCAAGGGACAAGGAGAGAGAGAGAGAGTGCATGAATATAAATAAATCCTACACTACAAAGGTGATAGCATCAAGAAAAGGAAATCTCTATGATCACAAACCCAATCCTGAAATGGAGAGAGGTGAGAAATCAAGAGGATGGACATATGCATCACGCAGATAACAAGGATAAATTTCACATTCAACACCATTTCAAACCCCTTAAACATAACTCCCAAAACCTGCAATGGACATTAGAGATGATGCATAGATATACCTGAATGGTGAGAGGTGAGAAGAGACAAAAAAATGAGAAAAGGATGGAAAAAACACATCACAAAAATTTATATTTTATTGCTCCAGGAGTTCACATAGTACACCATTAATGGGAAAGAGGCAAGAAAATGCCATTATAAAGCCAAGGAGTAGGCTTGAACTCCAAATTTGACCTTGGAGAAGAAAGAGAGAGGGGGTAGGGAAGAATAATGAGCAACAAATTTTACAATGAATCCTACCCCTGTATTTATAGATTTGATTGGAGAGAAGAAAGAGAGAGAGAGAGAAGCAGCGGGAAAATTAGTTCGAAACTCAACCATTGTTGTTAATGCTTCTAATAAAATCTACCCCTAAATCCATCTTTACTACATCAATCCTTGGTTTGGTGCCTTGAAGGAAGAGGAAATGACAGAAAACTAGATCGAATCCAATCTGGTTGTTGAGGCGAGATGGATCCTACATTAGGCCCAAAGATGTTTCCTCCATCTTTTAGTGAGGCCAAGATCTTTCCAACGGCATCGTTTGCAATATTTCAAGCCCCGAGTTGAAAGATACGCCTGCTTCGAATTTTGTATCGGGTTCATATAGGAGGGCGGAAAATGACTTGAAAAATGGGTCCCCTTTATCTTTTTCCCTTTAAACGAAAGGAAAATTTTCACCTTTCCTTCGACACCCCACCTTGGCTTTGACTCGTGTTCTAACACCGACTTTTTCCCAGGTGGAGTTGTGGGCCATTTTGCAACGTTTACCCCTTTTATTCACCTTTGGAGAAGCGTCATTAGGACACTGGTCTCTCCTACATTTTCTGCCTCCTCCGTACTTAGGCATTTTTGGACCTTTTCCTAAGCCATTTCGAGGCCGAGGGCCTTGGATCCTTTCCATTTTCCTTTCTTGCTCTGGCTTCTCTTGCGGCATACCCCTTCATTTCCAAGCCCATATGTAACCTATTTTTGTCTTGGAATGTGAGCTTGTGGGTTTGAGTCATTTCCTTTATAATTTCCTTATGTACAAGAGTTGTCTTGACCAAATTTTCTGGGGGGCAAATTTGGGATAACAACCAACTTCCAAAACAGACAATGGTCTTCCTGCCTCTTGATTATAGTAATCCCTCCCCTACTAAAAGGGAGGTCATAGATTGCTTTCTTCTTTTTGGTCGAGCCGACCATGTCTAGCACGATGAGATGCCGGGTGACTTCGAGACCTACTATCCAAGGTGTGAGGATCCTCGGGAGCATGAAGGATTCACCTCTAAATCCATGGACTCAAATCATAGAATGACCTCTAGAAAATAAGTAGTCAATGGGGTGCAATGGGTCTAAGAAGATAGACCATGCAGAGTCATTCATTTTGTTATCAATCCCTTTAGGATCAAGCTCTAGCAAAAGAGGCTCCACAAAAGCATTGAAAAACTCATAGACGTCTGAAGAATGAGACAATATATGGGTCCACGTAAATGCCAAGATAATATTTGGGAATTCACCTCTATATCCCACAGGGTTAGGGTCATGAATTGATGAAATACTGAGCATTTTGGTATAGAATGAGGTGAAAAAGGAAAGATGAATACCTGAAGGTGGATGTCATTGAGAAATGCTTGAGCTATTCACAAATTGACCTGCTATGACTTCCACAAAGTCAAATTTATATCTTTGCTTTGTGTTGATAGTCCTCATTTGGAATATAGCCATCATCTACCAATACTCAACGTCTTTGTCGAAACCTACCCGAAAATAAAAGTGAACATAGAAATCCCGAGACATCCTGAGTGTCAAGCATGAGGGACTTTAAGGGGATGGGGAAACCGGGAACACCCGATGTGCTGGAGTCTAACGGTCTTAGTTCCTTGGTAAGGGTCATGACCTTTGTTTGACACTGGACCCATACATTCTCGGAGCTTGGCTATATCATAGAAACTAGCTGACTGATCATAGTTTAGGGCTAACATGTCCCTGATGGCCTGCGGTGTGATTACAACAGCTAAATTCTAGCCCTTGATGGTATGGTTTCCTGAGTTGAAACTTTCCATACACATTTGTATGAGCTCTGGGCATGGGTGTGTGAGAGGAACCATGTATTGGGAAAGAGTAGTGCTCTAGGTCCTAGCACCGAATGACTCTAAGTCTCCTTGAAGGTTGAACCTAGTGCATGCCACTTCTCTCAAAGATTTAGGCCTTTTGTTGAGACTGGGCTTAAATATATCATTGGTGGGGTCGATGACCAGTGAAGGGTCACTGTACCGAGATAATGGGTTTGGGTATTTTAACTTTGGATGGTGCTATCGGGAGGAATGGGTTGTCCTGTGTAGGACTTTGTTACCTTTGAGTAGAGCTAGAGGTGGTGTCACCATGGTGATCTAAATTTCTTCGAATGACTCTGGAGCTTTTGGAAACTTTGATATTTACCGATAAAAATATAAATGCTTCAAAATGATCCTACCGAACAGAGCTTGAGGGGCCTTTAATATCCGTTGCTACCTCAAGAATAAAAATTACGTGCCTAGAGTTATTTCTCATAATGCTTCCTTTAAGTGAGAGACCCGAGGCGCCAAACTTGGCACCTTTGATAGATCTTGCATTGATTGTGGATATTTTATTTAGGAAAGAGACCCTTACCTTTGATGATGAATTTAATGTGAGAAGATGGTAGGGGTGCTTTCTTTGATATATCAAAAGTGACGTGGATAGGGGCGGTGGAGCACGTGGAAAAAACATCCAATGAAAGTGGAGGCTCAAAAAAAACTAAAACTAAGAAACATGAAACAATATATACATATGATACAATTTTAGAAGATACCTAAATGTAGGGCTTCAAATGAATCCCATTTACTAGAATCGCCAAAGGATCTCCTACCATGGTTTCAAGCTTGAATGAGTTATGTTGCTTACATGCACTGATTATGAATGGTCCAGTCCATAAGGGGTCAAAATTTCCATGGTTCCCGGTTTAGCTACTCTAGCATCCCACTTTAAAATGACGGTTCCGATTTGGAAGTTCAGCTCTAATGTCTTTTGATCGAACCATGTCTTAACTATTTTTGGTGATTAATCATGGCCTCATGGGTGAGTTCATGCTTTTCCTAGAGTTCTACCAACTCAGTGAGCCTTACTGACATTTCTCCATTCTCCTCTATCTCAAATCCTTTCAGCAGTTGTAATGCGGGAATCTCCAAAGAAATTGGCATCACAACACTTTTCCCATAGACCATTTCATATGGCGAAGCTTTTAGGATCTGCTTTAGAGTGATTCAATTGGCCCATAAGGCTGTTTTAACATGCTCATGCCACAACCTTTTATGCTCATGTCCCATCCTTTTAATGAGTCTTATCGATTCTTATTTGTAGACTCTTCTAGGTCGTTCCCTTGGGGGTAATAGTTAGAGGATGTCTTTAAATATATCTTGTGTTTGACCACAAAATCAAACACCTTAGCTCCCATGAAATCTTTAGAATTTTTAGATATAATGGTGCGGGGGAACCAAAACGAGTAGTGATATCCTCGTAAGATTCCTAGGATCACATCTTCAGTAGACTCCTTAAGTGGGACTGCCTCCATCCACTAGGTGAAATAATCAATTTCCGTGAGAATCCACCGGTGTCCAAAACTTGAAGTTAGATTAACCATTTTGATGAAATCAAGACCCCATTGTGTGAAAGGTTCCTCAATTAAAATGGGGTTGAGGGGAAACACTGCGTTTCTTTGGAAACCTCACGTAAACTTGACAAACCTTACATTTGTTTGTTTCTACCTGACTATCGGTGAACAAGCTAGGCCAGAAGTATCCTACCTATAAGATCTTTATAGCAGTGGTTTGGGCTGAAAAATGACCGCCCGAGTCTCCGTGATGTAATTCTCTTAAGACTCTTTTGGCCTCTTCATCTTCAAGGCATCTCAACATCAACCCATTAAAATTCCTCTTAAAAAGGAAGCCATTAATTATAGCAAAATGAGTCCCTTGTTTCCTGTAATACCTCCTCTTTTTCAAGGGGAGATGGCTAGGGTACTCTCCAATTTGAATAAAATGAATTCTGTCAGAGACCCACCCCTCGGGCCTATCCTCCTATAGGTACATTATCTTTTTGACTCATCAATTGTTTTGGGAACGGTTCCTGTGTCAAATATTGACACAGTCCCTTGCCTCTTATGAGCTTCATGGGATTTATCTCTATGTCATATTTAGGATTTTGGTTATCTAATTTTCCCTTTTTTTAGTTATCTCACCCTCCATTATATACTCTTTGATGCTGGGGTGAGCCACCATGACCAAATTTTGTTGTGTGTGACCAAGTGTCTGAATTTCTTCAAACCTTTGACTATGGCATAGGCCTGCCTTTCCACAAAATTGTACCTTGTTTCATAGTCATGAAGTATTTTTGAAAAGAAAGCAATGGGGTGTTCCTCCCCCTGTCACTCTCCCTTTTGAGTTAACACAGATGCTATGCTATTTTTCCCCCATATACATACATGATGAAATATTTTGAGAAGTTGGGGTTGTGGAGTATGGGGGCCGATGCAATAGCCTCTTTGATCAATTCAAAAGACTGTTGACCTTCCTCAGTCCATTTGAAAACTAGATCTTTCTTTAGCATGAGAGTAATGGGGTAGACATTCCCGTAAAATCTGATATAAACCTACCAACGAAGTTGATCTTTCCTAAGAAGGATTGAACAACCTTCTTGTTGACCGGAGAGGCAGCTCCAAGATGGCCCTGACTCTCTCAGGATCAATGGAAACTCCTTCCTTTGACACCACATGCCCTAGGAGTTTTCCTTGGGGAATGCTAAAATACATTTCTTGGGATTCAGAGAGATCCCAAATTCTTGACATTTTTAAACACGGCTTCTAAAGCATCAAAATGCTCCTCCACCATTTTGGTAAACATAGTAAGATCATCAAGGTATATGAGGATTACCTTGTTTATCAATGCCCCAAATGTAGTGTCCATGGCTCTTTGAAAATTAGCCCTACGTTTGTGAGCCCAAAAGGCATCTTTGCATAGGTGAAAGTTCCCCATTTAGTCGTGAAAGTAGTTTTATGTTGATCCCCTTCGTGAGCCATATTTGGTTATAACCTAAGAAGTTGTCCAATAGGGAAAACATCTCGGATCCCACAACCATCTATAAAATCTGTTCCATAGAGGGGGGGATAATGGTATTTTAAGGAGGCTCTATTCAGATCCCTGAAATCTATGTAGAGTCAGATTTCACCATTTTTCTTTCTTACTGAACTAGGTTGGAGACCCACATCGTGTGCTTGATTGGAAAAATGATGTGAGCTTCCAACAATTTTCTCAACTCCTCGGCCATGAGGGCCTCCACTTTAGGATTCACAGGTCTCTATTTTTATCGCACATGCTTAGCCCCTTCCTCCAGATCAATGGTGTGCTGGATGATATCCTTATCATAGCCGTGAAGATCGATCATATGTCCAAGCCATCACCTTGTCATACTTGTGACACAAAGCCATGAGTCAGTCTCTATCCTTTTGGTTTACTGACTTTCCGACTTTCAGTCATTTGTCCCTGGCTATTTCTAGCTCTACATAATCCTCTTTTACTACTTTGAACCTCCTTTGATCTGAGCTAGCATCATCTAAGTCAAAAAGATTTCAAGCGTAATTAGTCCTCTTGGGAGCTTGTTCATCTTTAACTGATATTACTTGGTCTCCATATGCTTCTTCAACCTTGGACTAGAGTTGATTCACAAACTAATCAGACTGCTAGAGGAAATGTATGACCTGTTAGTCATTATCAAACACCTACCAATGATGGAGGTTGTCAGGGATCGAGGGTGAATGATTACCTTTATGGCATCTTTATTTTCTAGAAGGTCCTGGGCTGGGTCAAACTGAGACCCAATGGTAGCCATTCTGTCTGCCTCTACATTCTGCTCACGGGGAACTACCTTAATGTTGAAAGCTTCAAAATCATCTATTAGATCCCAGACCCGGTGTCGGTAGGATCTCATCCTTGGGTTCTTGGTGGCGGTGGTATTCCTTACTTGCATGACCACTAATTCTGAATCACTAAATACCCTTAGCTACCTGATACCTTCCTTCCTGTGGTGCATAAACCATGCACCAAGGCCTCGTATTCCTTTGTTACTAGTACAAGAGAACTAGAAACATACCAACTAGAGAATCTTCCTACCGGTCGAGAGGTGAGGAAAAATCTAGCTCCTGAGCTGTTCTTACTTCTAGCCCCATCAAAATATAAGCTCCATATTGGAGGGTCACCAGAGAGCTTGTCCCTAGTGCGTCACCCTCACTTTTTACCTTTGGGATTGTGGGGTTTTCATTAGAAATGACGTAAGTGCCTAGCCGATTGAATCAAAGTTTCCAAATGGATCTCCAGGGGGAAGATTAGATAGATGGTCACCCTCCTGGGTTCTCCATCCTCTATATATAGCTCTTCTTCTCTTGTGATCATAGCATGGGAGGCCTCGAAACCAGAAGGTACTTGGTCATTATATGTTCCTTGGAGAGTGGTTTGGACAAGACCTTCATCTTGGACCCATACTTGGTGCATAGGATTAAGTGGGACCAATCCAAAGACATGTACCCACTGATTTTAGTTGTGAAGTCTCGGGAGAGGAAGAGCCCAAAGATCGGTGGGACATTAATCACCATGATATCTTGGCAAACAGTTATATTTGGACAAGAATAGAGTTGCAATGGGAGTCCCTTGATAATTCCTATGGTGTACAAACTTCTTGTCTAGTTGCATAACCCCTTCTTCAAGGGTTCATAATGGACTCCTAAAGTGTCTACTATTTCCTGAGGCATGATAAGTGCTTACACTAAATCTTTGCATTATGTAACTTTTTCCTATAATAAGAGTCAAAAATAATGGGTTGGGCCTTGGTTTACTCACTTCTTCCTTTTGATTTAGCAATATGGATTATAAAGTACCCATGCATCTTTTACGCATTCTTTCCTTTGGGACCCACCACGGTCATCCTCCTCCAATATTAACGCCCCTTGGAGCAACTCCTTCTCTCGGGAATGCTTAAGAGATCCCACAAGGATGCGCTAGTTGGTGCCTTTTTCAGCTGTTGGACTACGTTGATGGGTCCAGCCAATGATGGTTTAAGAGGTGGTTGATGCTTCATCCTCTCCTTCTCAAGGTGATGGACCTCTTTCTCCTATATAGTTGGTTGGGGAACTTCTTTTGTCTTTGGCAATGGCACATTTATAATAATCGGAGGCTCTTTATACACCTTGTTGACTGAACTAGAAGCTAGTGTGTCTACTTCAATGATCCTTTTCTTGAAGTGAGTATTGTAGTTGAACTACATAGGTTTTAAAATAGATACCTCATTTATAAAAATGAACTCCTCCCCCTCTACCCGGAGAAAAGGGCATGCTCAGTGCAATCTTGGCCTCTTGTTCTAAAGACATTCCTTACATTTGGGTAGTGAAAGTAGTGCTTTGGGCTCCCTCAAATTGATGAGGTCCAACTACGCATGCATCATAACCCTCTCTTGCTTGTTTCTCAGCTATCCTTAGCTGCAAGTTCCCTTGGGGACAGTCTCTTGGCATATGAGGATTATTACAAGGGAAGCACCAGGCGTTAGGTTCCTCGGCCAGATGATTTTGTCTAGGGATGAGCTCTCTACTGCTATTTGGGGGAGTGGTTCAAAGCGGTGTGGGTATAGGGACTATTTGATTCAATGGCTGAGCGGTTGGCAGCCTCTAAGCATTCTAGTATGTAGATGGGTAAGCGGGTCAGCTACTTTGGACATTCTGATAATTTTTCTTTGGATAAGTGGCCTGATTTCTCTTAAGGTTTACTATCTCATTTGAGAAACTTCTCAGGATGTTTCTCATCTCGTCCATCTCGGGGACAAAGATGATTCCATAGCAGCGGTCGGGAGCGGGAGGCGTAATTGCTAGGGGGTAATTATATAGAGAAGCATGGCTTGAGGTTGAACTCTGGGATTGTACTTGCGAGAAAGGGGGCTATCTCAAGATTTATGGGCAAAAGAGTTCTGGGAGGAAGCTTCCCTACGTCTATTAGATTGTTCTCATCTTGGACCGCAAGGCTATAGGCTTGCGGAAAATAATCCCCTCCTAATGATTGAATCATTACCGAAATATCTGAATTTAAGGCTTTTAAGTAGAAAACAATAGCCATACCTGTAGGTGGTCTAGCCAAGACTGGAATCCTTTGCCAAGTTTTGTGGAACTGGGTGTTGAAATCTATCATCAACTCTTTCCGACTCTTTTTTATACCAATTAATTATTGTAGGAGTGATGATCAGTCTCCTTTCTCATTGAACCTTGCTACAAATGGTGTTCCCAATTGGTCCCAAGTACCGATAGTGTTAGGGGTCAAGGCTCGGTACCATTCCAGGGCCCTCCCCTTGAAAGAGGTGGCTAGTAATCATAAGGCAACATCCTGCTCCCTTATATAATGTACCGCACATATCTCCGCTACATCTTAGAGATGTTCCTCGGGGTTTTGAAGTCTTCACCGCTAAACTTGGGCAACGCTTTCAATGCATTGGATGGAATAGGATTCCATACCATCGAGGGTGCGGAAAAATGAGTGGGCTTCCCTGATCCCATGAAACAAACGGTCTTGGAAATGGAGGCTGAAGGTGTGCCATAGTGATAGGTCTAAGGGTCCTTGTTGACTGAGTGAAGGGCCTACCTAGTGGAGGGGTTGAGAGAGTCTCGGTCCAGGGGGACGGAGACCTCTGAACCTATCTTCCTCTTCTATGTCGTGGAGGGGATAGCTACAAATAGTCGATGAGACCTTCTTCCCTCGCTCTTGATCTCGTTCGCATTCATTGATAAATCTTGGGTGCTGCTTTAACCTATAGGAAAGATTAATGTCCCACCGGGCATGCCAGGAAAATTGTTGATGATGATCCTTATAGATGAACTGTCAGAGTCGTAGGAAACCTTAGGTTGGTGAGACATGCACCCTAAGGTGACCTCCAGGTTTTAAAGAAGCTGGCTCTTCTCTAGTTTTTAGGAGTAGGTTTAGAGAAAGCATGTAAATGACTAAAATAAATAGGTGATGCACCAAATTTAAAAGAGAGGAAAACTATAGAATACTTGGAACCCAGTATCAAAAGAGTTGAAGGGATACAAAACATGATCCATTATTTCAATAACGTAAATACCAACACCTAAAATATTGAGCTTTAGATAATAAATGAAGTAAAGAAATTTTAAGGGCACTACACACGATCAATTTCTTTGATTCATTTATAACTACTTATAAAAGAATAAAGCTTTAACACATACATAAAAATCCAATTGCACATAATAAAAACTCTTTATTCATATAGAGAATGGGTACATAAGGATTTTGAAAAGCACAGATTACACTTCTCTTTTATGATAAAGACTTACTAAGGCTAGACTCTTACAGAATATGCAAAACTCTTTTCTTCTTTCTTTTTCTCCTCTCTAAGCTCCTTCCCTTTTTTATCTTCTTGTATCTCACCTCCTTTTATAGGAAACGTTTCCTTGCACTTATCCTTCTAGCTCTTGCCCCTAGTATTTTAAATGCAACGCCACCACTGTCTTCCCTATTAATTCGGATATTTGACCTTCATGGTTTTGGAATAAATATTTCATCCCTTTATAGAAATTTGTGCATCTACTCCCTTCTTGGTATTGCCACTGAGTCCCTGTCTGATTAGACTCCTCATTTGGGCCACGTGGAGGGCTCGTGCTCACTTAGGGTCCTCCTTCCTTTTAGGCTATATATCAAACATGTGTCAGATAGACACATGGAGTATCTACGTGAGTTTGAGAACCTGCTTGAATGCTCAAACTTAGGGATGCACCTATGAGACATGTGGAGACTACCATGAGCATTTCATACTTAGTCGTTACTAGCTTTGAGCAACCAAGGGCATCTAGAGTCTAGGGAAAAATACTTAACAAAAGAGTCCTAACAAATTAATATAATCGGGTTCCTCTAAGCCTAAAATAACAACAACCTTAGTAGGGTCTACCAACAAGCATTCTTTATAGATAATATGTCCCAACCGAGTCCTAAAGGGTGTGGCAAAATTCACTTCTTAATGTTTAGAGAGATGCTCAACTTTCATCACCTCTCAAACATAAGTCTTAAATTATCACAATGATATTTTACAGGCCCATAAATTGTCTAATCTTCCAAGTAAATGTACAAAAATTATGAATAAAGTTCCGAATGCTTGCACAACAATGCACAAAAAGACTGCAGGCACATTCTTCAATCCAAAAAGCATAAATGTGTATGCAAAACTTCCCCACTCAATGGTGAAAGTTTTCTTTTCTTGATCTTCTTTAGCAATTTACACCTAATGATATTCGAAAAATCCATCGGTGAAGAATTAGGTTTCGTGCCTTGCAACACCTTCCAATATTTCCACAATAAATGGTGTGGGAAAGGGATCTATTACACATGCATCATTTAAATCCCTATAATCCACACATATTATTATCCTTCCATATTTCTTTATACTAATCACCATAGGAATAACCATTTGGACTCCTCAATGGGCTCAATGATTTCAGATTTCAAATTTTTATCAATCTCTTCCTTTACCTTGACGCATAAATTAGGATTCATCCTATAAGGCCTCTTCCTAAATGGGCACACACATTTGTTTAACTTGATACACATCTCACCTAAAGAGTGATGTACCCCTTTCAACTCTTGGTACCCTCTAGGAAATAAGTCCTAGAAGTTGCACAGTAGCTCAATTATCTTTACAACCTCTAAGTCATACCAATAATCACCAATGATGGCCTCCTTAGATTTTATATCTGTCGAGTGTTGACCTTATTTGTCTTCATAGGCTCAAGATATGCATGTTCCTTCTCATCTACACTGTCTAATACCACACACATACCCAAAGTATGATCAACCTCCATATTTTCCACTTCCTCATCATTAATCATATAAACCAAATTTCCCTTTTCTTTTTTGAGGCATATGCACCGAATCGGTTCTTCATCTATCTCTTCTTCTTAAAATCATGCCTACAAATCGACTCACCTAGTAATTTCTGAATAAGCTCCTCACCTTTCCACTATCTCCTATAGTCAAATGCTTCATAATATTTAAGGCCTCATTCAATAGAGGTTTAGTAGAATAATAGTCGAAGGTCTGAATCATACCTGTAGCCAATTCTTGCCAATTCCCTGTTTCTCTATTCAATTCCACATAAAAATACTAGGCACTCACACAACCACTCAAAGTGAAGTAGAACTTGTGCACCCAAAGTGAAGGTTATAAGGCCTCTTGCCCCTCTTTCCGAGTCTCTCACACTTCGAATGTAGTGCAAATCAAAATCCTTCCCGTGAAATTCATATGTCTTTGTAGGCACATTGTTACGAAGAAATATAGTAGAGAAGGTGATTCTCACCTCTCACCATTCTAAAAGACTATCCTGTGTAGTACACTAGCGCATTGTTGTCCCACGTAAGGTATATATCAGCATATTCCTTCTTTCCACTTCATATATCCACTGGGATTCCATAGAGCACAAAAAATACATTAGGATTTCCTTCGCGGTATACCTTAGTACACGGTTACTACTTAAATGCCTAACACAACGTGACCTTATTACACAAGTAACTACACTCTTCATCTCACGCCTAACCATTTCATAAGTCCCATGTGTCCACTTATCATAATAAATTATTGTTTTATCACTCATGGAATGTGCATCATCCCATTGAATAACTACTTCCTTTAATGGCTCAAGCACTTTAGGATATCTAATGGTGCGTACATAAATTTTGTTCAAATCTTCTTCACTCAAGGGCTCTACATAAGGTGTAGTTTTTCTGTCTGTTAAAGGGGTGATCACATGCTCCTATTTTTTCTCAAAACTGATGTAACCCTTATTAAAGAACAAATAAGCATTATTTGCATTAAACTAGGGGCACCCAAGTAAAGCTAGAAATCTATCTTCTTTAGCAAGCACCAAAACCTCAAAGTCCCTAGTAAACTTGGCCCCTTTTATAGTAATAACAACATCCTTCAAAACTCTAATGGGCGTGGCTTTAGTTCTATTCTCCATATGAAACATGTTTGAAGATGGTTGTAATGGGGTATCCCCATCTAATTCCACATGTCCGGTGAGGCCATAAATTGGCCATAAATTACCATTATTTTGTCCTTCCAAGTTACCTTTGAAAGTGGATTTAAATGTAATCTAGGAACTTATAGTTTTCTTAAGATAGAATATAGGATATATATCTTGTTCATTCTTTAGAAATATTTTTTTATCTATTTTTTTGACTAATCCTATTGATTATTTGGGAAAATATGCAAAGTCTTGTGTATGCAGCCATAAAGGAAAGATAATGCTAGTATTGGGAAAAGTGGAATTGATCATGAATAATACATTTAAAATCAAATCTGATTTCATATTCAGATTCCTTTGAAAAAATTATGCAAGTTCAAAACAAGAATAATCTCTCAATCCAGGTCGTGCATGCAAAAGTTATAGTTGTTTTAAGTTAGTTGAACTTAGAGTTAGTTCCGAAACTCATTAGTTCTTCTCAACTTCTAGTTCTCGAACTTAGTTTAGTTCTTGGAACTCACAGATTTAGTTCTAGAACTTGTATCAATTGAATGAAAGTTAGTTCCAGAAATTTCAATTTGTGTAAAAATCAGATTTTGTTCCGAATTTGCATATTTAGTTCTAAAACTTGCATAAAAAGAATGACAGCTTTAGTTTTAGAACTTGCATCAATGAATGAAATTTTTTGAGGGATTGTGAAAACTCAGAGATTCTAATGGAAAATCTGAGAGAGGTTTTTTTCATAGCAATGTGTTTAACAAAAACCTCATTCATATTTGCTACAAGTTTTACCAATGAAGAGAGATCTAACTTTTAGTGAGTCTGCAGTCAAGGAAAAGTGTATCAGATGAGCACTAAAAGTTCCATAAATAGAAATAGAAAAGTAAATGAAAATATGAGAGATGTTTTTGTTTATAGAAATTTGTTTTAACAAAAACCTCATTCATATTTGTTATAGGTTTTACCAATGAAGAGAGATCTAACTTTTAGTGAGTTGTAGTCCGAGGAAAAGTGTATCAGATGAGCACTAAAAGTTCCATAAACAAAACAAAAAAGTCAAATGGAAAATATGAGAGAGTTTTTGTTCATAGAAATGTTTTTTAACAAAAACCTCATTCATATTTTCTACAGGTTTTACCAATCAAGAGAAATCTAACTTTTAGTGAACTACAGTCCGAGGAAAAAGCGTATTTGACAAGCGTCAAAAGTTCCACAATAAAAAAACAAAGTCAAATGGAAAATCCGAGAAATATTTTGGTCAAAATCATATTTTGAGGAAAATCCTTCTTCCAATAATGTAGAGGAATAAAATCATTATGATTCTTATTACCAAAAAGCAAGGAGAAGATTTGGGAGCAAATCTTCCTAAAATAAGTGAGATAAGATTTGACTTCAATAATATATCTCTCTCCATATTTTGTGGAGATGGAGATCTTAGTTGTTAGGATTGGAATAAAGATAAGATCAGATTGTATTTCCTAAAATAAGGATTTGGTTGGATGCATAAATTATAAATGCAACCTTCCACACTTAGATATGTAATGCTTTTCTCCAAAGAAATAAAGATCTATTCTTTCCTCTCAAATATTATGTAGTTTTAAGATCTCAGAAGTATGATTTAAATCCTCTTCCAAGGAATGAGCTG
Source organism: Taxus wallichiana var. yunnanensis (assembly GCA_018340775.1). NCBI lineage: Eukaryota > Viridiplantae > Streptophyta > Pinopsida > Cupressales > Taxaceae > Taxus > Taxus wallichiana. The sequence continues at coordinate 54,813,497 of CM031235.1, forward strand.
ACCACTCATTCCAAGAAGATGGATCTTGTGTATTTATGTTTATGTTTATTCATTTTTTTAATTCATTATGTTATATTGTTTTTATCTTTGTATTGTGAAAATTCAGTCTGTTGTAAACCTACATGTGTTTCATTAAATTGTGTTTATTTTTAATTCAACAATTTCATTTATGCAAGTGTGCCTTTTAATTCATGCAAGTGTGTTTCTTTCATGCAAACTTTTTTTTTGCAAGTGTGCCTTTAAGTGTGCCTTTAAATTTCTGCATGTGTGATTTATTTTATGCAAGTTTGGTTTGTGTTTAAAGGAGTTACTTTCCAATATTTTCTTCTCTTAATGCATACAACCTTTGGACACCAACCTGATTGACATTATTAATGGCGAGGATTGACAACCTCCTCATTTTGGCACCATTTCTAGGGAACACAGTGTTATTAGAGATTCAAAGTTCTCTAAAAGAATATTCTAGTGACAGTAGAATACCTTTTAACAATTCTGTGATAGGAAGAATTTGGTAAGTAGTTTATTTAGACTTTTATTTCCTACAAGTAGATTAAAATTTCATTTATGTAATTAGGAATATTAGATTATAAATATCCTCCCACAAACTAACTCTGTGTATAAGAAAAATGAATGTGATGTTTGATCAAGAGGTATAATGGTATGAACAAATAATTCAGATCTGGAAATGGTATAATATGATATTGAATTTGGAAGTAGATCCAGTTGATGAAATATCATATGCCATTTTTGATAACCACCACCATTTCCCCTTATATCAACTAACATTTCAGTGATCTTATTACACATAACCTTAGTAAAAATTGGCTTATCCAGTTTGTAATAATGAATTGGTAGCATTTCTAATTAACTCCATCCATATTCAGGGATTTCATTAGAGCCAAAATAAAAACCCACTCATAAATCCACCCATCCAAATTAGTTTTCATCCCATAATAAAATTCAATCCCTGAACCATATCCATTAGAAAAAAATGTTTTCATGTCTTTCAATTTCTTTATTTTTGTATATGCTTGTATAACGTTAAGAAGTAATTATGGTGAATATCAAGGAAAGAAATTTTTTGTACTAACATCTGAGGACTAGATCTATAGGAATTTCTAGAGTTGTTCTTGATACCAACATGCAGATTTTGGAGCACCAACAATATATCAACCAAGGAGCATGTAGATTTTGAAGGGACACACAAATACCTTCACTCTCTTTTAACAACTATCCATCTCCTAATATCACTAGTCCAGGATTTGAAGATTACTATGGTGATTCTGATAATGCACAATTCAAGATGGGCTTTGAAGACCTAGAAATTGTCTACACAATTTTTGGAAATCTTCTTGAGTTACCAAGTATGCAAAAAGGTTTTTATGAGATCTCAAACATTGCTTCCTATTTTACACAAGTTGTACTTTGATGAATATAGTCTGATGATGGATCAAATTTTTCTCTAATCCTTCTCATGCTATCATTTCAGCAAAAAAAAAAATAAAAAATCAAAAAAATCAAAAAGCTTTGATTGGAAAACCAACTTGTTGGCCAATCAAAGGCAAAAAAAATCAAAAAAAATTGGAAAACCAGCTTGTTGGCCAATCAAAGGAAAATAAAAATAGCTTTCTGGCTAATCAAAGGCAAAAAAACTTTGATTGGAAAACCAACTTGCTAGCCAATCAAAGGAAAAAAAGGCGATATTCTTCAAAGGAAATCAACTGTTACCTGGTGGCTTTCTTCTCGCACTATTTGATCATGTTAACAATAGGATGACAAAGACAACTAGAGGTATGATCAAGTTATTTTGTTCTACTATTTTATTTTTAAGCTTTCTTGTAAGTTTTTTTACTACAACTAGATCCACTTTTAAAGATTTCCAAGGAAGGCAAGATAAAATTCATATCTCCCCTACTTATATGAAAAATATGTGCACCTCTTTGCAATCAAAATTTTTGAGTCTAATTTATGGGAAGCCATAAATAAACAACATGCATGAGGAAATGCATGAGCTTAGGTGTGGGAGAGAAGGAGAAGCATGAGCTATGCATTTTGATATTAAATATGAGACACAACAGAAGGAGATCCACACAAGAACCTGTTGTAAAATAAAAGAGATCAAAAAGTAGCAAAAGAGATCCACACAAGAACCTGTTGTAAAATAAAAAAGATCAAAAGCAGTAGAAGAAGATCCACACAAGAACCTATTGTAAAAGAAAGAATATAAAAAAAACAGAAGGAGATCCACACAAGAACCTGTTGTAAAAGAAATAATATCAAAAGCAATAGAAGGAGATCCACACAAAAACCTGTTATAAAAGAAAGAAATCAAAAGCAACAGAAAGAGATCCACACAAGAACCTATTGTGAAAGAAAGAATATCAAAAGAAACAGAAGGATATCCACACAAGAACTTGTTGTAAAAGAAATAAATCAAAAGCAACAGAAGGAGATCCACACAAGAACCTGTTGTAAAGAAAAATATCAAAAGCAATAAGAAGATCCACACAAGAACTTGTTGTAAAAGAAAGAAATCAAAAGCAGCAGAAGGAGATCCACAAGAATGTGTCCTCAATATGAAGAATAATCTAAGAAGAGGAGATAATAATGTAATGCATGAGGACATGCATAAGATTAAGTGTGGGGCAATGATGAGGCCATAAATTGGCCATAAATTACCATTATTTTGTCCTTCCAAGTTACCTTTGAAAGTGGATTTAAATGTAATCTAGGAACTTATAGTTTGCTTAAAATAGAATATAGGATATATATCTTGTTCATTCTTTAGAAATCTTTTTTTATCTATTTTTTTGACTAATCCTATTGATTATTTGGGAAAAGATGCAAAGTCTTGTGTATGCAGGCCATAAAGGAAAGATAATGCTAGTATTGGGAAAAGTGGAATTGATCATGAATAGTACATTTAAAATAAAATCTGATTTCATATTTAGATTTCTCTCAAAAAATTATACAAGTTTAAAAAATAATCATCTCAATCCGAGGTCGCATGCAAAAGTTATAGTTGTTTTAAGTTAGTTACGGAACTCGCAGAGTTAGTTCCAAACTCATAGAGTTAGTTCCGAAACTTATAGGTTTAGTTCCAAACTCACAAATTTAGTTCCAAACTTGTATCAATTAAATGAAAGTTATTTTCAAAACTTTCAATTTGTGGAAAAATCATATTTAGTTCCGAAACTTGCAGATTTAGTTCTAGAACTTGCATAAAAGGAATGACAACTTTAGTTCTGGAACTTGCATCAACAAAATGATAGTTTTTGAGGGATTGTGAAAACTCAGAGATTCCAATGGAAAATATGAGAGAGATTTTTTTCATAGAAATGTTTTTAACAAAAACCTCATTCATATTTGCTACAGGTTTTACCAATGAAGAGAGATCTAACTTTTAGTGAGTTGCAATCCGAGGAAAAGTGTATCAGACGAGCACTAAAAGTTCCATAAACAAAAATAGAAAAATAAAATGGAAAATATGAGAGAGGTTTTTGTTCATATAAATGTTTTTAATAAAAATCTCATTCAAATTTGTTATAGGTTTTACCAATGAAGAGATATCTAACTTTTAGTGAGTATAGTCCGAGAAAAGTGTATCAGATGAGCACTAAAAGTTCCATAAACAAAAATAGAAAATTCAAATGAAAAATATGAGAGAGGTTTTTGTTTATAGAAATGTGTTTAACAAAAAATCATTCATATTTTCTACAGGTTTTACCAATCAAGATAAATCTAACTTTTAGTGAATTGCAGTCCGAGGAAAAAGCGTATTTGACAAGCGTCAAAAGTTCCACAATCAAAAATAGCAAAGTCAAATGGAAAATATGAGAAGGTATTTGGTCAAAATCATATTTTATGGAAAATCCTTATTCCAATAATGTAGAGGAATAAAATCATTATGATTCTTATTACCAATAATTAAAGAGAAGATTTGGGAGCAAATCTTCCTAAAATAAGCAAGATAATATTTGACTTCAATAATATCTCTCTCTCCATATTTTGTGGAGATGGAGATCTTAGTTATTAGGATTGGAATAAAGATAAGATAAAATTGTATTTCCTAAAATAAGGAGTTGGTTGGATGCATAAATTATAAATGCAACCTTCCACACTTAGATATGTAATGCTTTTCTCCAAAGAAATAAAGATCTATTCTTTCCTCTCAAATATTCTGTAGTTTTAAGATCTCAGAAGTATGATTTAAATCCTCTTCCAAGGAATGAGTTGGCCACTCATTCCAAGGAAGATGGATCTGTGTATTTATGTTTATGTTTATTCATTTGTCTTTAATTCATTATGTTGTATTGTTTTTATCTTTGTATTGTGAAAATTCAGTCTATTGTAAACTTGTAGGTGTTTCATTCAATTGTGTTTATTTTTAATTCAACAATTTCATTTATGCAAGTGTGCCTTTTAATTCATGCAAGTGTGTTTCTTTCATGCAAACTTTATTTATACAAGTGTGTCTTTCAATTTCCACAAGTGTGATTTATTTTATGCAAGTTTGGTTTGTGTTTAAAGGAGTTACTTTCCAAGATTTTCTTCTCTTAATGCATACAACCTTTGGACACCAACTCGATTGACATTATTAATGGCAAGGATTGACGACCCTCATCAATGTCCAAGGTGATTGAATTCACTTCTACACCTGTATCAATCTAAATTTTACTCAACAACCATCCATTAACAACTACATTCAAAGTGATCTCTTTATCATAAGCAAGACAGTGAGGAGGTAAGTTTGTATGTAATATTTGTCTCTCGCGCTCAAAACCAAGCAGTGTGTTGTATCTTCTCCTTTAACCTCTCCTAACAAAGGAATGATGTTCTCTTGGTGAAACAACTTACAAACCTCCTTCAAGTTATCAACACCTTTCTAAGGAAGTTCAACCACTTTTTCCTCGCTCCATCTTCGCGACTTATCCTTCAAGAATTGTTTCTCACCCTACAAGTTTCTAATAACCTCTAATTTCCGATAGACTTCCTTCTGATGGGAAGTATCTAGATACTTTGCATGCAATACTTCCTATTTGTAATGATAAGTTTTTGCTTTAGAGTCCCACACACGCATTGCCTCGGTGCGTAGTAACCAATACCGGGATTATCTCGTGGTCAAGTGATAACATTAGCATCCACCGATCTTCCATAGCACATTGTAATCTAACCATTCATACGTCCTTATCCTACTTGTGCTACTTTCTCATGTGATCATACAAATATGGGCATTCCTCAAACTTATTATTGTCACCAAATCATTGCACACCCCGAATGGCCAAAGCTATAAGTAGGTCATTGGGTGTCATTGGGACACATAGGATCACCTCTCAAGCTATGGGACTTGGGCTCGAAGTGAACCTCCAAAGAATTCCAGATTCCTTTTCCTAAACTAAGTGTTATACTTTTCCTAGTGCAATAAAATGACTATCTAATCCTAGGCTAACATTTTCCTGGGTTTTATGGAAAGATATTTTCAAAAGGAAAGTATACTAGGGATGACAATGCATCGAATAAAATGATACATTGAATCTCAAGAAGGGTTAATGTGAGTAGGATGCAAACATCAATAGTCACCTTCACCTATTGCAACCTAGAAAGGGCACAACATACCACAAACCAGAAGCATATGTTCCTTTGTTAAAACTTGAATCATACAAAATAGAGAGACCAAATTGGATTGGACACACAATTAAACACTCTTTACACAACTGACATAAAATATGTTATATCAATTTTCCATAACATGAAACAAAAAATCTGAAATAAAGGCAAGCTAACCATCTATACTAAGGAATCATACATTCAAAAAGCATACATAAATAAACCATTTAGCACAATATTTCAAGTTATTCAAGGAAAGATATCTCTCTCAATATAATTATAAAGCTCTTTAAATCTCTCAAGCACCCTTCCAAGATTGAATAGTAACTTCATCAAAATATGATCTATCTATCTCCCAAATGACTCCACAAACCAAACTATTTATAAGTTCCTTAGGCTTGTAGACACCTAAAATATGCTTACACTTAGCATTTCATCCAATCCAGAAATTAACGACACTTCGTTAATCAACCCATCTTTGCTCCATTCTCGGATGCCCATTCACGACAAACTTCTTGGTCATATTCTTCCTATAAATAAGTTTATTTGGCTAATATATCTCTTATTAGCTAAACATTCCTCCTTTTGACCATTCAGAACCTTCCTAGTTCTCTCTAGACCACTTCTATTGGCTTTGTAGGCTATCAATCACCACAATTGGTTATCCAGGACACCTCCCAACTCTCAATGAGTCTCTAATCACTTGCTAATCAATTTTAACTAGCCTAAACCCTAGTTAACTAGCCTAAACCAAGCCTAATTAAGCCTAAAACATTTTTATCCTAATCTAATCCTAAAGTGCTTTTTAGACTTTAGTCCCACATGCACCCAAAGTTCAAACTCTTCGACTTGGAAAACTATAAATAGAAGAGTCACCTCTCCCTCTCAACATTACACTTTGTTTTCATAAAAATCTCTCTCACATTTGGAGATATTGGCATTAGACATCATTTTCATTAGCTAAGCTAATAGGCATTTGATGTTGGCTATCCTCCATTGTTGAAGCTCCTCCATCTTACATCCATAAATTCATAGTAGGTTAGTAGGAGGGTATCTAACTTGGTCTTGTAGCCATTTTAGAGAGACCTCTTGACCTACATTGAAGAAACAAAAAATCTAATTTGATTGCTCATAGGTTTAACTAGGTTCAATTTATGTTTTAAGTAATCATAGAGTGGTTAGAGATAAAATGATAGTGTTTTAGTTTATTTCATTATTGTAGAAGTTATGTTTTTAACACTCATCTCATGATGCATGGATGAGTTAGCAAAGCTTTGAGGTTCTTTATCCTCATTCCATAGCTTTTGCAACTTTCCATTGCATACAAATGCTGAGCCATTATAGCTGGGCCTTCAACTAACATTTACTAAAAATAGAAATTTCATTAATTCAAGGGAACATGCTCCCATAAAAATAAAAAATTTGTTGTAAGGGTTTGACTCAGTCAACCCTACAACTTTGACTGATCCAGAGCTTGGATCTGTCCTTTCATGGCCACTTAGCTTTGGCCTGGTTCTGCTGACACCTTCTTTCTCTATAGGTTTTTGTTGTGTTTCCTCCCATGCAGCCATTCGATGTTTATACTCGATGAAGTGTTTAATGATTCCTTGAATTTCCTCATCCCCTGGCCCACATGCGTAGTGATTTACCACATATGTTGTCTTAATTTCCCTCATGATTTTAGTTAGAACTCTTCTAAGTTTACTCAAAACTTTCTTCAATCTTCTTGTGAAATTTTGGCATAAAACTAACCTATCAATAGATTCACTGCCAAAATTTTTAGTAACTTCATCATCACATTTCACCAAATCTTCAAATTCTACTTGATATGTTCCTCTCGGAAGAACATCGATATTTTTCGTTGAATAATTTACAATTAACAATATAAAATTCTTCTAATATGTCATTCAAAGCATCTGTAATCTCCACTCATTTATCGTCCAGACTTATTAATTAAATCTTTTAGCGCTTGATGGTGGAATTCCATGGCCTTCTGATATTCAAACAACTTTGTAGCATCATCGATTACACCATCCTGAAGGAGTAGATCTAAATAATCTTCTCTTATTTCACTCCATGTTTACAAATTCAAATTTAGGTTGTTATTGTCTTTTGGAAAAGCTTCATCCATTTTGTAAATAGTAGTTTTTCCAACCTGAAAATCGTTATATATTTCAATAGCTTCTTTAATTAAAGGATTAGCATCTGCAGTGTATAGGTTCCATTCATCCTTCTATTGATCTCCTTTTTTTCCTATATTTTCGATCTCATGATAAGAAATATCATCAACATTAGATGAAACTGTTATAGCCGTAGTAGTCACGACCTCGGTAGATGGAGTTGGCTTTGTTACTTTCTGTAGAAATGCAAAGTGAGCTACTTGACCTTGGGCTTAAGCTCATCCTTTGATGCTTTATCCTTATATTATCCCGTAAAATTGACAAGGGCAATTTTACCGATAACCATACCGAAACTTTTGTTTCGATCCCTCGTTAGGGATCCCTTGCGTTCGAAACGTTGTAAAATCCCTTCCCGGGAAATCTAGTTTTCGAACTTAGTCTTTTTGAGCCTTTTTTGGCTGGGCGCATGGATTTGCCTTGTAACACCAAGTTTTGGTGCGCCCCCTTAAAAGCCTTTGGCACATGGTTTTCCATGTTAACACGTCTTTCGGTGTGCCAAAGGGTGCACATAATCTCTCTGCAACACCAAGTTTTGGTGCGCCAAAGGGCGCACATAACTTCATGTCGACAATACATTTGGTGCGCCAAAGGCGCGCTCAATCTTCTGTTGTCAAATACTTTCGTGCGCCAAAGGGCGCACGCTTTCCCCTGTCGACAGCAGTTTTCATGCGCCATTTCAAAAGTGGTTGGCGCATTGATGACAAGTTTTTCTATAAATATCAGTGCGCGCCCATGTCATTTTCATTCCTTTTTTCAAGCACGTGATTGCTCTGGATTTGTCAGCTCTGCTCTGTCGTTGTCATCGCCCTGTGGACCCGCTCTTCAGATTTTTGCTATATATTCGAGGTAAGAGGTTCTCCCTCTTCGCTGTTTTGTATTTTCGGTTCTGTTGGTGTGCTTGGTCTTTGTTTTGGGCTGCTAGTCGGTTTTTAATGGAGTATATTTGAGCTAGTCTCCCCCTGTGCTGTCCTGTTTCCTTTTCTTTTTTCTCCTTCCTCCCTCTTTCCAGATCTGCTGGAAGGGAGTTGTTTTTCATGGCTTGGTCTGCTGGAACCTCTTTGTGAAACCTTACTTGTCCAAGCAGCCTTTTGAAGTAGGAGAAAAGTAAGAAAATATTTGAGCAAGCTTAAGTGTAGTTCCATGGCACATCAAGCGCGCCTTGTAGCAATAAAAAAGCGATTATGCCCCTTTGGCGCATCTACCCGCCATGTTACATCCTCAAAACCCGCACCAAAGGGCGCACCCTTCCATCCTGCTGTAGTTTGAATTCATGCGCCCTCAAAGCGCGCCCTTTTTGGATGCTACAAGTGTAAATCCCACGCTTCCTTAAAACCCTTTGGCGCACCTTCTTTCCATGTTACATCCCACTTTCATGCGCCAAAGGGCGCACCCATCTTTCATGCAACACAAGCCTTATTCACGCGAGTATAAAGTTAGAAAGGCGCGGGCGCACCCTCCATTGTAGTAACATGATGTTGTGTAAAACCTTCATGCGCCGCGCCAAAGCCTTTGGCACACCGAGAACCCCAATGTAACACGCATTTCCTGTGCGCCCTGCTATAAAATGCAACCTGCTTCATCCATGCGCCATGCACCTTTGGCGCCAGTATAACCTCTGCAACATTCCTTTTCTATGCGCCTTATCTATTTGGCTCCGCCAGCTATTTTTCTGCGCCCGAGCCTTAAAATCTCTAACTCTTTCTTCTGCTAGCTTTCCAATGGAAGATCAAATGACTAATTCAACCTTTTTGGATTGGGTCTCACTTCTTCTTCGTGTAGATCAGCAATCGAGTTCGAAAGAACACATGTCTACGCTCGCAAGAAACCCACCAAACTCCCCTGAAAAGCTCATAGACGAGTGGGAGACTTGCGAAGCAATCAGTGAACGGCACAAGGATCCATCACAGGATCAATTTGGGCCAATGATCAGCAAGTTTTTGGAGTACCGCGCTCAGTTCCACATATCATCACTGAGCAAAGATCGAAATAGGCAACCCCTTTTCACCGTAGGGATGATGATGATGAGTAGCTTCTTCTTCTTCTTCTTCTTCTTCTTCTCTCTATTCTCCGACTTTCTTTTCGAAATGTCTAAAATGTGTTGGCACAAATGATGACATCATCCATGTTGCATCATGGGATGATGTCATCCACCAAGTTGTCAAAGTCAACATGACTTTTAGATATTTTGTAAATATCTTTGTAAATAAGTGGTTGGCTCCATTTTGCCCTCTCTCTCCCTCATCTTCTATAAATATGAGAATACTTGTTGTATTCGGGGTGAACATTTTTTAGATAGAAATAGAAGTGAGGAGAGAAAGACTTTGAGCTTTCTTGTAACAGAAAAGAACAAGTAATACAATTATTCAGACTTTGTGCTCATTAGTCAGTGTTATACATTAGATCTTTCTTATGTTAGATCTCGTATGTGTTTAATCTGCTGGATTCATATCTACTTTTCCGTCATTTGTTTATCAAGATTGCTTTGTTTATTTATGCAAGTAGGTTTGGCTCATTTACTACCAAACTAAAAACATAAATCTTCCGACCTTTCTCGCTTTGGAATTCATTTCTTTTCTCCCTTCGATCTGTTCTTTCTCTTCTCCCTCTTTCATTCCTTTCTTTTCGCAGCTGAACACTCTACATCGGGATGAGATCCCAACCCCGAATGCGAAATCGTGAGACTTGCATAGGTTCCTGCTAGTAGAAATAGCAATAAACCAGTTTTGCTTTTTGTCTCTCAAAGAGGGGCTAAGCCCCGCACACTGTTGGCTCTGCCATCCATAGATCTCGTCCACGCGATGCAGATTTTCGGACTACAACGCTTTTGGCGACTCCGTTGGGATCGAATATATCTCACAATCTATGGTAGTGGTATAATATAAAATCGAAAAATATAAGAAAATCACTTTGCTGTTTGCAAATCTACACTTTTTCTTGAAAATCCAAAAATTTTGCAAAAGTGCCTAAAATCTGAAAATTTTCTTCTTCGAGATCCGTAGATCGAGCCCTAGTTGACGATCTTTAGTTCACTGAGTTTTTATCAAAGTTAACATTTTTCCGTAGATCTGAGTTTTTGACTATTTTCCAAAAAGTTCAAAACCCTCTGAAAAATTAAAAATCAGATCTGAAAATCAGCCTGCTATTCTTCCCTGCCATCTTATCCTCGCTATTATTTGTCATTAACCGCAATCGGTTTTTCGAAGAGGATAGTTTTTAAATATCTTGAAAAGTGCATGCTGCTGGTTTTTGTCAGAAAAACCAGAAAATCAGCAAGTACACCCAAAAATAAAGTTTAAATCTGCGCCATAATATCGCAGATCTGGAAGGTACGCTGGCAAGTGAACCTTTTACGCGCAGTAGGAGAGCCCGTGGGGAAGTCGATCCTACTTTCGATCTGCTTCAAAGGCACAATTTCAGCATAACACCGGCACGTTTTTCAGCGTTAAGCTTGGCTAGCCGGTCATCCAGGAGTGTCTCACCTCCATGAAGAAAAATTCTTTTACAAGGAGCATCTACATCCCTTTGTAGTGCCTTGCTGCTCAGTGGAACCACCCTCCCAGCTCGTGTGCTTTTTCCAGCCTTTCAAATGGCGGTACCATGGGGAAATGCTATGGGTCCTCTCGCACTACCACATCCAGTTCACGCGCTCCCTCACGGAAATCGAAAGAATTTTCCCAAATTTGACGGGAGCGGAAATCAAAGCACGGATTCCCACATATCTGCATTCATTATGTCATGCAGTATTTTGGATGTGACCCACGAAGATGTGTCGGTTCGCCTTTTTCTGGAAACCCTACAAGGGCCTGCAGCTGAATGGTTTCAGCATTTGCCGGCCGGATCTATCACCAGTTGGGCCACCTTACGGGATGCTTTCGAAGACAGATACAAGCCTTCAGAGGATGCGTTTGCATTATTATCATGAATCACTCACCTGAAGAAGGAGGCGAATGAGACCATGCGCGATTTTATCGCCCGGTTCAATGCATTAATCAACCGTGTCCCTACTGCCATGCTTCCAACACCAGAGAATCAGAAGTGTTTCTTCGTGAACGCCATGAGCTCAAAAGTTAGCTTCTTGCTCCTTCAAGAGCGAGTAGCTACCCTGACACTCGCTCAGGCCGCTGCCATTCGGATAGAAGACAATTTGATAATATCTGGCGAGTTAAAAAAGGAATCATCAAAGTCCAAATCTTCAGATCCCTCGCCTGCCACTTCGTCTGATCCGGCATTCCAAAAGATGGCGAATGATCTGCTCGCATTGAAAAAGCAGTTGGCCCAGGCTCCTAGTTCCTCATACCGAGACGTTCCACGAAGGAGTTTTGTTCCCAACAATGTTTCACAAAGACCGCGTCTACCTGCAACTGCTCCACGGTTGGCGCTTGAAGCTCCTCCGGTCAATGCTTTGGCCGAAATTGAAGAGGAAGAGCAGTATTATGAAGAATCTTCGCCTCAAGACGAAGATGATCAAGATGTCGGTGAGCCGACTGGCGACTCCACTATTGGATACATGGAATTTGATGAGGATGAATCTGATGAAGAAGAGAGTACTCAAGGCTATGCAAGCGGACAATCATATGCTGTTTTTACCCGCTCGCAAGGAAAAGAAGCGGAAGTTGCTGCCCATGTGCAGAAGGAGAAGGTCGTGTCGAACATGCCTCCAACCATTGTTAAAAGAGGTAATCCCCTTCCTACTCAACTCCCTGCTAAGTCTTTTCCAAAGAAGTCCTTTCCGCCCATCTCTCCTCCGAATCAGCCCCCTCATATTCCTATCAAGATCAGTAACCCTGTTCCACCATCGCGAAGTGAAGGACTCATTCCCTCACCAACGCAACCCTTGGCCGCGTTTGATATTATAGATCACGCTAAGAAGACCAAGATCCAAATGTCTGAAGCTGAGTACCTTCAGTCAAACCCCGAACAGCTTGTAAGATTAACTAAATATATTCAGAGTCAAGTTGTTATGTCTAAACAGGTTTCCCCAAAAGGAATCCTTTCCACTCCCCCTGAATCTCGCATAAATGTTGCTTCAACATCTGCATCAGGCAAGATAGAACCTTTCTATCTCTCTCTCCTAATCAATGGCCATAAGTTGAGCAACTGCATAATTGATTCCGGAGCTTCCGATAACGTCATGCCGGCGAAAGTCGCCCATGCTTTGGGCCTCACTCTTACCAAACCTTTCGGCAGATGTTACTCCTTGGAGACCAAGCAAGTGCCATTGATTGGCCAAATCAAAGACGCGCAATTTGCGTTCGCAGCATTCCCTGAAAAGAGGGTAAAGATGACCGTTCTCGTTGCTGACATTCCAGCAGCCTATGGAATTCTGCTAGGGGAAGAAGCTTTTGCAGCGAAGTTGGTGGAGAAATTCACATGGACTGGTCTAAAGCTAGAATACCCGTCAAAGGTGTGATGCAGACTTTAGAACCAGAATCGCAAAAGAAGTACTTGGTTACTAGCTCTGAGGACCCCAAAGCCCAAATCCTTTTTGAATCATCAGGGATGGGGAACTACTTCTTGTCTACCGAGACGGGTACAGAGGGCGTTTTTGTTCAAGAAAAGGATCTTAATGAGATCTGGACCTTGCAATTTGATGGCAGTTGCGCGACTAGTGGGTGTGGCGCCGGAATCGTGCTAATATCTCCCGAAGAGGAGGTAATTCCTCTTTCTTTCAAATTGCAGTTTTTCAATACTAACAATACTGCTGAGTATGAATCTCTGTTGCTCGGTATGCAAGCTGCAAAGGAAAGGGGAATTAAAAATCTGAAAGTTCAAGGTGATGCTGAGCTAGTTGTAAATCAGGTCAAAAGGATTTACCAAGTGAAAAATGAGAGGCTCAGGCACTACCGTAACGCAGTATGGGACAGCATTGAAGAATTTGATGCCTTTTCAATAGGAGCAATTCCAAGAGCTCAAAATGATATGGCCGATTCATTGGCCGTTTCGGCATCTCTCATGCTCCCGCACCCGGGTTTGAAAATGAACAAATACACCATTGAAGTGGTTTTCCGCCCGAGCGTGCCAGACAACTCTCAGCATTGGCAGGTATTCAACGATGATAATCACCTCATTTCCTTTCTAGAAAAATCAGAACATTTTGATGAGTTGTATTTTGAAGGATCCACCTCTACATGCCGTGAATCAATCAACAGTCAAAACCATGAATCAGAGGAGCAAGACGGCATATGTCAGCTCAAAGGAAATAAAATTCCGAAGGGCCTGGTTTCTCTGGAGTGCTTGTTTGATAGGCACGACCGTTTTATGAAAAAGAAGAAGCAAGATGTTCCTGACTCATCCCCAGAAACAGAACCAGTCAATATAGGTTCTGAGGCACATCCACAATTTGTAAACATTGGCAAATGTTGCACGCCTGAAGAGAAGCGGAAATTTGTCAAGTTGCTGAAGAAATATATAGATGTGTTGGCATGGTCCTATGCCGATCTAAAGTCCTTCAAGCCAAAGGATGTTCAGCATGACATACCGCTGAAAGAAGATGTCAAAGCCTTTCGCCAGAAGCAAAGGCACTATAATCCGAAGATTTCGGGCACCATCCAGGCAGAAATTCAGAAGATGCTGGATGCAAGAATCATCTTCCCTATCCATCACAGCACTTGGGTGGCGAATATTGTGCCAGTGCGCAAGAAAAATGGTGAGATACGCATATGCGTAGACTTTCGAAATTTGAATCAAGCTTCACTAAAAGATAACTACCCTCTTCCGATAATGGATCAAGTTCTGCAAGCAGTAACTGGATCAGAAATGTTGTCTATGCTTGATGGTTTTTCAGGCTACAATCAGATTGAAGTCTCGCCTGAAGATCAATTCAAAACAGCATTCACTACTCCCTGGGGTACATTTGCCTACAGCAGGATGCCTTTTGGCCTGACTAATGCAGGTGCCACTTTTCAACGGGCCATGGACTTCGCATTTAAAGGTATGATGGGGAAAGTCATTGTAGTATATCTAGATGACTTAACCGTGTTCTCTAAACAACAAAGTGATCATTATGATCACTTGGAGCGAGTATTGGCTAGGTGCCGAGAACATGGAATTTCCCTAAATCCCAAAAAGTCCGTTTTTGGAGTTACGGAAGGGAAGTTGCTAGGGCATGTGGTTAGCAAAGAAGGAACGAGGATAGATATTGAAAGGGTTAAGGCTATTCAGAGCCTTACTCTGCCTACAAGCAAGACTGGTGTTCATTCTTTCTTCGGAAAGGTGAACTTTCTTAGGCGTTTTGTTCCTGACTTTGCCGAAAAGACTCGCCACATACCGAACATGATGAAGGGGTCACCAACTTTCAGATGGAGTGAGGAAGGGAAAAAGTCATTTGAAGAAATAAAAACTTCTGTTGCCCATGCACCAGTCCTGGTATGTCCCGACTTCTCCAAGGACTTCATCATGTATAGCTACGCATCAGAACATACTGTGTCTGCAATCTTAATGCAAAAGAATTCAGAAGACATTGAATCCCCGATTGCATTCATGAGTTCTCCCCTCAAGCCTCACGAGTTGAAGATGACTCAATTGGAAAAGCATGCCTTTGCCATTGTCAAAGCAGTGAAGAATTTTAGGTATTACATTCTAAACTCGCATACGGTGGTGCTGGTTCCTGACACGGCGGTGAAATCCATTCTAACTCAGCAGGAGTTAGGAAGTTTGAGAGGGAATTGGATCGCAAAGGTCCAGGAATATGACCTGGATATTAAACCCACCAAGCTGGTAAGAGGCAAGGGCCTGTGTCAGCTAATGGCTGAAAATGAAGATTCAGAAGGCCCTAAAGGGAAAGAGGATTGTACCAACAAAGAGCAAAGCCCTCTAGAGGAGCCTGATTCTCTACCTCTGGTTCTATTTGTTGCAACTAGTGACGAATGGTACTCCGACATTGCTTTCTTCCTTACCTACGGCGAATGCCCAATGCACCTAACTGCGAGGGAGAAGCACACTATAAAGCTCAGAGCAGCTAAATATGTCATCTGGGATGACGGTTTATATAAGCGCGGGATAGACGGTGTCTTCCTGCGATGTGTTGACAAGCCCCAGCAAGTAAAACTGCTGGAAAGTTTTCACAATTCAGCCTGTGGAGGCCATTTTTCTTCTTCCGTGACAGCACACAAGATCATTCGAGCCAGGTACTATTGGCCAACGCTCTTTCAAGATGCGGCTACCTGGGTGGCAAAGTGTGAACCCTGTCAGCAATTTGTCGGCAAGCCCAAGTTGGCTGCCCTTCCCCTAAGGCCAGTCATCATCAATGAACCATTCAGGCAATGGGGAATTGATTTTATTGGCGCACTCAATCCTCAATCGAGTGCTGGACATAGCTATGTCCTTACAGCAACGGATTACTTCACCAAGTGGGTGGAAGCCATACACCACAAGCATGCCACTTCGAGGTGGTTTGTAGTTTTATCAAAGAAAATATCATTGTCGTTCGGCGTTCCCAAAAAATCGTCTGCTGATAATGCTTTCTAACTTCTCCTCCCGAGAAGTTATTAGTTTTTGCTATGAATATGGGATAACTTTAGCACATGCCTCGGATTATTACCCTCGGGAAATGGTCAAGGCGGAATCCAGTAATAAGAACTTGGTGACCATCATATGGAAATTAGTAGATGAAAATCAGCGGATGTGGCACAAGTCTTTGTACGACGCTTTGTGGGCGGACCGCATTACCCCCAAGAGATCTCTCGGCATGTCACCTTTTCAAGTGTTATATGGCACTGATGCCGAACTTCCCATTTCTGCTGAACTTCCTGCTCTACGCTTGGCACGAGTAATTGAAGATGAAACTTTCCAGAATTCTCTAGAAAAGAGAATTATGTATCTGGCGGAACTTGAAGAAAAGAGAGTAAGAGTGGTCGACAGGATCACTGAACATCAGAATCAAGTAAAGAGGCTTTTTGACAAGAAGGCCAAGCAGAGAAATTTTCAAGTGGGAGATCTCGTCCTCTTATGGGACAAGCGAAGAGAGCCAAAGGGCATGCATGGAAAATTTGATTCCCTATGGAGAGGGCCCTTCAAAATCAAGCAGCTCAACGGAGAGAATAGTTTCTATCTCTCGTATCTGGATGGAGCTGAACTCCCGCTTCCCTATAGCGGGAAACATCTCAAGATCTTCAGGAAGTAGAGCTTGCTCTCTTCTTTGTACAATTTGCTTTTGTCGTGTGTTTTCTTTCGTCGTATGTTTGCTTTCGGTTTGTTTTGTGTTTCCTTTGTTCTCCCTCCGGTCCCCCTTGTTTTTGACTCCGTACCCAATGGATAGGCACATGTGATCTGGGATTATCTACCCCCGAGTTCGCTCAGGAGTAGTCCCCAGAAGGAGCCAGTTGTTATCCCATAAAATTGACAAGGGCAATTTTACCGATAACCATACCGAAACTTTTGTTTCGATCCCTCGTTAGGGATCCCTTGCGTTCGAAACGTTGTAAAATCCCTTCCCGGGAAATCTAGTTTTCGAACTTAGTCTTTTTGAGCCTTTTTTGGCTGGGCGCATGGATTTGCCTTGTAACACCAAGTTTTGGTGCGCCCCCTTAAAAGCCTTTGGCGCATGGTTTTCCATGTTAACACGTCTTTCGGTGCGCCAAAGGGCACACATAATCTCTCTGCAACACCAAGTTTTGGTGCGCCAAAGGGCGCACATAACTTCATGTCGACAATACATATGGTGCGCCAAAGGCGCGCTCAATCTTCTGTTGTCAAATACTTTCGTGCGCCAAAGGGCGCACGCTTTCCCCTGTCGACAGCAACTTTCATGCGCCATTTCAAAAGTGGTTGGCGCATTGATGACAAGTTTTTCTATATATATCAGTGCGCGCCCATGTCATTTTCATTCCTTTTTCAAGCACGTGATTGCTCTGGATTTGTCAGCTCTGCTCTGTCGTTGTCATCGCCCTGTGGACCCGCTCTTCAGATTTTTGCTATATATTCGAGGTAAGAGGTTCTCCCTCTTCGCTGTTTTGTATTTTCGGTTCTGTTGGTGTGCTTGGTCTTTGTTTTGGGCTGCTAGTCGGTTTTTAATGGAGTATATTTGAGCTAGTCTCCCCCCTGTGCTGTCCTGTTTCCTTTTCTTTTTTCTCCTTCCTCCCTCTTTCCAGATCTGCTGGAAGGGAGTTGTTTTTCATGGCTTGGTCTGCTGGAACCTCTTTGTGAAACCTTACTTGTCCAAGCAGCCTTTTGAAGTAGGAGAAAGAGTAAGAAAATATTTGAGCAGTTAAGTGTAGTTCCGTGGCGCACTGGCGCGCCTTGTAGCAATAAAAACAGTTGCGCCCCTTTGGCGCATCTACCCGCCATGTTACATCCTCAAAACCCGCGCCAAAGGGCGCACCCTTCCATCCTGCTGCAGTTTGAATTCATGCGCCCTCAAAGCGCGCCCTTTTTGCATGCTACAAGTATAAATCCCGCGCTTCCTTAAAACCCTTTGGCGCACCTTCTTTCCATGTTACATCCCGCTTTCATGCGCCAAAGGGCGCACCCAGCTTTCATGCAACACAAGCCTTATTCGCGCGAGTATAAAGTTAGAAAGGCGCGGGCGCACCCTCCATTGCAGTAACATGATGTTGTGTAAAACCTTCATGCGCCGCGCCTTTAGCGCACCATTTGCCAAAGCCTTTGGCGCACCGAACCCCAATGTAACACGCATTTCTGTGCGCCCTGCTATAAAATGCAACCTGCTTCATACATGCGCCATGCGCCTTTGGCGCCAAGATAACCTTTCGAGAACATTCCTTTTCGGCGAGCAAGGTATCGTGCACCTTATCTATTTGGCTCGTGCCAGCCTTGCATTTTTCTGCGCCCGAGCCTTAAAATCTCTAACTCTTTCTTCTCGCTAGCTTTCCAATGGAAGATCAAATGACTAATTCAACCTTTTTGGATTGGGTCTCACTTCTTCTTCGTGTAGATCAACTTTGAGCGAGTTCGAAAGAACACATGTCTACGCTCAAGCAAGAAACCCACCAAACTCCCGTAAAAGCTCATAGACGAGCGGGAGACTTGCGAAACAATCGAGTGAACGGCGACACAAGGATCCATCACAGGATCAATTTGGGCCAATGATCAGCAAGTTTTTGAGTACTGCGCTCGCCCACATATCATCACCGAGCAAAGATCGTAAAGCAGCAACCCCTTTTCGGCCACGGATGATGATGATGATGAGTAGCTTCTTCTTCTTCTTCTTCTTCTTCTTCTTCTCTATTCTCCGACTTTCTTTTCAAATGTCTAAAATGTGTTAGCACAAATGATGACATCATCCATGTTGCATCATGGGATGATGTCATCCACCAAGTTGTCAAAGTCAACATGACTTTTAGATATTTTGTAAATATCTTTGTAAATAAGTGGTTGGCTCCATTTTGCCCTCTCTCTCCCTCATCTTCTATAAATATGAGAATACTTGTTGTATTCGGGGTGAACATTTTTTAGATAGAAATAGAAGTGAGGAGAGAAAGACTTTGAGCTTTCTTGTAACAGAAAAGAACAAGTAATACAATTATTCAGACTTTGTGCTCAATAGCTGTGTTATACATTAGATCTTTCTTACGTTAGATCTGTATGTGTTTAATCTGTTGGATTCATATCTACTTTTCCGTCATTTGTTTATCAGTATTGCTTTGTTTATTTATGCAAGTAGGTTTGGCTCTATTTACTACCAAACTAAAAACATAAATCTTCTGACCTTTCTGCTTTGGAATTCATTTCTTTTCTTCCTTCGGATCTGTTCTTTCTCTTCTCCCTCTTTCATTCCTTTCTTTTCGCAGCCTGAACACTCTACTGGGATGAGATCCCAACCCCCGAAGGCAGAATCTGTGAGACTTGCATAGGTTCCTGCTAGTAGAAATAGCAATAAACCAGTTTCGCTTTGCTGTCTCAAAGAGGGGCTAAGCCCTGCACACTGTTGGCTCGTCTATCCATAGATCTGTCCACGCGACAGATTTTCGGACCAACACCTTATCATATTTTTCCAGCAGATTTCCAAGAGTAGTGTGTACATCTTCTTTTTCTCCTTCATGAGTGGCTTTTCCCAATGAGAATCTAGAAATCTAATAATTATTAGCTATAATGATCTCCTTAGTTTTTCCCTCAACAGGAGTGGCAACCTCCAAAACTTGTTCCCCATATGCATTCACTGTCAGGCTTGGAACAATCTTTGGCCTCTTGGCCTATATATTTGGGGTATGTTCCAATATGCTTAGATCTATTACATCTCTCAGAGGAACTTTCTTCTTTTTCTTTGGATTTTTTCGAACAACCATTCTGAATGGTGATGTTGATGAAGATAGAATAGTTGACTCGGTAAGACTCACACATTACCCACCACAAGAGTACCAACAACATTATTTGGAATTTGAATGGTAGTGGTAGTGATGGATGGGATGGGTGTGAGGAATTCTATAGGATTCGATACAATAATGTTAGGGGATGAGATGGAGGAAAATGGAAGTGTTGGGGGAAGCAAAGTAGAAATGGGTGACCCAATAGTTCCTCTAGCTGAGATAACTAGAAGGGATGAGAATACTTGGGCCATGGAAAGTGATGGGAAAGAAGAAATGATTGTAGAAGTGGAAGGAATTGATGTAGGAAGGGAGAATGGAAGAGAAGAGGGAAATTATGGGTCTTGTGGGACACTAGGAGAATCACCGAATTTAACTATTTTTGCCACAAGTGTTGTAGGATACATGACTTTGAGAACAGGAGCCTTGGAAAGAGATGAGCTCCCAACAACAAATGAAATATTTTTTAGAACCATATGGGTCTTTTGGGTCGACCTTTTCCCCTTTGTGGCTGTTGATTGGATCATGGTTGATGGGGCCCTATATTTGTAGGTTACTCTAACCACTTGGGTGGGATTCCCGAGGTAACCAACCGAAATGAGTTCTTTGCAGAATGGGTCCCACCCTTTCCTTTGTGTTGCGACATTCTTCCTCATACCAATCAATCCATGATAATGGTTGATTGGAAATATTATTATTTTTATACAATTCATCCAAAACTTCATCATTATCCTACATGTCTTTTGGTACGTTAGCTATTCCAAATTGTCGAACCTCATCCAAAGTTAGCCTTTCATAGTCTCTCTGTCAGATGATGAATTCATCCCAACAATGGATCCAGATGTCTTCTAACTGGGGCACATGGGAACTGGACCGACCTGTTTCACTTAACTTCCCCAATAGTCAAAATTAGTCTGTGGATGGAAAGTTCTCAAGGTTACCTCTACCATTTCTACATCTACATTTTTAGCCTTGTAAATATTTGGGAAATTGTATCTGCTAATTGAAATAGGGAATTACATTCCCACTTTGTGCATTTTATTCTAGATCTTGTGGTAATCTAGAAATTTTTGAACCAATTCTAACACGACCCACTTGTCAGTGGGACATCTAGGAAACTTGCTGGGAGCACCCATGAAGCCGAGGATCCGAATGTAAGTAAATGTGGGGAATTGAATGTAGATAGCTACCCACTCATGCACTTCCTTGAAGGATTCATCAGAAATCCTTTGATTATGTAGCTCCTTATCAAAACGCGTAAAGGATAAAAACAAAGAAGGCATCATTGATCCTGCGGAAGTGTTTGCTTCCCTTGTCCAACGTGAGTTGAGGATAGAAATCATAGATTTGAGATTTTCTTCGAATACCCTTGGTATTCAACCCAGTGAAATCTCCCATAGTAGCTGCACCATAAACCAAGAAGGATTTCATATAGAAAATCTTAGAGGAATGCAATCTACTCAATTGATAGAAAATAGAACTATGGATATTCTCCCCCATCTGATAAATTCCTTATTCTTCTTGATAGTAGAGATATATAAGAACATCCACTCCTGAAATTCCTTTGCAAAGGGAAGACCTGAGACTTTGCTTAGTAGCACAATAAGGTCACTGACCTCTTGAATGAAATTTGATCGATACATGTTCTTTGGAAATTTGTTAATGCTCTTCACCGTATAGGTTTTCAACATGACCTCGTGCACAATTCTGCTTCTTACAAGTCCCAATGTTCCACCGCTAACTCTGGTGAAATTGTTACATAATATTAAATGTCGGGGAGTTTGATAAAATATTCAAAGAAATATGGGTCCAGCAGATCCCAACTTTGCCATCGGAATCTTTAACTCAAATAGATTCTTCATCATAGTGGGTTATTACATGACCAAAATAAATTGTGGGCAATACATGGATGTGGGAAAACTAGCGAAGTGCAAGCCCACTATCATATATGTCCCGCATCTAAGTTTTCTTATTTGTGGCCTTCACCCTTGCTCAGAAGTCTGGAAAATCAATTTATCTAAGGTCATTGTCCCCTATGTTTCCCAGGTCAGAAGATAAGTAAGAGTGAAGGGAAACCCTGAGGAACAATTATTTCATTTTTTCCTTGCCCTTGGAAGTGGAAGTAGACATAAAATTCTGAGTTCTGAAATGTCGAAGAAGAGAAGTCTGAAAACCCAAAATCCCAACCTCTCGAAAACTCCGAGAATTAGGAACTCAAGAGGAGAAGTCCGAAAACTTGAAAATCTCCAACCTCTAAGAGGAGAAGTCTAAAATCCCAAAATAGAAACTTCAAATGGAGAAGTTTGGAAACCTAAAAATTTCCAACCTCTGAAAACCCAAAAATTAGAAACCTAAAGAGAAGAAGTCCAAATCCCAAAATGGAGAAGTCTGAAATGACAAGTTCTAAAAACCCGAAGTGGAGACCTCCGAAAACCCGAAGTGTAAACCTTTGAAATGGAGAATTCTAAAATCTCGAATTGGAAAATTCCAAAATGGAGAAGTCTAAAAACCCAAAGAAGTGGAAACCTTCATGGAAAGGACTTCCAAACTACCGAAAAAGAGAACTCCAAATTCTGAATGGCACAATCCCCAATAACGAGATGCACCGAACAACTCAAATCTCGACTACTCGAAAAGATATTTCTCTCAAAACGTTGATCTCCAAAATGTAAAAAAAAAGGTGCCAAGAGGGAAAATTGGAGAACTCGAGAGGATCCTTAAAAACTATGAGTGCCTATAGAAACTCAAATCGTGGAAACATGATGGGTAATGAATTTTTCATTTCCTAAGGTATGCAGAGGAGGAACAAAGAAAATAAACAAGGAGGAAACAAAACAAAAGATCTTAAACCAAAAGAAAAAGACCAAAATAAAAAATACCTTGAGAATGACGTCGAAAAGTATGAAATATAGTAAAAATCAGTTTTTCAAAGCAAAGTGTTAGGTGAAAATGTGATTTAAATAGAAAAACCCAATATTAATGGTAAAATTCCAATCCATACGAAAGTAGGTGGGAATTAAATGTGTAGAGAACTTTGAAAGTCCAAAACCTAGAAGCCTAAAATTCCAAAATTTTGGAATTTCAGGGTTTTGGACTTTGGAGATCAAGGGATGAAAATCATGGAATGACTTAGAAGAGTTCTAAAGCTCTAAGCCTAAAATTCAAAAATTTCAGACTTTCGAGACTTTTAGACTTCAAGTCCAAAAGATAATGACTCAAAAATGATCGGGAGAATTTTGAAACCTGAAATCCCAAATGTCCAAATATCGACTTTCGACTTCAAATTTTGAAATATTTTTTTTAAAAGCAAAACCTAGAGTTCTCAACCCAAAGCCCGAAAGTCCAAAATTTCAGACTTTCAGGGTTTTAGACTTTGGAACTCCAAAGGGAATTTTCTAAAAATTGTGACTTAGAGTTCCAAAACCCAAAATCCCAAAAGTCCGAAATTTCATACTTTCAGGGTTTCAGACTTCGGAACTTGAAAAACATAGTTTCAAATTTAAGTCAATTAAACCCCAAAAGGGAAAATCCTCAAGTCTAAAATCCAAATTTTTAGACTTCGGGACTTGGAGAAATTTCAAGATGTAGAGATCTTTTGTGTGAAGATTTTTTAAAAAAATTCTGATCGATTTCAAAGTTTTCTTCTCAAGGTAGATTAAATCGGTAACACTTATGTCCCTTTTACACTAGGATAAAATATCGCTTTGAGGGCATTCACACTTATAATGATCGGGGATTTGCATGTGTAACAGTTCCTCATGGGAACTCACTTCTTCCACCACCGTGACCTCGCCACCGAGTCCTCCATGGTAACCTCTTCCTTTACCACCTCCATCGTGAGCTCCCTTTATTGTGATTATGATTCTCGATGTTCATCATGTTGCTTAGAATTGTTTACATCACTAGTCCGACATACACCAATATCAATGACATCATGAATCTGATCAATCAATCTGCAATTCTCTATATCATGAGTGGTAGACTTACAAATCTTACAATAATAAGACATGTTCTTCCTTATCACATGCTGCAATAAAGGGAACCTACTTGAATCATGATCCAAATGATAGATCTCACAATCCAAAAACATGGCGTGCACCGATTTATGAGGAAAACTATCCTTAGTATGTCCTTCTACTTCACAATCTATGCAACAAATACCATTACATGTCTCATGGGCTGAATTAGATGACACATTTTCCATAGATGTAATTTGGGCTTCAAAAAATAGGCTAACTCTAGTGTCTATGCTCCCAACTCCATCGGTGCACAAAGTTGCCTCTAGTGCCTCACACACAAGAGATCTATAAAATTTTTGTATGAGAGAGCCCTTCGAAAGGTGTGATCAAACCTCTAATGAACCATTGAGCATGATGACTAGGGTGAATATCATAAGACAAATTTGATAGAAAAGTTTTAAAGCGTGCATCATACTCCCTTACGCTTTCAACCATGCCCTGCTTAATGTCCTTCAACACATTGATGCTCTTCTCTTCAAACGAAGGTAAATGGAACTCGTTAATAAATCATCACACATCATGGTATATTATACACAATTCTAGTTCAGATCATACTTCTTGTACTAACTATGTGCGTGTCATTGCGAAGTAGTAGCAAACTGACTTGCTTTATTCTCAAGAGTTGTAGTCTCCTTAGTGCACCATAGTATCTCACGCATATGCACGTGCCCAGTGCATCTTCAATTCCTCTTTATTCTAATTGGAAAAGATACATCTCACAATAAATTTATTGGGGTTGGTATGATCCATGCCGACCAAATCCGAACTCCGTATTACCTCTTATATTCCCTCTACCTCTAGAACCACTAGATCCACTAGATCCCAAGCCGCCTAATCAAATCGATCCTCCTCCCGTAATAGGCACCTAACCGAGGATGTACTTGCCTTGTTTTCCAATAGTTTTGGTACTCCTAGACATTATACCAATGTTCTACACACCCACACTCTCTCTAATGACACACAAGAAAATATACATCCAACCGACTCCCAAATAACACAAATGACGCCCGAGCCACCATAAATGAATGTGTTATCTGATTAACTCCTAAAATTAATATAAAATTAAATGTATCTGTCACTACTCTACCATGCACACTAGATTGATTATCAATGCTTGTCGCAGAAACTTTAAAATCAAGCACAAGGGCTAGGTTGCTAGGAGGGATAAGATGCGCACCCATGGTCCTTATAGTTTCACCAACGCACTCTTATCTAAAAATAAAGAGGGTTCTTCTCCATGCTTACCCAAATGGGGAAGTTCCAAATGCTCTAGCTCCACATCTTCTACGTGAACCCAAAATCCTTCACCAACCATCTCTCTCTCGCAACAACATTCATTCTCGCAACATCACGAAGCTTTGTCAAGTCCCTCTAGTACACTTCATTAAACTTAATCTAAATTTATTCTCTCTATCTCTTTAACGCCATGTCTTCCATATATCACCACACCTTTTCATTCCCCATGCATGGTGGGGTTTAGCTAGTCATAGGTCACACCTCTAAATCCATAGTTACAATCAAGATCTTAATTACTAAAGGGATAACACGCAAATAAGATCCTCTAGGTTTGCGCAAGAACTAGAACTCAAAACCCTCTGACGAAATAAGTAGAAACAACATACTCCAAGGTGTAACTCTGTAAAACACCACTCCACCACCGATCTACAAAGCACATCCAAATCAAATTGGCATCATATAATTTTTTTAATCTTCTTACATTGAAACAAGTCCTCTATACCTCCAATTCCTTTTTTATGCGTATGCTACTACCACCACTCGTATAGCTCTATAGGGAAATATGAAAATAATGTATCATATAGCTCACAATACATATTTTTTTCAACCCACATGTGTGCATCAAATTTAGGTCCAGTGTTAAATATGTGAGAAAACTCTTCCTCTAAATTCTCTACCCAACCCTCAATGTTGGCCAAAGTCAACTGATACATCTTCATCATGCAACATCCTTGCAATATCTTGAAAAGAGGTCCCAAAAAGGAGCCAAATGTAGTCTTTTATTTTACCAAACATCCCAAGGCATGCTAACACATCACTTAGGTAGACTTGAGCACTCGTCGAAGCACGTAAGGGTATTTGGTTCCTCTTTTATGGAATATTTTTCAAGGTGTTAGCATGATCACACAAGTGTTCTAGATCCATAATAAGTAAACAAATATAGAGCACAAGATAAACTATATCTATATCATAATCATATGCAAGAATGATTAAACAAGAGTCAAGATTATATCTACGATGCAAGATTCAACAAAAATATGTCAATAACCAATATCCAACCACATAAATTCATTTTATTAATCACTTTGTAAAACACATAAGCTGAATACATACATAAAATTATCAATGTAAGTCATGCGCACACATAAACTAGCAACATAACTATAAAAATGTGGATTCCTCAACCGTGTAAATCAATACATACCTATAGGAGTTGGGAATTTCCCTTAACCACCTAAGCATCCTTAAAGAGGTTGCATGCAAAGATTAGCCATGAACTGCTACAAGATAAATACAAAACCATACACGCTCTTCTAATAATAGATATCCTATAGTTAAATCCTAGTTCAGATCCTATTATTAGCTCAAAACACTACATGTCACTTAATCTTTCAATCGTCCCAAAATATCCTTTAGTTATCTTCCAAGTCTTCATACCTTTGTGTGTCCCACACTCAACATCTATATTTATCCCATTGTAACCAAAATAGTTACGTCTCAAAGTCATAATTTCTTAAGTGTACCTTCTTCTACTACATCTATGTGCATACCTACATGCCCTATGTCCACGTGCCCCAACCTAATGCACCTTTGTTTCTCAGGCTATAATTCATCAACCCAACATATTGTTATTTACTATTGTTCCTAATTAGATTAACTTAATAAAACCCTCATTTTAGTTAATCAAACCCGAACTCTATCTTCATGCTTAGGATCCTCATTTTCCCTCTATCATGGGTTAAGTTTCTTTATCTGATCTACTTAAGAGATATCCAAATTCCTAAGATATTTTGTAAAAATCCCTAGTCACCTTTTATCTTGAGGATAATATTTCTTCACATGAAATAAGTCCTATATTCTTTCATCTATATAACGACCCTAGTGATCCTCTATATAATCAACCCCTATTGGAATCAATTTAAGCTTGACATTATTTATTTCAAGACAAGTTTACAGCTATGGGATCCATGATTATATCTCCCATATCTGAAATTCAACAAGATAAGGATGCTTCTCAAGTGTATGTTTGTTCTCATTTTCCATCTATGTTTACAACATGTCATGTAGTTGAACCTCGTGTCATGACATTGCTCGAGCCTCTCATATTTGAGCGTAATACTAAGCCACGTGACATACTTACTAAACTCCTTAGTCAACAATCGATAAATTTTCCGCCTACTCATTGTTATCCTCCTTATCATCTTGCAAAATATCAAGGTCGTCCATATTGCAACTATCTCAGACACCTAAAATCAATATCTCTACCCTTATCTACCCACGTGAGAATATTTTTATTATGATCCTATATAGGTCTCCTTTTAATTAAATATATCCTCTTAATTTAATTAAAATTCCCATCCCATCACCTTTAATTAATTTAATTAATTAACCCTATTAATTAATACATTGGTATCCACATCATATCATTCCCTAATCTTCTTTTTGTTTATGATAATTTTATCCTAAATCCACATCTTACGCTTTTTCCTAGCTTTTTCCTATCTATTTTTATTCCCCAACTACCCATAATTTATCCCTAAACAATCTAATTCTGCATAATGCTTTAAAGCACCCTTCCAACTCTTAAAAACACAAAATCACACCAAAAACACAAAAATATTTCCCATTGGGGAAAATTTCCCTATGGTCGGTGGCGACCCCAACCCAGCTTCTTCATCGACCCTATAAAACCAAGTTAAATCCTTTGAAAAAGGGATTAGAAATCAAATGCATGCAAATTTTGGAGCTTCCTCGTCACTTTTAAACTCTCCTTGTGCCCGAGTGTTCCCGTAATGACCACATACCTCCTAGACTTCCATTGAACGTGTTTGCATCACTCATGATCATCCTTTTGATATTATCACTTAGTTTGTATTGTTTGATAAAAACAATTATCATATTATCATTTATCTTCTTATAGCTAACATTTTTCGTATAAAACAGCTTTCAATACTCGGAGCTCCCTCTACACCTTCTATTTCAGATCCTTTTCTTGCAGTTGCCTTTTTCCATCCATTTATCCTCGGCCTTATCACAACTTTCTAAAGTCGTCATTGATCCCCCTGGTTTCCATTGACCGTGGTCATGTTCATCCAACAACCTACCCAAATCATTTCTTTCTATCCTTTTGTCTATCTTTCTATATCATAGATCATTATGTAGGTCATCCTCTAGCATCCAATGCCTTTTTCATCCACCATCTTACACTCAAACCTTACATGTCTTTATACTTCACTCACTTTCTTAGATCCACTCTCCCATGTCATTGTCAACCTTCCCGTGCATATTTTGGTTCATCGTTGACCCGAGGTAACCTTTCATTTACAATTATTTCAATCAAATTAACTTTTAGATCAGATCTTAATTATTCTCGATTTAGAAAAATTATGTTTCTGCATACTATCTATTATTTTATCCTTTATTTCAATATTTCTTTAAAACATGGGTTGACATCCACCAAAGAGGTTTATCACTTCTCGGGTTTGCATCGTCGGGCCGCCCCCACATAAATCTATATAATAAATCTCATTTCAAGTTATCTTACTTATAGGTCATCAACTAAAGTGAGGATCTATCATCACTTTGTGCATGTTCATCCATCACATCACGTTAGAGGTACTATAAACCCTCCATGTTATGAGTTGTTAGTTTCTTTCAGTAGCTAGTTCATTCATTTGATTAGGAACAAATAAAATTGTCCAAAATTTCTGGCATGCCTAGTGGGACCACCCTTTAATGATCCCTTTCTTTTCTATTTTCTTGCTTCTTATGTCTTCTACTAACACTGCAGCGTGAGACCCTAATTTTTACTTACTCGTGTTTTTTTGGCTCTGGACTTTTCTTCACTAAAGTTCAAATAAAAGGGAAAATATTTATTTAGGTTTTCCTCTTTTTCATTATTTTCTCTTTTCTACTTCATACTTCCTTTTCCTGTGTGTGTCCTCATCGAAATATCACACTTTGATTTGGTTGTAAAAATAACCTTTCTTTTCTGCATCTTGCTTGCTCACATAGTTTAAGTAGTAGGTTAACTTGATGCACTTCACAACCCTCACACAACCTAAAACTCACAAACCAATCAACACATCTAAAAACATCTTACCCGGTAGACTGATTTGGATTTCATCACCCAACAGGAAGCTGCCCGAGATTCGTCAAGCTAGAACAAACCTAAAACAAGACATAGAATTCCTTCTCTTAGGTACCTCATTAACCATCCCTTTTTATTTTTCACATTTTATTATTTAAAAAAAAAAAAAGGACTAGTTGTTTGACTTACTTGATTTAAATGGAACGTAATTCTGCCCATAACAATTTTGCATGAACCACGATTGATATCTCATGATTTCCTCCTTCTATCCCCATCCATGAGTTCTTTCTCCATAGATCATGCCAACTAGTAGAATCTATCCCACCACCTTAGACCACCCCTACTTCATCTGACATCACCATGTCTATCCCATCTATTGACATCCCCATTCCTCATGTATCAAATCTTCCCATCTAATCCCAACCATCTTATCATGTTTCTCCTCCCCAATATCTTACATCCCCTCAACCAATACGATCTTCACCACTCCCCAACATTTTTAGACAACCCTTTCCTGACCACACACATTAGCTTTTATTTTTGAACCGTCATTTTTACAAAAGGGAGCGTAGGCATCGAATTGTGAGTGCAAAGGCGTTAGCTTGTATTTTTTTAGCTCTGTCATTTTTACAAAGGGGAGTGTAGGAATTAAACTATGAGTGCAAGCATCAAACCGTGAGTGCACATGTTTCTCTGGGAAGTGCACACGCCATCTTGTATTATTTGACTATCTTTATTTTTTGCAAAGGGAAGCGCAGCCTTGAACTGTGAGTGTAGACGTTGAAACAGGAGCACACACATTGTGCAGGTGCGTAGGTGTGTTTGTATAAATTTTTCCTGTAAACTTAAAGTTTCCAATTTTTAAAGAATTTTTGTTACTTTTTCGAGGTTTTTAGATTCCATTTTTTTCAATTTCATATATTTAGAGTAATTTTTCTCATAAAATCACTTAGGGTTTGAAGGAATTAATCTTTTTCATGCTTTGTAAGAGTTTAGGTTAAGGTGTGTATGTTCTTCTCTTGCACTTCGTATGATCTAGAGAATCAAAATCACTTTTAAACTTTCATTTGCTATCATTAGAGTAAGCAGGAAACTTTGTGAATCATCTTTTTGTTTAAATGCTTTTTCACTTGCTAAATAACGTAGGCTAGAATTTTGGTATGTTCTTCCCTTGCACCTAGTGTGATCTTGGAATCAAAATAAATTTTAGTCTTTTCATTAAAAAGCACTTGGATGAATTGGGAATAAACCTTGTTTTTGCAAAATTTGATGGTAGTTAGTTTATTTACAAGCATTTTTATGGTTATTTTCTTATGATATTTTGAATCTATTTTGAAACTACTAACCATTTTTCAAGGACCTAACGCTAGTCAAAGAAAGGAAGACCTAAACAATTTTTCTAACTACGGGTGTCATTATAGGTTTCCAAAAGGATTACGAAAAAAACCACATTAAGTCTAAAAGATAAAAATACACCACAATCATCACATTGTATTTGCAGGTTTCAGTTAAGAGCTATGGCTCATCTGCTCAACTAGGACATAACCCCTTTGGCATAATCATTAAGCTACAACAATGGGAGTGGTCCTAGGAACCCTAAAGTATTTCACACAAGAGGGAACCTTGTAAACGAAATAGGAAATTTCTCCACACTACCGACTTGTCTAGTACACCTTAGTGAGATTAGCGTCAAAGAAATCCGTATCGTGACCCCAATAAAAGTATAAGTAAACACACTTTGGTGCTCATTATACTAAAGGGGGTAAAGTAAAGTTGAGATACTCCCAAATTAGTTAGTGTGAATTTTTGGGTAAATTGAGCTTGCTCCTAGATATCTTGTGACACCTAGAGAGAGAACCACCTAGGAAAATTTTCATCTTGGAGCCATTGTTTTTGTCTTAGATAGTATACTTGAGAGCTCTCAAAAAGTGACAACTTTTTTAGATTCAAAATCTTGTTTTTTAAACAAGGGAAATAATCTCTTAAAGTTGAAACTGTGTGACATTTCATCATGAAATCTACTTAGTGTCATTTTGTCCTAGTTTTTCATTTGTCTTAAGACAAGGTGAAACTCTACTAAAATAACACCAAGTTTATTTCAACACCACTTGGTCTACACCCTTGTTTTCTTATTGCCCATTTTTGGACAAAAGGAAACAACATATATGGATACCGCTAGATATCACATGTCCACCACTTTTGTATTCTACTTGCGTGACTAGGTTGCAATGCCGAGCACAAGTGTTGAAAGTGTGCATGGTACGTACTCACGATCTAGTAGGCCCCCTTGTCTCAAAAACCCATATTTGAGACTTATTATCATCATAGTTAGGTGTTTTCATCCTTGTCTTCATTTCAGTTGGTTTTTTGCCCACATTGTAGTTGTACAATTGAAATATATATCTCTTATTTCCATTGTGAAATAAGGCCTAAATCTCTATATTGTAGAGTTACGTTATTTGCACACATAGAAATTTCTTGTTATGCTTAGACATAGGTTTTACATCCTAACTTTTTCTTGAGTTTTGTGAGTGTTGAGGATACATTGTTAGATCGCGATAACATCATTTTGACACTAGAAATCTAGCTTTCTGAAAGATAGGTTCACATGTCCAAATAGTGTCGTTACACTCGCTCACATTTTTATCATCCATTTTACGAGACTTGGACTTTGTTAGTGTTGGTTTTTAGTATATTTGTTATCCAAAATAAGCCCCTTGCTTATTTTTGGCTAACTTTATTTCATTCCTTCCTTCCTTGTTCCTTAATCAAATTTTTCCACTTTTTAGGCACTCAAAATTATCTAGAAATGGCTTCATCAAATAGAGAATTTTCTCACCTTTCCAGAAAGGTAAAGTTTTCTTTCTAACTCCTTGTATTTTGCAAGTTATGGCTCGATGGAGTTTTTGAGGGAAATTTTCCTTGGAAGGTCCGCAACCAATAGGAATGTGCCACGTGGTGGCGGAATGGCAGGTCAGTGGAGGTAAGTTGGAAAAATCACCAAGGAGTGAGAAAATGGTGCAAAGAAAAAAAATTTCCCGCCGACCCGCAAAGGGAAAAAATGGCTTGAGGCCCGCACAAATGAGGAGGTGCCACGTGGCAGCGGAGGTCGAACCAGTGGAGGTAAGTTAAGAAAATTTCCAAAAAATGGCGCAATGAAAATTTTTGCCCAAGACCCCATACGAATGAGAGTGTGACACATGTCCATGAGGTTGGTGGGAGTCGAGGGGTGGAGAAAATTTTAGCTTTTTGCCAAAATAGCAAAGAGCAAAAGGGAAAAAATTGGCTCGCAGCCCGCCAAGGAGGAGGAGAAGAAATTTACGAAGGCCCATGGACCAACCAGAAGATGCCACATGTCCTATTCATGGTGGAGGTCGAGGCATAGGGAGAATTTGGTAATTTTTCCAAAGTGTTTGGTAAAGCGCAAAAAGGAAAATTTTTGTGCGCGCCCGTAGTGAATGGGAGGATGACACATGTTCCGGAGTGACGGGGTGCGGAGGAATTTTGGAATTTTTTCCAAAATTCAAAAAGCGTAAAATGGCCATTTGAGTCTTGGACCAATGGGAATTCACCATGTGATAGTGGAGTGGTGGGGCATGGAGATTTTTGGGGAATTTTTCCCAAATTCAAAAAGGGAAAAAAATTTAGGTTTCGGCCCGCCAACCCGATTTTTGCCCTTTTTGCCCTAAATCTTCAGAGGGGCATATATTTTGATCCAGAGCTCGTATTATTATCAATTTTGGTGTCATTGGAAATATATTGAAGTCCTCTACACGTTGGAATCTTTAATTTTGTTTTTGGTGGAGTTTAATGAGATAAAAATAAGAAAACACCTCTCGGCATGGGGAAAAGAGAAAACCAACATTCAACCACCATTTGTAATGCAAAGTATGGCTTCTATTCTTCTCTAGCATGGTCAAAAATCTTGGGAATGAAATTTTAAGTGTACCCATGCTATTTTTGATGGATCTGGTTGGTGGTTGAATCATTCATTTCATTTTCTTCGTGTTTTTCCTTCTTGCTCGGGTTATTATTGTTAAAATCCATTTTTGGCTCATTTGTAAAGGGTTGGATGTTTTTTATGTTCTCGCAGTTCCCTCCTTCACCCCTGCAAGTGAATTTGTGGAATATAAAACCTTTTTAGGACTACAACATGTTTTCTACCTCTTTGCTATTGTAATGCACTCGTATTTAAAACTGAAATGACAATGCAGCTCTATGAATGAATTTTCAATCCTTTCTTGTGTTGTTTGCTTTATCCCGATCCTTCATTAAAATTTTAGTAATTTGTGCATGATTTTTGTT
This sequence comes from Taxus wallichiana var. yunnanensis, assembly GCA_018340775.1. Classification (NCBI taxonomy): domain Eukaryota; kingdom Viridiplantae; phylum Streptophyta; class Pinopsida; order Cupressales; family Taxaceae; genus Taxus; species Taxus wallichiana. The sequence goes on from CM031235.1 coordinate 54,847,194, forward strand.
ACATTTTTCATAATCATGTCAATTTTTAGAAATATATGTTCACCACTCCTTTGGTGTATCACCTTGTTAGTTTAGTTTTATCTTCTTTTCTCTCTTCTATCCTTCTCTCCTTGGCGAATTAGAGTAGGATTTTGAGTTAAACCTCTGTAAATTTCATGCATACATCTAATCAAAGGAGTAAAGGAATTGGCCTTTAATCTAGAGAGTTTTTTTCCCATTTTTGCAAGTCCCACTTGGAAAAGATTTCATGTTGTGCAATCACACTGGATGCCCATTATCAAACTAGAAATATGAGAAAACATCCAGGGATCTTGTCGGACTTGCACTAACAATTTTGGCACACCTCGGTGGAACCTTAGAAGTCTTCATCTTCATTACAACAAAGTTGATGTGCATTTTTATAAGTTTCTTTCTTAAAAACAGCCTTGATTTACACATCCTGGCGACTCCAAAGAGATAAAATCAATTGGTTTTAGCAGTCAAGTCCAAGATTCATGAGAAGGATCTAAACAAGGTCAAGGGCTAGAGAAGAGGAATTGTTTATATATCTACAGCTATCCCCAGGAAGAAGAGAGAGGGGAAGAGGAATTCAAAGGTCTCCATCTCCACCAAATATAACTCTATCAACTCCACCTAGTAGACCTTTCACCCAATCAACAAGGGTTCTCAGGACAATCGAATGGCACAACACAACCCTTATGTCAACTTCACTAGGTAGCATCCCACTTTCTCTCAATGCACAAAACCCGGCCTCCAGTTGTAGCATTGAAGAACATTTCATACTTTATTGGGGAAAATCAGACCACTCCTGGTGATCATGTCAAAGACATTGCTAATGTTTGTGCAATCCATGAGATTGTTGAGATGTAAATTACTGTCAAATTATTGGCATCTTCATTCAAAGGGAAAGCCTTGCAATGGTTTAGGAGCCTTGGGGTAGGCTCTATCCAAAATTGGAACCAGTTGTGCATAGCTCTCCATGAGAAGTTTGGAGAAAAGGGAGATAATTTGTCTCTATTAGAACAACTGACAACTATCAAGAGAGCTCCCAATGAGTAGCTAATAGACTTTAATTTCAGATTTCAAAGGACCTAGGATAGAATCCCAAAGGATAAGTGAGGCCAACACTCAAGGTGCTTTCTTATACTATCTCAAAGCTTTAAATTATGATATTTCTATGTTAATCTAATCCATGGGAGGTGAAAATATACCTGTAGCTTATAACATTGCCATTAGGGCTGAGAATTGTTTAATCCAAGATGGTAAACTTGGTGTCTAGGCCTCTCGTGTCCTTATATCCAAACTTGGAAAGCCCAAGCACTAGTCAAGCACCTACTTTAGCTCCTATTCCCACTCCTAGAAATCGAGTTCAAATGAAACTTCTACTTCATCCTCTAGTGCCTCAAATGAACTTCAAGAAGTCATGAAACAATTACAAAATTTAGGCAATGCGCTGATTACACTCAAGAGGTAGCAAGCTTAAAGTTTTAGACCTTCTTATCAGTCTCAAACTCAAATAATAGGAAACCATATCAACCTAATAGACCACCCAATCCAGTGTAAATCAAAATCAAATAATGCCTCCCGCCAATAGACCGTTTCTGCCTTATTACCCCAATGTTGCATCTACCTCTAAAGCCTTAGTGCTAGTGCAAAATAATATAGCTCAAGAGTATGAGTGGTGTTTCCCATGAAATGAGCCTCACAACCAATCTATGTGTTTTAATGGTGCTTTGAACCAAGCTTGATGGTGACAATAATTGGCGTAGAGAGTGAGGTGATTCAAGAAACAAACCAACAACAAGGAACATCTCAAAGAAAATACAACTCCAAATGAGACTACACTTGTGAACTTGGCAGTCAAGATTTTTGTGGTATGAATCAAACAATTTCTCGTAATGTAGCAATAACACATGGTCAAAGAAGAGGAATATTGGTGAAGGGCAGTCATTAGCTCCAGTGATCCACAACCTTCCATCACTCCACAAAGTTTTGGCAAGAAAAATTTAGTTCCAAATGTGTAAGGACAGCCCAAGCCACCTTCTAGACCAACTCAAATGCCAATTGTTGCAGCCCATGTACAAGAAAAGAGTGTGTAGGCTAAGGGGTAGAAAAGAGATGTTTCATCCCCATTTAACATCATTGAACAAATGAAGAAGACAAATGTGAATATATCTATGTGGGAATCACTATCCATCCTAGGCCAAAGGGATCTACTACAAGCTGCCATGAAGAATTGGTCAACTTCAAATTAGCAAGCTCATACGCAAGAGAAGGTACTCACAAATGCTAATCAACTTTGAGGGGAAGCTTGGAGGACAAAAAGGTAAAGTTTTGAAGCCCCTCCATTATATGTTTCATTGATCATTAGGGATAAACTAGTGCACAATTATATGATTGATCTTGGGGCAAGTATTTTTGTGATGCCCAAGAAAATAGCTAATCATTGGGCCTCCCGTTAGGAAATAAGAGATAAAATATGCGAGAATAATCCTCACAAAATTGCAACAAGAGAAACTAATATGCAGAAATTATTACAGATCTCAATATAAAAATGCGAATAAAATAACACAACACAAAGAGACAAGATTTTCACCCGGTTCACCCAATTTGGGCTACGTCCACCAAGAATCACTTGCTCGATTTTATTACAAGCCACCGCTCTCTCAATACAATACTCTAGATCCGTTTGGAGCTATGCTCAACAAACTCTGAAATTCACACCAATTCAAAACACATCTGCAATATATTTGTTTATACATCTATCATATGCATAAGACCATATAAATAGACAATCGCTTAAGTAGTTTTACAAAACCGTGGGTATCAAAACCATGGGAAAAACTCCGTCCCATAAACCTATGGGTCAAAAATCCTCGCCCATATGAGAAAAGCACGTTTCAAGATATTTCGGTATAATTTTTCGAGGCCAAAAAAATTTGCGCCTAAAATTTTTATTTTTTCTAAGGCTGCGCCCCGAACCCTCACCGCCCGCCCCGACTCCCGGCCGGGCCCGACCACCCCGAACCTCGGCGAGGATACATGAAAAGTGTACAATACTCTTAGTGTGCGCCTTCAACACTTTCACACATGAAAAATAGGCTCCACAACCTAACAATCTCCCACTTGGAGACTAGTTTTCCTCTGAGCAAGCTTCTCAACCCTTCACTAGTTTCTGTGAAGACCAACCAAAGTTAAACACAACTTTAGTTTTTCCCTTGTGACCACCTTGGTCATCATGTCTGACAGGATTCTGACTGGTATGAATCTTCTCCAACTTCAACTTCTCTTCCTCCAAAGCTATCCTGATGAAATGGTACCTTAATTGTATATGCTTTGTCCTAGAGTGGAAAGCAGAGTTCTTAGCTAGGTGTATAGCACTCTGACTATCACTATGCAGCTTACATTCCTCCTGCTTATGCCCCAACTCCTCAAGCAATTGTTGTAACCAAATCATCTCTTTGCTTGCCTCTGTGGTAGCAACATACTCAGCCTCTGTGGTTGACAAAGCCACCAACTTCTGTAGTTGTGAAATCCAGCTCACTGTTGTCCCACCTACAGTGTAAATATAACCTGTCATGCTCCTCCTGTTGTCTACATCTCCAGCCATATCTGAATCTACATAACCATGTAAAGTGGTGTTTGATCCACTGTAGCACAAAACTATCCCCATGGTCCCTCTCAAATACCGAAGGATCCACTTTACTGCTTGCCAATGCTCTTTACCTGGATCACTCATAAATCTACTCACAACTCCCACTGCATGGGAAATATCAGGCCTAGTGCATACCATAGCATACATCAAACTGCCAACTGCTGATGAGTAAGGTACCTTGGACATTTGGTTTCTCTCCTGCTCTGTCTTGGGACACTGCTCCTTTGATAACTTGAAATGGCCTGCCAAAGGAGTCCCAACCAGTTTAGCATCCTGCATATTAAACCTCTCCAAGACCTTCTTAATGTACTCTTCCTGAGATAAAGTCAGCTTCTATTCCTTCCTATCCCGAGATATCCTCATACCAAGGATTTTTTTGGCTGCACCCAAATCCTTCATAGCAAATGATTCACTTAGCTGCTTCTTGAGTACTTTTATTTCCTGCATGTTTTTACCTGCAACCAACATGTCATCAACATACAAACATAGGATAATATAACTTCCATCCTCAAATTTCTTTGTATACACACAATGGTCAGAATGACATCTGATATAACCTTGCTCCATCATGAAGCTATCAAATTTCTTATACCATTGATGTGGAGCTTGTTTCAGGCCATACAAGCTCTTCTTTAGTTTGCACACCATCTCCTCTTTACCTTTGACTTCATATCCTTCTGGCTACTGCATATATAGCTCCTCCTCCAAATCGCCATGGAGAAATGCAGTCTTTACATCTAACTGTTCTAAGTGTAAGTCTTCTACTGCCACTATTCCAAGAACAGTTCTGATAGAAGTCATTTTTACTACAGGAGAAAAAATCTCATCAAAATCTATACCTTTTTTCTGTGCAAACCCCTTGACCACCAACCGGGCCTTGTATCTTTTCTTGCCTCCTTCTTCCTCTTTGACTCTAAACACCCACTTATTCTGTAATGCTCTTTTTCCTTCGGGTAGCTTTACCAAATCCCATGTCTGGTTCTCCATGAGAGCCTAATGCTCCTCATCCATGGCTTGCTCCCACTTCTTCCTGGCATCTACCTGCATTGCTTCATCAAAGCTCTCTGGTTCTCCACTATCAGTGAGTAATAAATAATAAAGAGAAGGAGAAAAATGTTCAGGTTCTTTTCTTACCCTAGAAGACCTCCTCACTGTAGGAGTTTGGGGTTCTGTGAGTAGGTTCCCGAACCGATTCATGGGTCACTGTCCCATCCGGAAGATCCTCTACCACTGCATATTCTTTCTTGGATTCTTCCCTATTTTCCTACAATTGTTGCTTATACATGACTTTCTCATTAAAGACCACATCCCTAGATCGAATGATTTTCTTGTCCTTAATACTCCAACATTTAAATCCAAAGTCATCACTACCATAACCAATGAAAGTACATTTTTCTCGATTTAGCCTCTAGCTTGGTCCTATCATCCTTGTCTATATGAACAAACACCTCACATCCAAAGACTCTAAGAAATGAATAATCAACTTTCTTACCATACCAAGCCTCCTCAGGTATGCCTCCATCCAAGGCACTTGAGGGTCCTCTGTTTATCAAGTACACAGTTGTGCTCACCGCTTCTGCCCAAAAAGAAAGAGGTAGTCCTGCATGTAACCTCATGCTCCTAGCACGTTCCATTATTGTTCTGTTCATCCTTTCTGATACCCCATTCTGCTATGGAGTTCCTGGAACTGTCTTTTGCCTGTGGATTCCATTCTTAGAACAATAATCATCAAATTCATTGCTGCAATACTCCCCTCCATTATTTGACCTGAGACATTTTAGCTTAAGACCTGTTTCATTCTCTACCAAGGCTTTCCATTTAACAAAAGTGTCAAATACATCAGATTTGTTTCTAATACAATAAACCCAAACTTTCCTTGTTGCATCATCAATAAAAGTAACATAATAACTTGAACCCCCAAGAGATGATACCTGAGATGGCCCCCACACATCAGAATGCACCAGCTCTAACTTACTCTCTTTCTTTGTAGGTCCAACCTTGAGAAACCTTACTCGCTTCTATTTCCCATATATGCAGTTCTCACAGAAATCCAAACCTATTTCTGTATATCCAGCAAATTCTTCTTTATGATGTTCATGCCCTTATGGCTCATATGACCGAGCCTATAGTGCCATAATGTTGTATCTACATCCAAGCCACAAGATTACAATCATTAGTACTATCGTGGTTAAATACAAGGTTCCAACCTTCTTACCTATCACCACCACAAGAGCACCCTTGGTAACCTTCCAAGAGTCTCATTGTAAAATATCACAAGACAACCATCACTTCCCAACCGCCCGCTGATATCAAATTTTGTCTTAATGTAGGCACATTTCGACATCCTTCAATAGCCAAGTATTCCCATTTTGCATATTAACCTCAATGTAACCTTTTCCAACTATGCTTTGCAAGGCTCATCATCACCAAGAAAAACATGCCCAAAATCTCCTTGAACATAATCAACAAAATAATGCCTATGTGGAGAAGCATGGAAAGAAGCCCTGAATCTAAAACCCAAGATTCAAGAATATTGTGCAAAGAAATAATCAAAGCATCCCGACATACATTACCCATTGCCACATTTTCCTCCTTGTTTTCTTCTTGTTGTTGTTTCTTCTTATCCCGAAGCTCCCAACAAATCTTCTTTGCATGCCCAGGCTTTCCACAATTCCAAAGATACAATCTTGTTCTTGGATTTTGACCTTGCCCGATCTTTTGATTTTCCACGGTTTCCTCTATTCTTCTATCTCCTCTAGTTTCCACTCAAAGAATTCCTCAAGTAGAATATTCCCAGAGCTTTTTCTTCACATTTCCTCGCTTAGAATCACCCCTACAACATCCTCAAACTTCAACTTCGATTTAGCCGAATCCGAGTTACTTACCGCCATTACTGTGCTATTCCAACTCTCGTAAAGAGCACAAAATTAATAAAGCCCTAACTTCTTCATCAAATTCTATTGAATCTGAAGCTAGCATATTCACTACCGTATTGAAATCATTTAAATGATCTCGCTATCGAACTATTCTCAGACATCTTCATATTAAACAACTTTTTCATTAAAAATATCTTATTAGAGGCAGAGGGTTTTTCATACAACTTCCCTAATGCATCCATTAGATCTTTTGTAGTCTTTTCCTTTGAAACATTAAATAATACCGAAGATGCAAGACTCATCCGATCATTCCAAGTGCCTTCTGATCCAACAAATCCCATTCCGCATCTGTCATACTCGAGGGTTTGTTCACCTTCTCAGACAACGGAGTATAAAGATCCTTCTGATAAAGGTAATCTTCCATCTGCATCTTCCAAAGACTGAAATTATGCCCGTTGAATTTATCAACCCTAGATCTTCCTTCATCTACCATAGCTCCCACTCAAGCTAAAAACTTTCCTTGCGATTCAACACTTCAGCAAACCAAACCAGGCTCTGATACCAATTGTTAGGAAATAAGGGATAAAATATGTGGAATAATCCCTCACAAAATCGCAACAGTAGAAACTAATATGTAGAAATTATTACAGATCTCAATATAAAAATGTAGAATAAAATAACATAGCATAAAGAGACAATATTTAACATGGTTCACCAAATTTGGGCTACGTCCACCAAGAATCACTTGCTTAGATCTTATTACAAGCCACCGCTCTCTCAATACAATACCCAGATCCGTTTGGAGCTATGAAATCAAACAAGCTCATATGCAAGAGAAGGTACTCACAAATGTTGATCAGCCCGAGGGGAAGCTTGGAGGACAAAAAGGTAAAGTTTTGAAGCCCCCTCCATTATATGTTTCATTGATAATTGGGGATAAACTAGTACACAATTTTATGATTGATCTTGGGGCAAGTATTTTTGTGATGCCCAAGAAAATAACTAATCAAATCTGGGCCTCCAATATGAATTCATATCCAAAGGGGTGGTACAACTAGATGGGACAAGAGTAGCAATTAAGTGGGGGTAATTAAAGATTTGAGCCTCACTTTGCATACATGCCCCAATGTCACTATTTTGCAAGATGTGTCAATGATAGATTTACCACCACTATTGCCCCGTGTTTGTCAAGGGATTTCACAGCTTAGAATTAGAGGCTATTTATTTGTTGATTGGTCACACATGTTGTTCCGCACAGATATGGAACTAAGGCCATAATTAGGTCTGAACCTATTGCAAACTTTCACATTGAGCCTCATACTCAAAGCCCAATCAATGCCAACTGTTTATCATTTGATCAAGAGGATTATCCAGCACGTATAAAGCTAACAACAAAGTTAGAAGCATCCCAGCATTTGACTCTTGATGAATGGGAAAGCAAGGTACATGCTTTTGATCCCTACAAGGAAATAGAGGAATCCGAACTAGGAGTTTATTACATACATGAAGAAAATCAGCCTATTCCTAGCATCACCAAGCTAGACCATAAAGATGACAATGAGGTATGGTAGCTATTTCACCTCAAGGCATTAATTATTATTCAGCTTTTAGATTTCAGTTTGCATGTTCTAACAACACTACGCTGAATATGAAGCTTTTATACAAGGATTGCATTGGTCAAGAAAGAGAGGTATAAAAACTTACAAGTCTGGGGATAGTGAGTTGATTGTTAATCAAGTTAAAGGACAACATTCTACCAAGAATGACATACTAAAGAGTTATAAGAATAGGGTGTGGGACCTCATTGAGGATTTTGAAGGCTTTGGCATCAACTCCATCCCTAGGAAAGAAAACCAAGCTGTTGATAGGCTTGCAGTAGTTGAGCAGCCTTTGATGTTGTGGAAAGTATTAAGGAAGATAAAGTGTAGCCAAACATTCATATGATTATAAGGCCATCAGTGCTAGACAATAATGTAAGTTGGCAAGTGTTTGAAAGTGACCAAAAATCATCAATTTCTTGCAAGAAGAAGCTGAGTTCTTAACCAAAAATTAGGAAAATTTAGAACAATAGTATGGTGATCAAGTGGTACAGATGAGAACCAACAAACTGCCAAAAGGACTTGTCACTTTGGAGTCCATCTTTAATCCTAATGATCAATTTAGGAAGGAGAAATCAAACATCCAAGTCAAGGGAGAAGATTCAATGCCCATCTCAAAGGTGGAGAAGGAAAATCACTTCAAATTGGTAAAGTGGACAACCAAACAAGAAAGTCATGAGTTCATGTAACTTTTCCAAGAGTTCTTGGATATATTTTCTTGGAGCTATGAAGACTTGATGTGTTTAAATCCCAAGCTATCTCAACACACAATTGAATTAGATCCAAGTGCTAAACCCATCAGGCAAAAATAAAGACCGGTCAATCCACACATGGAGCCTCTCATGAAGAAGGAATTGAATAAGTTAATAGAGGCAAGTATCATATTTCCCATCAAGCATTCAAGATGGGTTGTAAACTTGGTTCCAGTTAGAAAGAAGAGTGGAGAAATCAAATTGTGTGTAGACTTTAGAGATTTGAATAGAGCATCCCTCAAGGATCATTACCCACTTCCTTCTATGGAACAAATTTTGCAAGTTGTTGGCTCTGAGAGGTTTTCATTGCTAGATGGTTATTCAGTATAATCAAATCATGGTGAAGGAGGATGATCAGTTCAAAACAGCCTTCACCACCAAATGGGGAACCTATGCATATAGAAACTGCCATTTGGGTTATCTAACACCGGAGCTACCTTCCAAAGGCCAATGGATATGGTGTTCAAGGGATTGATCAAAAAATAGTGCTGATATACCTAGATGATATTACCGTATTTTCTAAAAGTGCAATGATCATCTCTTTCATTCGAGACAAGTGTTCCAAAGATGTAGAAGATTTGGGGTATCCTTAAATCCCAAAAATGTATTTTCCTAGCTCATGAAGGAAAGCTCCTAGGCCACATTATTTCCAAAGAAGGATTAGCAATTGATCCAGAGAGGGTTGAAGAAATAAAAGCATTGCCATTACCAAGTCACAAGAAGGCCCTTCAAATTTTCTTGAGAAGAATCAATTTTGTTCGAAGGTTTGTTCCAGACTTTACAACCCTTGTCAAGCCAATAACTATGATGTTGAAGAAAAGTATGGCTTTCAAATGGACAACTAAAGGTAAGGCAAGTTTTGAGGAAATCAAAGAGGCTATCTCACAAGCTCCAACTCTCATTAACATAGATTTCTCTAAAGATTTTATCCTTTATGCATTTGGCGGTGATGATACGATTTTTGCAATTTTAGTACAACAAAACAAAGAAAATGTAGAGCAGCCAATTGCCTTCTTTAGCCAAGGCTTGGAGGACTATGAGGTGAGGTATTCATTCATTAAGAAGCATGTTCTTGCAGTGATTAGGAGCTTGAAGAAATTTAAGCATTTAGTTTCAAACAACAAGGTTCAACTGTTGGTTTCTCATGTGGGAGTTAAGGACTTCCTCCTCAACAAATCTCTAAATGAAAAATGTGCAGGGTGGATTACTCATGTCATGGAGTATGACATTGAGATAAAGTCACCAAGCTGGTCCAAGGAAAGGGATTGTGTGAGCAAGCTGGTCTTGAGCAAATCAATGGAAGTAAGTAATGAGAAGGATGTTGTTTTGGCACTACAAGACAACCAAGAACAAATAGGTGTTCAAGAAGATAATGGTGGTATGCTCACTCCTTGCTAGACCCAAGACATAATGCACTTCTTACAAACAAGCCTATTCCATCCCAGAGATGAAAAAAATAAAGATACTTCAGATTGTAGGCTATCCCATATGCACTTGTTGATTGTGTCTTGTTCAAAAGGGATATAAATGGAGTGCTTCGAGATGCATTGGGACAAATCAAATTAAGAGAATGTTAGAAGAGTTCCATGGTGGATCAGCTGGGGGTCATTTTTCTCCAAGAGTGACAACCCTCAAGATTGAAGGAAGGCTGGTTATTATTGGCCCAAGGTGTTTAGTGATTGTTATGCATGGATCAAGAGGTGCAAAATTGTGCATTCTTCACAGGCAAGGAAATATTAGTAGCCCTTACATTGCACCCAATTTCAGTTGACCAGCCATTCATACAATGAGTTTTGGACTTCATTGAGTCATTAACCCAAACTCAAGACAAGGATACAAGTGGATTCTAATAAAGCAATGACTACTTCACCAAATGGACTCGAGGCAAGGCACTCAAAGAGGAAAATGAATCTAGCATTCTAGACTTCTATGAAGGGATAGTAACCAGATTTGGCATACCCGCCACTATAATATCGATAATGCATTGGCATTCATAGGATCAAAGGTAACTCGAATGGGCTGTTAAGAATGGGATCTATCTCGAGCACTTCATCAAATTATTACCCTCAAGGTAATGGCCAAGCTGAATCTACCAACAAGAACTTATTAAAGACCATCAAGAGGAATCTAGATGAAAATCAGAGGACTTGGCACACTAAACTTAAATCAGCCTTATGGGCTGATAGGATAACTCCCAAGAGATCCACAGTAGCTCTCCATTCGACTTGTTTATGGAAGAGAGACAATCTTGCCTATGTCACTTGCGTTACCAACATTGGAACTCATGAGGCAATTGGAATTGTTGGAGTTTGAACCCATGGAGGTTAGATATGCAGAATTGATGGAACTCCAAGAAATCATAGAGCATGTAGCCCAAACAATGAAGAAGGACAAGCCTTTATCAAGAGAACCTTTGATAGGAAATCTAAGGCTAGAACCTTCCAAGTTGGAGATTTAGTGTTGAAATGGGATGCAGACCGAGAAAAGCCAAGAAGGCATTCAAATTTTGATGCCATTTGGAGTGGCCCCTACATGGTCACAAAATGTAAGAACAATAATGCCTTCCAATTGTCTACATTGGATGGTGAAGAATCGTAGATTCCAAGTTAATGGAATCCATCTAAAGCATTGCTACTAGAAGGGAAACTCTCACCTTGTACATATTATCTTAGATTTTCATTCCTCTAAGTGCTTGTGCACATTGTTTTGTTGTAGCTTAGTTTTACATTTCCCTAAGTGCTTTGGCACAAGCTTTGTTGTCCCAAGGATGCATCTTTGCAAGCCATGTTCTAGATCAAGTGATGTTCTACTCTCACAATCTTCTTCCTAGAAATTTTCTAATGAGTTGAGAGTACCAAGTAGTTAAATTGATGACTCCATGCCCAATAGATTGCTTCAAGAATATTTTCACTTCATCCAGCAGGCAGATGACCCCTCTGAGTCACCAAAAGTGTTATCTAAAATAAGCCCCTTGCTTATTTTTGGCTAACTTTCTTTCATTCCTTCCTTCCTTATGCCTCAATCAAATTTTTCCACTTTTCAAGCACTCAAAATTATCTAGAAATGGCTTCATCAGATAGATAATTTTCTCACCTTTCCAGAAAGGTAAATTTTTCCTTCTAACTCCTTGTATTTTGCAAGTTATGGCTCGACGGAGTTTTTGAGGGAAATTTTCCTGGGAAGGTCCACAACCAATAAGAATGTGCCATGTGGCGGCGGAATGGTGGGTCAACAGAGGTAAGTTGGAAAATCACCAAGGAGTGGGAAAATGGTGCAAATAAAAAAATTTCCCACGGGCCCGCAAAGGGAAAAAAATGGCTTGAGGCCCGCGTGAATGAGGAGGCACCACGTGGCGGCGGAGGTCGGACAGTGGAGGTAAGTTAAGAAAAATTCCAAAAATGATGCAATGAAAATTTTGGCCCAGGACCCCATGCTAATGGGAGGATGACACATGTCCATGAGGTTGGCAGGAATCGGAGGGTGGAGAAAATTTTATCTTTTTTTGCCAAAATAACAAAGGGCGAAAAGGAAAAAACCAGCCCGCAGGCCCACCAAGGAGGAGGAGAAGAAATTTGCGAAGGCCCGTGGACCAACCAAGATGCCACGTGTCCTATTTACAGTGGAGGTCGAGGTGCAGGGGAGAATTTGGCAATTTTTCCAAAGTGGTTGGTAATGCAAAGGAAAAATTTGGAGCACGCGCCCGCAGTGAATGGGAGGATGACACATGTCCCAGAGTGGTGGGGCACAGAGGAGTTTTGGAATTTTTTCCAAAATTCAAAAAAGCGTAAAATGGCCATTTAAATCTATGAACCAATGGGAATGTGCCATGTGGAAATGGAGCAGTGGGGTGTAGAGATTTTTGGGGAGTTTTTCCCAAATTCAAAAAGGGGAAAAATTTTAGGTTTCGGCCCGCCGACCCAATTTTTGCCCAGTTTTTCCCTAAATCTTCAAAGGGGCATATCTTTCAATCTAGAGCTCAGTTTTTCTCGATTTTGGTGTCATTGGAAAGCTATTGAAGTCCTCTACATGATGAAATATTCAATTTTGTTTTTTAGTTGAGTTTATTGAGGGAAAATGAGAAAATTCCTTTGGCATGGGGAAAAGAGTAGAATCGACATTCAACCACCATTTTTAATGCAAGATGGCTTCCATTGTTCTCCAAAGATGGTCTAAAATCTTATGGAATGAAATTTTAAGGGTACCCATGCTATTTTTATGGATCTAGTCAGTGGTTGAAACATTCATTTCATTTTCCCGTGTTTCTCCTTCTTGGCTTGGGTTTTCATTGTTAAAAGCCATTTTTGGCTCATTTGTAAAGGGTTGATGTTTTTATGTTTTGCAGCTCCCTCCTTCATCCTCGGCAAGTGAATTTGTGGAATAATGAGACCTTTTTAGGACTCGCAACATGTTTTCTACCTCTTTACCGTTGTAATGCACTCGTATTTAAAAATGGAAATAATAATGCAAGCTCTATGAATTAATTTTCAATCTTTTCTTGTGTTGTTTGCTCTATCCTGATCCTTCATTACAATTTTAGCAATTTGTGCATGATTTTTGTTGCATTTTTCATAATCTATGTCAATTTTTAGAAATAGATGTTCACCACTCCTTTGGTGTATCACCTTGTTAGTTTAGTTTTATCTTATTTTCTCTCTTCTATCCTTGTCTCCTTGGCAGAATTAGAGTAGGATTTTGAGTTAAACCTTTGCAAATTTCATGCATACATCTGATCAGAGGAGTAGAGGAACCAACCTTTAATCTGGAGATTTTTTTCCCATTTTTGCAAGTCCCACACTTGGGGAAAAGATTCCATGTTGTGCAATCACACTGGATGCCCATTATCAAACTAGAAATCTGAGAAAACATCTAGGGGTGCTATGGATTTGTACTAACAATATCTTTTTAGAAGATCACATCAACATTATCTTATCACTCAGTGCCTTGTTTGTTACAAACTCAACCTAATTGGTGATGTTGTGTTTTTAGTATTTTGTTGCAAACCTATCTAGATGGAATGTTAGAGATTAAACTATTTGGTGTAAAATAAATTTTGAGCGTTGTATGTCATTATATTATTCTAAGGAAAACTTGTGTTGTACATTATCTTACTAGGGTAGCTTGTTCGTTATTCTTTAGTTCATACAATCACTTTGACCTACCACTTTTGTGGTTATTCTATAGTCACATTATTTTTAAAAACTTAGGGTAGCTACACTACAAAAATTTGACTAGGGTCCCTTGTTAATAAACCTTAGTGGAAATATTTCACGTTGTACCTTCTATTCTACGTAATGCCTACTATGAGAATGGCATCACAAAATTTGACAGCCAATATCTTTGGAGGTGACAACCCTCTTATGGAGGATAATCTCATGGTCAACCATAGTGGTGGAGAGGAAGAGTCTCCTAATGTGGATGTAGAGCTTCATTCCACCCATTTTGATGAGTATATTTTTCATAACAAACATGAAGTCCGTGTGCGGGTTGTGGAACTAGGAGAAAAATTACCTTCCATAGCAGACCCTTCTCTTATTGTTGGTATGGTTTGGGGAGAAGAATAAGTAGACCTCCCTCATTGTACTCTTAACAAAATTTTAAATCCAAGTCATGCCTCTACTTTTGCATAAAGAATAATGAGGAGATATCATTTGAAAATGATGGAGACTATCATTTTCCTCATATTAAAACTCGTTGTGAAGACCATGAAGAACATTTTCATCATGCACAACCTCCTCCTAATGAAGATCGTCATGAAATACCTATTAAAGAGGTTACATTAGAACAATAGGTCCAAGCCCTCACTCGTTAATTAGCAATTTTGGCTTCACATATACAAAAGGAACAACCAAAAGTTGTGAAATAAGCTATACCAAAATTGAAACCTAAAGCTTCATTTTACGAATTCCCAATAAACACTCCTTGACAAGAGGCACAAAGAGATCCTTATGAAGATATTCTCACAACAAATCGGGGTGGGTATACACCTAGGCTTAGCCATTTGTATATACCTACACCACCATCCATGCAAGATCCACTTTTTAATCAATATTGGTCAACAATGAAGAACGCCCTTCAAGCGTTACAAGAGGGCCAAAATAGTAGCAATAATAAGAAGTATCAGTTTGATGAGTTATGTCTTTATCCATTTGATAAATCCATGTTGCAGGTACCTTTCCCAAGACATTTTGATTTTCCAAAATTTGATAAATATAAGGGAAAAGGTGACCCTCTTAATCATATAAAGGAATTTTATATGGCATGTCAAGAGGTGGCATTCAATGACAATTATCTTATGCGATTGTTTCCACAAATGTTAGGGCAATAACACTAGATTGGTTTGTGCATATCCATAAGGGATCCATATTAACATGGATAGAACTAGCAAAGAGTTTCATACGACACTTATCTTTCAACATAGAAATGGCGTTGCCATGTTAGATATTTGCATGCCAAACAATGAAACAACAAAAACTTCACTGCATTTTTACAAAGATGGAGAGGGTTAGCTAGTCACTTTCCTTGCTCCCTACCCGAAAAGAATTTGATAGGAATATTTTTTCCCAACCTCCATTCAGACATTACATTCCAATTGCAAATGCTTTATGGTAACATGTTCAAGAGGTAATAGAAAAAGGGATTCAAATTGAAAATTCATTGTTAGCTAGGGGGACTCTAAAACCTTTCTCTCGTGAACACAAAGATTATAAATCTAACAATAAAACAAATTTTGTTCCTAATAAAAACAAAATGTCATTAGTGATGGGATAGTAGACTCTAAATGGGTGCAAGCCATGCAAAACCACACACCTTTGAAACTTTCAAAGGGTAATCCACTTGCCAAGTATAAACGCTGAAATTTTACTCCTCTATTTGAATCCATATCATCTATACTAAAATAGTTGAAGGCCATTAATATGATTAAGTACCCTGAAACAAAACCCTATGGGGATGATACACCCAAACCATCATGGTTTATGGAGAATTAATTATGTGGTTTCCACCATGTAAAGGGTCACAAAACTGACAAGTGTTTAAGATTAAAGCACTATATTCAAGACCTAGTCAACAACGGTGATATTGAAGTAGATTCTCGTTGTCACTACAAAATCTGCCAATGACTACTTGGTCATTTTGAATATCCATCTACTAACCCCATTTAAGGCTTTAAGAAAGGATTGAACTTGGCTATATATCATATTTATTATATGAGATGAAAATCAAATCATGGTGTAAAATATAAAGGAATGAGATGCACCCTTTTTATAGTTTTCCTTTTGGAAGAAACTTGTATTTTGGTGCATGTGGGATGAAAATCCCCAAATTATATTAGAATTTCTAATCATGATTATTCCTTGCTAATCACAATTAGTGAATTACCAAGTGATTAAGAGGTCTCAAGCCTTAATCAACCACTTAGGATCAACTAGGAGGTTAGGAAAATCTTTTAAAGCTTGTTGAGATGTTGTGAAGGTGAATGGCATGATTTTGAGTGGTCGGAAGAGGGGTCTCGAGTCAATACTAGTGTATATTGACCAAATCAAGGGAAAATAGGCTTAAATAGATAATAAATGCTAATTGTCTATTTTGAAGAGGATTTTGACTTACGATTCGTTGTAAAGTGGTATCCTAAATGTGACATATGTATGGTGATCAATGGAGTGCTTGTTAAGTGGCCAAAGTGGTAAGAAACGTTAATTGATTAGTAAATATTACTAATTATAATGAAATTCGGAAGAATAAGAGTGATTTGTGTGCATTTTGGCAATAAGATTGCAAAAGTTGAATTTAGGTGTCTACACCATCAAACCCATCTTCATCAACCCCACCAATAAAATATAACCCATTTTCAATCAACACCATACATCGAACACCTCCTTCCATACCTACCCCACTTATCTCATCATCACCTACTCCCATTCTTGATATTGTGCCCACAGCTCCTTTAAGAGCTATCCATGTATCAACCATATCCACCACCTTGACTTCCACCATTTTTCTCACATCTACATCTAGTCTAGATCTTACCATGTCCACATTGGCTTCTTACCGCACCCACTTCTTCATCCACACCTATCCTACCCCAACTTACTATGACTACCCCATTATCCACATCTATCCCAAACACACCCATTGCTACACTTATTTCTACTACGCCAAAAATCCACCCATGTATGTCTTGAAATTATTATCACACATATCTTTACCCATGTCCCCATCATCAACTTTATCACACTTATCCACATTTACCATTCCCGCATCTACCATTCCAACATCTACATCTACTATCACACCTTCTCAATCTACGACATATCCACAATGGCCCCTAAAACATATAAGACAAATAATGAAGGAATTCATACCTCTTTCACAAAACCTCTCATCTCCACATCAAGTGATCCAAAATTGTAGTCATAGAATCATGCATTTTATACAGTGTTATTTATCTTGGTCTCATACTACTATTTAGAAGGTTCTTGAGTAAAGAAAGTACTAATTAACCCTCTTCATTTGGCCATATTGTTTATTTTAATTCTTAATTTGTGACCTATTTTACCCATATGCCTAGCCATTTCCGTACATCCTATGTTATTTTAGTAGCTGGGCACCTAAATTTAGCATCTGCCCATAGGCACCTAGTCCCATCCGGGGTACCCCGATCCTTTTAGCACTTGCCCTGATTTAAGACCTCTTCTAGCCATTTTCATATTTATCTTTCTTGGGTCAACCTTTTTAGGGCTTAATTATGAAATTAGAGCAAGAGAACCTTATAAATATAAAGTTATGTGACCAAAATGAGGGACCTAGCATCATACACTACTATCACTCCATCTAGAGTTGCATCCATTTATTACATTGGCATCCATATAGCTCCATCATCAAGGCAAAAGATAGGAAATTTGCATCACACTTCATAGGGGAGGGATTCTATTCTATTTCATGCACACATTCTATTACATCTTCTACATTTATCTATTTCTCGCTACTTCACAAAGTGTAACTCGGCACAAGAACACCTAGGGCACCACACACACACACACACACACACACACACACACCAAAACTACGTGTGGGTCTAAAATATAGTGCAAAGCCCACTATTGTGGCAAACAGAGGTCAATCCAACCCATTCATTAAGCATCTTTATTTTTAGGGTTTTTATACTTCCTTTTGGTATTTTTCATGTTATTTATTCCTCTTGGAATACTTGGAGCATTCTATGCGGTATAAAAATATTGATGCAACAGAATTCAAAGTTTTAGACCACCTTATGATCCTATGAGCACCAATTCCGAACACATTTCCTAGACCTGGGAGCCCGAATTCCTTACCAGCACCCATGGGTGCCCCAATCCTCTTATAGGCACCCTATTCTAGACACGTCATCCGGATATCTCATTTTCGGCACTCCTACATAATCGTCCTCGCTTTCGATTTTCTATGTATCACTACAACATATTCTAACAAATATCTATTATTAGTTGATTTCTTTCCTTTCCCTTCTTGCACATTAGGGTTTTTAATTTCATTAGTTTATTTACTTATCTCATTTACATGTTGTCTTAGTACACTTATTTTTTACATTTATATGTCCTCCTAGATTAGATTAACTATCTTTTACTACATTAGTTTAGTCAATTTTAGTTAATCATTTTGGTGAACCCAAATCTTATCATGGATAAAAATAATCCTTCTAAATCTCCAATCATCTTACAATTTGATAGCTTTGGTCATGCCTTTGTTGATACTCCTGCTGATCCTTCTAGCTATAGACCTTGCCCTTCACTTATTCACCTTCCATCTTCTGATATAGATCATAAAGCTTTAGATGACACTATTGTTTCTTATATGTGTACCATCAATCCTAATGTTCTAACCTAGATTTTAGAAGAATCACAAGTTCCTCAATCAAACCACATAACTCGCAGCTCCTCCCATTTCTAAATCACAAGATGTTTTTCATTCACATTCACCCATTATTTCTTGTTAGAGATTCACAAACACTCTGGGGGTGAATCAAAGGTGCATTAAAATTTTCACTTTAATAATGTCGATTTAGAATTTCTTAATAAGTACAAAGAATAGATCATAAGCATTAAAATAAGCACATGAAATATAGAAGAACACTCGAACAAATAATTTATAGTGGGAAACCCTTTCGGAAGAAAAACCCACTTGAAACCATAGATTTATTAGGAACACCAATTCCAAAGCTTGCACTAGTTTCAGTTGAGCACCCATTCAACCTATGAAGCACCCACTCAAATATTTTCTAAGCACCCACTCAATACTTTAGAAAGAACCAAATTTCAAGGAGAACTAACCCCTAATTTAGTCAGCTACAACTGATATTTTGTAGGAACCCACCCACAAGGAGGTTGTAACCCCCTAAAAATGCTAAGCTACAACTTAGACTTAGTTTATATACAAATTTATATCATCTAGTTATAAAAATTACTTACAAAATAGATCATGATCACTTTTCTATATATGTCTCGTATTCTCTCTATCATTATCTTCTTCTCATCTTACATGATCTCTCTTGCTCAATAAATCTACCGTACTCGATGCTCTTCTCATCTGATTTTTCAATACTTCATCTATCTGCTCTTCTCTTTTTCTCTCTCTTTTTTTTTATCGCTCTATTTCAAATCGATTACATCATCTTCTCACTTCGTAGCTTTCTTCGTTGTTCCTTTAGCTCTAGTGTAATATTTTATTTTTGAGCAACCCTCCCATTGACTTCCAATTCTCCCTATATTGCAAATCGACCCATTCCATTTCTTCAATTTGTGTTTTGTGCACCTTTCTTGTTCTCAAACTGAAAATATTGAGCTATTAAATGCATGCAACTAACTTCATATTTTTCTCTTGCTATATTATTCTTGATTTCATCATTTTATATGCATTCACCAAAAATATTTATGAGCTGATATCTAAAGATAGTTTTCTCATTTTTCTAGAATTTCCAACGTGATCAAGATGAGCTAGTTGTTATCTTCTCTAATATTTTATTTTCCTTGAAATCAGGAATCACATAGAGAAATGCAACTATATTTCCACAAGGTCAAAGAGCATTAATTTTTATAGTTGGAATTGTAGATTTCTTCTTCTTCATGGATCTCAAGTCGTGTCCTTAGTCATAATCACTTGTCGATCGAATCATTATCAATTTTGGAGAACAAAATCTCACTTGTCTATTTTTAAATTAATTTTATTGTCCTTAAGCCCTGCTCTATTTTATACTTGTTCAATTTGTGACTTCTCTTAGCTTCTCTAACTATTTCCTTTGTATCGTGGCACTTTCCTTTATTCTATGATTTTCTCCATTGTTGCAACTTTTATAGTTATCCGTGGATTCTTCTTTTACAATATGAATTTAGAATGTTACGCAGATTTTCTCCTTGTCCACTACCTTCACATGGCTTTATTTCATATCCAAGGCTATTTTCTTTTATGTGTATCTTCTACAATTCTCTCGGGTTTTTTTAATTTTTATTCTCACTTCCTCCGAATTGCCCTTACTTTTTCAGCTATGCCTTCAATCCATACTTTCTTATGTGGATTTTCCTTCACATCCATGGCTTTACCTTTCTCACTTGTGGCTCGTCCTTTGTCTTATTTTTTCTTTGTGACTTCATTCCTTTATCCACGGAATTCGATAAGCTTTTGCTACTTCTTCTAGTGTTCTCGCAATTTCCTGTAGACTTGGCAAATACTTCAAGACTTTGGTGGTTAACTCCCGATGTCCTTGGCTTGCACAAAGTTTGATTAAGTCCCTTATAACTTATCCTTAATCATCATGAATCCTCTGTGAGCTTAAACTACCAATCAACCTTCATCTTTCTCGCTTGCTCATTTTACTAATTGATCCTTTTGCCATCAATGTCGCTTGACATCAAATATTTCTGCCATCAATGTAAATTGGCATCAATGACAACACATATGATAATGAAAAAGGTCCAACAATTTCTCCTTTTTCATTGATGGAAACACTTCAACACTTCAATACATAGAAACCTACAACCTTTTGATGGCAAAATGATACTTTCATTTTCATACCTAGTTTCTAAAAATGCCCTGTAACCCTTTCTTGCTATTGTTTTCAACTTCTCTCCTCTTTTTTTATTACTTGGCTATATTCGACATGTCTCCCCTTTGCTACTGCCTCTCTCCCCCTTTCAATGTGACATATTGGTTTCTAATTTCCGCTTCTCTCTCCCGTTGAAAACAATGACAAAGGGCCATCTATGTTGCATAATGATGAAAATGAAGATAAGATGACTAATACATGTTCTTACCTCATGAATATCCCCTTAGGAACATGCTACTAATCCATATTAGTTGGTATACTCATGAAAATTATCCCCCGATTTGATGCATACTTTGATAATATTGAGCAAATAGACTAGCTCCCCCTATCATAAATATTGTATGGAACTCGATTATGAGATTATATTACCTTAGAATGCTCCCTCACCTTATCTTCACACCTTATAGTTTATTATGGGATCGGGAATGACCCCTAATTCATTCCTTAAGTTCTCAAAAGTAGCCTTTGGTAGTGGACTGGTCATAATAGCTGCAATTTCTTATTTTGTGCTCACATATTCTAGACTCATTTTCTTCTCATACACTTGTTCCCTCAAGAAATTATATCTAATTGGAAAATTCTTGGTATTTGAGTGGAACACAGGGTTATTAGAGACACTTATTGCACTTGTGCTATCACAAAACAAGGGAATTAGACTATCAGATTTTACCTTGTAATCTTCCAATGTCTGTTTCATCCATAAAACTTGAGTGCAACACATTACGGCAGCTATATATTCTTCTTCACATGTTGAGAGTGCCACTGATGATTTATTATTTCTCAACCAAGATATTAAATATTTTCAAATAAATAATGCTCCATCATTTATACTCTTCCTATCATCAACACTTCATGCCCAATCTGCATATGTGTATTCTTTTATGTTGAAGTCATTTCTCTTGGGATACCACAATCCATATTCAATTGTTCCCATGAGATATCTAAGAATTATCTTGACCTCCTTTAAGTGTGTTTCCCTTGGATCTTCTTGAAATATTCCAACTAGACCCACCACCTACATAATATCAGGTCTTGATGTCGTGGAATAGAGTAGACTACCAATCATGGATCTATATAATGTTTTGTCTACTTTTGGTGAGCTATCCTCTCACTCAATTTGCATCCCACTTCCATTGGTGTTCCTATAGGTCTATAATCTTCCATCCTGAACCTCTTCAACATTTCTTTGATATACTTGGTTTGGGATATGAAGATACCTTGATCTGATTGATGATTTATAAGCCCAAAAAGAATGATATGTCTCCTAGCATTGACATTTCAAATTCTTCTTTCATCATATCAACAAATTCATGTCATCTTTTAATAATCTCCTCTAAAAATGATGTCATCCACATATACAATGACTATAAGAAGATGATCTCCTTCTTACTTTGTGTAGAGATTATTGTCATTAACACCTTTTCGTATCCCTACTCAATGAGGTATGAGTCCAATCTTTGTACCAATCTCTAGGGGCTTATTTCAGTCCATATAACACCTTTCTCAACTTGCACATGTAATCTTTATCTTCAGATTAGTGAAAATCCATCAAAGTTGTTTAATGTATACCTCTTCACTCGAAAAACCATTGAGGAAGGCTGATTTCACATCCATTTAAAATTATCTTATCTTCTTATAAGCCACATAAGCTAGAACAATCTTATTGCTTCCATCCTTGCCATTGGTGCAAATGTTTCATCAAAGTCAATTCCTTCCATTTGCGCATAGCCTTTGCACACAAGTCTTTCCTTATTTCTTGTTACTTCTCCTTTTTCATTCAACTTATTTATGAAAACCCACTTTTTCCAATTTTATTTTTATCTTGCATGGTCTGAGTGCAAGCTCCCATATTTCATTCTTTTCAATCTGATCAAGTTCTTCATTCATTACGTCTACCTAATGTTGATCCTTACTTGCTTCTGCAATGCTTTTGGGTTCTACTATTGATAGGAGAGCTATATCTTCATGATTTTGTTGATCTCTTAGCCTTCTTCTCGGTTAGAATGTAACCTTCTTTATTTATAATGATCTAATTTGTTGGGATGTCTCTTTTAACTTGCCTTGAGGGTGCCTTAGTGTCCTGGTCTTTCTTCCTCTTCATTTTTTTCTTCACGCGAACCATCCATTTCATCATATTCTTCTTTTTCTTCATGATTTTTATTATGTTGAGTGCTGGAATTAGGAGTTTCATCTACCTTTACACTTGTTATTTTTACAATATTCTCTAACCTTTTATTCTAACACCGTAAGTCGCGCTTTACTACTTTGAGTAGCCGAGAAATATGCCTTTGTCACATCTTGAGTCAAATTTTCCTAAGTTATCTTCATCTATTTTTATGTAGTACTTACTTCCAAAAAATCTTATGTGTTTCACATTTGTAGGCATGTTTTTCCACAATTAATAAGGTTTTGTCACTATTTACTCTCAATTAAGCTCTATTCAAATGTACACCGTGGTGCATACCACTTCACTATAGTATCTATTAGGAAATTTGGATTCATTTTGCATGGTTTTTACCATTTCTTGCACAATCATGTTCCTCCTTTCAACATCTCCTTTTTGCTGATATATTATGATGGCTAAGACTTGTCTTCTAATTCCATTTTCTTCAAAAAATTCATCAAACTTGTTATCCCAAATTCACCCCTCGAGGTAAATTTGGATAACCTGCATAATTCCTTCAGGATGGAGCAAGTAGAAATGGTGAAGGGCCAATTTTTGGATTTTTGGTACCTCTTTACTTTCCTCTAACTTCCTTGTCCAAGAAAAAATCCAAGGAGTTAGTAAAAATTTGAAAAATCTGAAAAAAATGAAATCAAGGGCTTGTTTTAATGCATTGCGGGTTTAGAGGCTATGGATGGTACCAGTGCGGATCATACTAAGGTTTTCCATACCAAGTTTGGGTCTGATTTACAAAGAAAATAGTGTATTGTGAATTTTGCAGAAAAAAGTGTCCCAGGCCGCACAAGTTCATCCGGGACAGTCGGGCTCCGAAAAGGTGAAATGGCCGATTTGCAAAGGAATCGGTTAAGATAGAAAATTTTCCCATGTGGTCCACAGGGACATCGAGACATTAGGACCCGAAAATCAAAATCACCACAAGTCAATTGCATTACGAAAAGAGAAAGGTCAATGGCCTTAATGGCCCAATCAATGGTGGGGCGAGTTAGGATAGGAAAGCTTTGAATCGGGCGATGTGGAGAAAGGAGGACCATACCATCTGAGTATATGTGGGACATGAGTTCCCTGAAAATTTGCAATAGCCACAATACAAAGGAAAAGTTGATGCCCAACCTCCGAACTTCAAACGACCACAACTTTTGACCTAGAGCTTCGTTTTTCATGAAATTTGACTTTCTGGAATGAGTACGACATTCTATACACATTATTATTTTTAGTGAGGGTAGGTATATGAAAATAAAAGAAATATTTTCAACTCCAGTCAATCAAATGCCCATTCCCGTTAAATGATAGAAATCCCTAGCAAACCCAAACCAAATTTCGCCTACATTCGAATACCATATCTTTTACATTTAGCAATAAAAATGCACAAAATTGGTACTGTTGGAATTGTGATTCTAAGACCAATGCAAAAAATCAAGAAATCTGAAATTTGATGAGGAGTCGATGGTTATTTTTCAGAAAACGTGCCTAATTTAGAACAATGATTTTATTGGTAGTTGGGATGCATTCAATGAAGCATGGGTAGACATTTCTCACTGCTGCAAGTTATGGGACAATATGGGGGCCTTTTGCAAGAAACATACCATCATTTCAATCCATTTATGACATCTTGCAAGTGGTGGGAAGATAGATTTCAGGATTTTCATCTCTCTCTCTCTCTCTCTCCTCTCAGAATTCTATAAATTAGAGTGTTGGGCTCATTGTAAAGGGAGATAGTTTTTGTGTAGAAAAACTCTGTCAAAAATTGTTTTTTGAAGCCAATGTGCTGCAGGCCTTGTAGTGGACTCCTTGTATGGTGATACAGGCCCTTATTTTGTAACAGATTGAATTGTGCATATCAATGAAGCAATAAATACAAGTTTGTGGATGCCTCTTCCCCTACTATGTTTGTTTTCATTCTTCTTTCCTCTTCAACCTCATGCAAATATATTGTGTCTATCTTATGATATTTTAGGGATTCATTATCATTATGTATGTATGAAATATTGTTGTGAATGTATTTTCTAGACAGTGGAGAACTGTTAGTATGCACTTTGCTTCTATTTTTCACACATTGGAAGATTGTTCTCACACCCTCCTTTTCTGGTGTATCACCGCTTTAGTGTAGGCTTTGTTTTCATGCACTCTCTCTCCTTGGTCCCTTGGAAAGTTAGATTAGGACAAGATAGTTTTGCATGCATTAGAGTAGATTGTGGCAGGTAGTTCAAGAGCAAGAAACATCTTTCTCTGGAGGTCTATCTCAAGTAGCAAGCCCCACAACTTGGAGATATTACCCATGTTATCCATTCAAACCATGATCTCAAGCACACACACTTTTGAAAACCATAGGGTGTTGTGATTCGGAGATAATAGAACTCATTAGACCATAATTCACTACCTCTATCTAGTCTTTGGCATTTGATATTTTTTTCTTTTCATTTTCCACCAAAGTTGCCTTGAATTTATTGAATATGTCTAAGTATTTTGACTTTTTATTTAGATACACTACCCATGTCATTTCTATGTAGTCACCTATTAATAACATGAAATACACTACACCTTGTATACTGTTAGTTCTTGTAGGACCTCACATATCTCGTATGAATCAACTCCATAGGTGTAGTTATAGAGTATTCCTTTGACATGAATGATCTTCTTATTTATTTACCATGCAGGCATGTTTTGTAAAGAGTATCTCCTAGTTTTACAATTTTTCACATGTGTTTCACACACCCTTTAGAACTTAGTTTTACCGGTTCTCAAAGTTCACATTTCCCAACCTTATGTGCCATAGCCAGCTGTAATCAACCTTACTTGTGAAGCATTTTTCATTGTTTATTTCATTTAGCACATACATGTTATTATTTTTCCTTTAGGATTTTGTAAATTTCTTTCTTGTTTTGTCATTTATGATATCACATCCTTTGTTATGGAAGATCAAGTTGTATCTCGTTTTGCACGTTTGAATCACACTTAATAGATTGTGCTTGAGGCCCTCAACATTTAATTTTTTTAGTTATGGTATTTCCATTATCTATACTTAGAGTTCCTTTTCCAACTATATTTTTCGAATTGTTATCATCAAATCTCACAAAGACTCGATGCATTGTTTGATAGTGAAGTAAATTTTTTTGTCACCCGTCATATAATTGGAGCATCCACTATCAAAATACCATATTTTATCTTCATTTTGCACATGAAATGCAAATACACTACTGAGCAAGATTGTATCCTCTTGTTCTCATTTTTCTTTACAAAATACACCCATTTCTCTTGTTTGGGTGGTTCTTGTTTACTTGTTGATTCCTCATTTCTCTTCTTGTAATAACTGTAGTGGACATCATTATAGTTCAGTTTGGTGTAATATTCACCAAATTTTATTCTATAGCCTCTAGAGATTTTTCTACACTTAGTAGCCTTATGTCCAAATTGATTACATGAATAATAATAACCATAGAAAGAATGTGTGTACCTCATAACATAGGTAATTTTGGGAACAATAGTCCTCATATTGGTGGATTTTTTAAAATATTTATTTACAACAAAATATGTGCTTGGAATTGATGCAGTCTTGTTTTGTTCATTCTTTTTAGAATCATTTGTCTTGCTTTCTTCCTTGAAACCAATCGCAGTCTTATCATTTGAAACACGTTGGCCACTTAATATATGAGTCAAAACATTTGAATTTTTTTCTATCTTTTCATACATGATCAGCTTGCTACTCATTTATTACATTTCAACTTTGAGTTTCTCCAATTTTTCCTCCTTTGATTTGTAGGAATTTGAAATCTTTTCCACCCAATTTTGAGTTTTTTGAGTTCATTAGTCTCTTCTTCTTCTCTTAGAGTTTTTCTTTCTTCAAAGATACAAATTTTTTCTTCATAATATTTCAATGTGCACCTTGTCTTTTGATTATTTATTCTACATAGTTTCAATTCTTCAAGAGCACATACAAGTTCAACTTCAAGATTTACTTCATCTTCTTCTTCATCGATTATTCAAAATAAATTGTATCCTTACCTTTGGAGCTGCATTATTTAGGTGCATCCATGGCCATAAAAACATTCAGACTGATCTTCATCATTTTCATTTTTAGAGTTTCTTGGGTTGCTTGAATCAGATTCACTTGATTCTTATTTTGAATAGAATTTCCTTTTGTTCTTAAAGAACTTCTTCTTGCTATTTTTCTTTTTATATCCAATTTATTTCTTGTTGTTTTTATGATTTTCCTCTTCATGTTCATACTAAGATTATTTATTTTTATTTGGACATTTAACAGCAAAATGACCTACTTGTCCACATGCAAAGCATTTAAAAGGGATTTTTCCTTTATACTTACCTGAACCTCTTTTCAGTCTTACAAACATTTCTTCAATATTTTCATCATCTAATTCATCCTCTAAATCTGATTCTTCTTCTTCTTCTTGTTTGGACTGGGTTTATTTCTTGACCTTAAATGTTACCTCTTTCTTGGTAGTCTTGGTTCTAATCATCCTCATCTCGTATGCTTTGAAAGAATGCTCTATAATTCATCCATTGTGAGATTATTCATGTCTTTGGCTTCCTCTATAGCTGAAACCTTTGCATCATACTTGCCAATCAGAGATCTTAGAATCTTTTGGACTATAACAGATTCTTCTAGTTTCTCACCTAGGCCTCTAGATCATGTTGATGACTTCATCTATTCTCTACATGTAGACTGCTATACTTTCATCATCCTTCATCTTTATATTTTTGAACTGAGCTCTATAGGTCTGTAACTTTTCCAACTTGACCTGTTCATCTCCTTCATAAATAATCTGTAGTTTGGTCCAAATCTCCCTTTCTGTTGTGCAGTGCATGAATTTTACAAATTCTATTTCAGTCAGGCCGCAAAGGATGGCATTCGTGGCTCTAGAGTTGCATTCATATTTTTTTATTTTTGAAGAAGTGATTGGCATGGATAAATGGTTGTATCCTTTCTCAATGCATTCTTAGATATCAAAACCAAGTGAAATTAAATAGGTCTTCATTCTTATTATCCATAATGCATAGTTTGTTCCAGAGAAGAGAGATAATCTTGATGGGACATACCGCCTTATGCCCGATTTGTTGTCATGCTTTTGAAAAGAGGATATCCTTAAAGATTTTGATATAAGGACTCACTCTGATACTAATTGTTAGAGATTCACAATAACTGAGAGGGGGAGTGAATCAATGTAGATTAAAATTTTCACTTTAATAATGTTGATTCATAATTTCTTAATAAGTGCAACAATAGATCATAAGCATTAAAATAAGCACATGCAAGATAGAAGAACACTGAACACAAAATTTATAGTGGGAAACCCTTTTGGGAGAAAAACCCACTTGAAACCATGAATTTATTAGGAACACCAATTCCAAAGCTTACACTGGTTTTGGTTGAGCACCCACTCAACCTATGAAGCACCCACTTCACAACTTCAAGCACCCACTCAAAGTTTTAATGAGAACCCACTCAGCTATTTTAGAAAACACCAATTTTCAAGGAGAACCAACCCCTAATTTAATCATCTACAATTGATCTTTTGCAGAACCCACCTAAAAGTAGGTTGTAAGCCCCTAAAAATGCTAAGCTACAACTTAGACTTAATTTACATACAAATTTAAATCATATAGTTACAAAAATGCTTACATAATAGATCATGATCACTTTTCTCTATTTGTCTATAATCTCTCTGTCATTCTCTTCTTCTCATTTGATATGATCTCTCTTTCTCAATCAATCTGTGACACTCGATTTTATTTTCATCCGATTCTTCAATACTTCATCTATCCGCTTCTTCTCTTCTCTCTCTCTTTTCTTTTGTCACTCTATTGCATCATATTCTCATTTCAATATCTTTCTTATATCACTCCTTTAGCTCTAGTGCATTATTTTATTTCGAGAAACCCTCTTATTGGCTTCCCAGCTTATCCCTATATTGCAAATTGACCCATTTTGTTTCTTTCATTTGTGTGTCGTGCACCTTTCTTGTTCTATTTCCTAAAAAATTGATCTATTAAATACATGTAGCTAACTCCATAGTTTTCTCTTGCTATATTTGGCTCGATTTCATAATTTTCTATGCATTCACTAGAAAATATTTATGAGATGATTGTTTCACCGAATAGTAGTGTATGTATGAGCAAAACATATAAGGTGAAGGTGAGGAGGAATACCTATCATATGAAGGTGGGAGGAAGAATATGCACGCTTCGACTTCTCGATCCAATGTTGATTGCGATAACTTCCTTGTTTCTAGGAGAAACTACTTGTGAATGCAAAACAAGACCACAAGAAGAATATTAAACAATATATGTCGCTGGACTCGCCTAGTATGTGCTAGATCCAGAAGTGTGATACTTCCTGATGGTCAGAAATCCACTATTTAATATAATTTAATGCAATAAATAACTTAAACAAATAACATCCTATTGTAGTTGATATGATTTAGGTATCTCATTCAAATATAATAAGAAAATCTAATCTAATGGTAAGGTTATGATCAGATTTGGAGGTTGGGCAGGTAGCCAAGGTGACTAGAATAGGTCAAGATCAAGTTTTTGGTTATTTGGGTGAAGGTTATGAGGTTGTTGTTACAGGAAGAATTACCGGTGATACGAGACCAATGTCACTTGGGTATGACCAATGCTTGTTGAGAGGGAAATTGATGATGGTTTAGGTTAACTTGCGTCGAGTAGAGGCAAGACTGGTAGAAACTCAATAAAATTTGGTTTTGGAGGTTCTCTATGATTGCACAAAGAATGGAAGAAGGATGGATAGGTTGTCAAAGAAGATGATAATTCTCAAAGATGCCTAGGGTTAGATGTAAGGAGCTAAAAGGTTATGGATGGTCAAATGGGTGGATTGACAGGAAGGTGGGGAATGATGGGATGAAAAGGAGACTAGGACCTAAAAACAGGGTGAAGAAACTAATCTAAATAAGTATAGGATGATGCATATCAAAACATACTTACTTACATTTGCAGACTGGTGGGGGTGATGGAAATGGTTGATATATGAAACTAGTGGTCGTTGCCACAACAATGCTTCCTAGAACGTTACGTGAATGCTTAACCTTCATCGGTCTTGGTGTTGATTGGGGTGTGTTTAGATGTGTGAGAGGGATCTGGTTCATACTTGCATACATATTTCTCTCTCTCCAAACTTGAATAATTATTCCAACCTATAGAACAAGGTTACCAAAGTGAATATATGGTAACCAATGATGGTTTAGGTTAACCGGCATTGGTTCAGGGTTAATCGACATTGGTTAAGGTGGGAAATCCTAGGTTTGCTAAAATAGCAGATCTTGGCCATCATTTTTGCTAGTTCTGCTCATTGGTCATGGTACAAAATTGTATTTTTAACTTAAGTAAGTGGGCATATTGTTATAGAGAGGATAGGAATCTAATGTTATGGTTAGACTAAGTCTTAGTTAGTTATGGTAGGTAGAGATTGAGTCCTAGTTAAACTAAACATGTTAAGAATAGGCTCATGATGAGGTGTCTAGGTGATGTGGCTAGGTGAGGTGGTCAAGTGAGGACATTAATTAAATTAATTAAATTAATCATGTGTACTATAGGATATGAATATGTAAGGTATGATTTATTTAATTAATGGGGCTATAAGGGTGGTGTTATCCAAAATGAGCCCCCTGCTTATTTTGGCTAACTTTCCTTCATTCTTCCCTTCCTTGTGCTTCAACTTCAATTTTCACAAATTTCAAGTGCTCAAGGGTTTCTAGAAATGGCTCCATCAAATAGGATTTTTCTTCCCCTTTCCAAAAAGGTAAAATTTTCCTCCTAACTCCTTGTAAATTTCAAGTTATGGCTCGGCGGAGTTTTTGGGGAAAATTTCCCTTGACAGGCCCGCGGCCAATGAAATGATGCCACGTGGCGGCGGAGGCTAGGCCGATGGAGGTAGGTTGGAAAATTTGCCAAGGAATTGTGGTGGTGCAAAGTGAAAAATCGCCCGCAGACCCATGGAGGAGGATGAAAGAAATTTGCAAAGGCCTACGAGCCAACCGAAGGATGACACGTGTCCTACCAAAGCAGCGGAATCGGGAGCGCGGGGAATTTTGCAATTTTGCCAAAATTGCAAAATGCGTAAAGGGGAGAATTGGAAGTGTAACCTTGTCAAGCAAACAAATGATGACACGTGTCTAGTTGGCGGGGGGGGTTGGAGGCACGGAAGGATTTGGTGAAATTTGCCAAAGTGGTCAAAAGGTGCCAAGGTGAAAAATAAAAGTGCGCCCCTGCCGAGAAACCAGAAGGTGACACGTGGCAACAGAGTGGTGGGGTACGGGATTTTTGGGAAATTTTCCCAAATTCAAAAAAGGGGAAAATTTTCAAATTTCGGCCCGCGAACCCATTTTTGCCTTGTTTTCACCATTTTTTCCCTAAATCTTCAAAGGGCCATATCTTTTGATCCAGAGCTCGATTCTCACGTTCTTTATATCTTTGGAAATCTGGTAAAATTATCTACATGATGGAGGGTTCAATTTTTAATTTTGATGGATATTTATGGGAGAAAAATTGGAAAAATTCTATGGCATGTAAAAAACATAAAAATGCCCCCAACCACCAAAATTAATGAAGTATGGGCCTCTTTTTTTGCTTTGCAGAGCAATCTACTTTAGCATATGGGTTTTTCCATGAAGCCCATCACCTTGCAGGAGAAATTAAAGGGATTTTATTGGTAGTTGAACTCATAATCATTTTTTCCCATGTTTTTGCTTTCTCTTCTTCTACTTGGCCATTAAAAGCCAGATTTGGCTCATTTGTAAAAGGTTGGATGTTCTTGCTTCTGCAAGCTCTTCTTTTCCCCTTAGTAGGTGGATTTGAAGGATTTTCAGACCTCCCATGGAGATTGTAACACATTTTTTACCTCTTTGCTATTGCAATGTATTGTATCAAATCTGGGCATGATAATGTATGTTTTGTGATCAATTTTCAATCCTCTCATGCAGTTATTATTGTCTTCTGATCCTTCATTGCATTCTGGTAATTTGTGCATGTTTTGTTGCTCTAATCTTCATGATTTGTGTCTATTTTTGCAAAGCAAGGAGTTCAGCACTCCTTTGGTGTATCACCTCTCTATTTTTGCTTAGTTTTGTTTCCATTTCCATGTTTCTCTCAACCCTATCTCCTTGGTAGTTTTAGAGTAGGAATTTTGAACTGTAACCTCTGTAAATTGCATGCATACACCTAAACAAAGGAGTAAGAACCATCTTCAATCTAGATATATTTCTCACCTTGGAGAAAACTCAATGTTGTGCAATCACACTAAATGACCCAATTTGCTGGACTCAAGTAGATCCAAGGTTATTTAGGGGGTGTTGTGAGATTTGCACTAACAGTAGTTTGCACTAAACGTTTTGAGGTCACGTACACTTCATCTTTTGCAGGTTGGTGTGTTCCTATGAATATTTCAGCCTTTGGAGGCAATTACAAACACATCTGGTGACTCCATCTAGTAAACAACCCATCTTTGAAGTTGCAAACCTTCCTTTTCATTCATTTTCATTCATTTTTCATCCATTCTTCCTTCCATCTCTTCCATATTCTTTCATCCCATGAAGTTTTGCAATCATGACTTCATTTCCATCATGGAATTCACATTTACAACAGCAGTGCCATCCAAATCCACCTCCAACATGCTTTACAACTCCTTCAAATCAACATTTTGAGCAGATTCAAGATCAGCATGCATACCCATATGAGCAGCAGTGCCAAAATCAGTTTGGCTATGGTTCTTTCCAAGAGCAGGGGTATGCATACAATGAAGACAATCAAATGCAAGATGCTGATTTGTTGGAGAAAATCCAAAAAATGGAGATTGGCATGGTGCAATCTAGGGCTCAAGCACAAATGAAAGCATTTGGAATCGGTTGTGGAGCACCTTGTCCATGGGTGGGACCTTTTCCAAGGCATTACAACCCTCAAGAGAAGCTTGAATTCATGATTGCAATGCTACCATTACTTGCAAAGTGGACTGAGGGAATAGAGGTGTATGAGAGGAGTATTTAGCAACCTTGTCAACGGGTAAGCACACCATCTCATACTCTTTCTTTTCCTCTTTCTCAATCTGTATCATTTCAGCAGTGTCAAGCTTCAAGTTTTCCATATGCTTCCCCAAATTTTGATCCCATTTCTCCATCTCCTAGTCTTCCACCTCATCTCAATTCTTCTATCATTTTCCCTTCCAAATCCAAATCCCCTCCACAAGAGCAAAAATAAATACCTTCCACTCTAAGGAAACAAGAAGTTTCATCTCTTCCACCACCACAAACAAATGAAAAAATGGTTCACTCACAACCCACCCCTCCTCTTGCATTCCCAAATCCATGTTGGGAAGAATAAATTGTAAAAATCAGTCATGAAGGACAGCAAGAGGAAGAACCAAGCAAAGAAGGAATGATTAAGAGCTTAGTAAGTTTGGCTCTTAGATATGGGATTGAGAAAATTCCTTTGTTGGTGAATCCTATAGAGGAGGTAAAGGTTGAAGAACAAGTGGTGGTTAGGACTGATTTTGTTGCAGCAGAAGAAGAGAAAAAGAAGAGGCAGATCAGCAATCAATTTGCTCAGAATGTAGTGTCCATGTTGGCACTCTACTTGAAGAATATGTTGATCTAATTCAAGTTGCACAATCAGCCATGGAAGAGGAAATCTCTAAAAGAGATCTTGCAGCCCCAACTTGTCCTCTAGAGCAGCAGATTGAAGAGTTTGACTTGACAAACTTCATGCTAGAGGAAGAGTTCAATCAAGAGCAAGATTGCCTTCAAGTAGCAGAGGAAGGAGAATCTGCTCCAAATCCAAAAGAAGAGGAGCACATTCCAGCTGTGGGGAGAAAAGTGTAGATCCAAAAGCTTTGAGCACAAAGCAAGCTATAGAAGAACCTTCAGTTCTTCTTTCTACTTCATCTCTCTCGAGTTCTAGTGTTGAAGAAGAGTTTGATCTCTAAAACTTAATGTTAGAGGATGAAAGAAACCATGGTGATCAAGTTGTAGATCAAGAGAACACCATGGGAGAGGTTGAACATTTGTAGTAGGACAGCAATGAGGTAGTTTATCTGTCAAATTTGGAGGACTCTTTTGATGAAGAGGAACCGGTTGAAATCGCACCATTTTATCCTTCATCATCCACATTCCAAACACTTGAGCCTGTTGTCATGGAGGAGAACTTTCATTTGCAGCAGCCTGCATCTTATAGCAGCTCTTTGGAATCAATAATGGAAGATTTAAATCTTCCATGTTCTTCATTAGAGGAAGGAAAACAACATAAGAGTTCCATCATTTCTTCCACACCATCCATTCAAGGTCTACAAGAAGACTCCATTTTTGGAGTTGAAAATCAAAGCTATGGGCATATCAAATGGATCAGACCTTTCCCAATAAGGTATTTGGCTTCATTAGAGCTAAAGGAGAAGTCACAACTAGTCATGTTTGCTTCTAAGCATGAGGATGAGCTGCAAAATACCAAGGATCAGCTGTCATACCTCTTCAATCCAAATGCAAAGCAACTAAAAGAGGTGTTAAATTTTCTTTCAACTCGACACCTTGCTAATTTGGGTAGAATACCAACTTCTTGTTGATTTTCCACACATCCAAGCAGCCATACTCAGCTCCAAATCATTTACATGGCTGCCAATTTTGAAGAAAGGAAGCTATTTTACACAACCAACATGAGGGTTTGTTTAACCCACCTTTGCTTCTAGTTAGAGTAGAGTAGGTAGGTTTTATTTCAGTAGAAGAAGTGCTTGTGAACACTCTACATGTTCCATTTGGAGCATGTATGATTTTCAGTTTTGTACATAGTTGTTTGGTGCTGTTTTGGTTGCTCTTGCATAGTCCATTTTAGTGGGTTTTGGTGAAGATCAGCTCCAAGTTTAAGTGGGTTTCCAAGTGGCTCAGAGGTTAGATTTTCATAGTTCAGATCAGAATCAGTTTATCAAGCTTTACTCCATGCCCAATGGATGCTTCAAAGGCCACTGATCATTCATCTAGCAGGAAGATGACCCTTGAGAGTCGCCAAATTGTTATCCAAAATGAGCCCCCTACTTATTTTGGCTAACTTTCCTTCATTATTCCCTTCCTTGTGCTTCAAATTCAATTTTCACACATTTCAAGTACTCAAGGGTTTCTGGAAATGGCTCCATCAGATAGGATTTTTCTTCCCCTTTCTAGAAAGGTAAAATTTTCCTCCTAACTCCTTGTAAATTTCAAGTTATGGCTTGGCGGAGTTTTTTGGGGAAAATTTCCCTTGACAGGCCCGCGGCCAATGAAATGATGCCACGTGGCGGCGGAGGCCGGGCCGGTGGAGGTAGGTTGGAAAATTTACCAAGGAATTGGTGGAGGTGCAAAGGGAAAAATCAGCCCGTAGGCCTGTGGAGGAGGATGAAGGAAATTTGCGAAGGCCCGTGGGCCAACCAGAGGACGACACGTGTCCTGCCAAATGACAGAATCGGGGAGCGCGGGAAATTTTGGCAATTTTGCCAAAATTGCAAAATGCACAAAGGGAAGAATTGGAAGTGCAACCCCACCGAGCAAACAAATGATGACACATGTCCAGTCGGTGGCGGGGTCGGAGGTGCGGAAGGATTTGGTGAAATTTGCCAAAGTGGTCAAAAGGTGCCAGGTAAAAAAAAAGCGCGCCCCGCTAAGCAACCAAGGAAAGGTGACACGTGGCGGTGGAGCTGGCGGTGTGCGAGGATTTTTTGGGAAATTTTCCCAAATTCAAAAAAGGGGAAAGTTTTCAAATTTTGGCCCGTGAACCCATTTTTTTCCTTTTTGCCATTTTTCCCTAAATCTTCAGAGGGCCATATCTTTTGATCCAGAGCTCAGATTCTCACGTTCTTTATATATTTGGAAAGATGGTAAAATTATCTACATGATGGAGGGTTAAATTTTAAATTTTGATGGAGATTTGTGCGAGAAAAATGGGAAAACGTCTCTAGCATGCAAAAAACATAGAAAACACCCCCAACCACCAAAATTAATGAAGTATGGGCCTCTTTCTTTCTCTACAAAGCAATGTACTTTAACGTATGGGTTTTTCCATGAAGCCCATCACCTTGAAAGTGAAATTGAAGGGATTTGTTTGGTAGTTGAACTCATAATCATTATTTGCCCACATTTTTTGCTTTCTCTTCTTCTGCTTGGCCATTAAAATCTAGATTTGGCTCATTTATAACAGGTTGGATGTTCTTGCTTCTGCAAGCTCTTATTTTCCCCTTAGCAGGTGGATTTGAAGGATTTTCAGACCTCCCATGGAGATTGTAACACATTTTTTTTTCCTCTTTGCTATTGCAATGTATTGTATCAAATCTGGGCATGATAATGTATGTTTTGTGATCAATTTTCAATCCTCTCATGCAATTATTATTGTCTTCTAATCCTTCATTGCATTCTGGTAATTTGTGCATGTTTTGCTTCCCTTAATCTTCATGATTTGTGTCTATTTTTGCAAAGCAAGGAGTTCAACACTCCTTTGGTGTATCACCTCTCTATTTTTTCTTAGTTTTGTTTCCATTTCCATGTTTCTCTCAACCCTGTCTCCTTGGTAGTTTTAGAGTAGGAATTTTGAACCAAAACCTCTGTAAAAATTGCATGCATACACCTAAACAAAGGAGTAAGAACCAGCTTCAATCTGGAGATTTTTCTCACCTTGCAAGGCCCCACACCTTGGAGAAAACTCAATGTTGTGCAATCACACTAAATGACCCAATTCTGGACTACAAATTTGAAGGTCATTTAGGGGGTACTTTTGTAGAATTACACTAACAGTGGTATGACCTAATTTTGGTGTCTACATTTTTTCCCTTTTTCCACATAGCTTATATTGGTAAGCAATGCTTTGACAAAAATAGGAAGTGATGGCTACATGTGTGGGTGAGATCGGGGTTGCCCTGGTGTGGGTGAAGGTGATCCCCCTCAAACCATGAACTGATGAGGTGTTATACGGGATCAATGAGTGGTTTAATAAATGTGTAGTTGATGGAAGTGAACGTAGGTGGGGAAGGGATGAGTACTATGGAAAAGGGTGATGGTATACTCAAGAAATAAGTAATAGGCCAGGGTAAAATTGGGAATGGGTAATGGTCAAATAGGGTAATAGGTAATGGCAATCAAATGCATGCACATGTATAGACTATAACATAGTACCAGTTGAATAGCTTGAAACTCTACATCGTCTAACATCGATAGGTTTATCTAAACAAGGGTGAAGTGATTCAGGTATACATGGCATAGGATATGGTCCGGAAACACAACGTATGTCAAGTATAGGAATGTTTAGGTATGTTCCAGATAAATTTGACCAAAGGTCAATAGGAAAGGTATGGTTGCTAGGAAAAAATAACATGGGTAATAGCATCACAAGGTGTAGTGAGTACACAAGGTCAATGGTCACACCAAGTAGGCTAGGTCTAGGTAAATAGATCATGGCATGGGTAAGGCCAAGGTATAGGTAAAATAACAAATCCCTAAATGTAACTAAGGAAATGTAAGGGTAGTTTGGGCTTGTAGGTAGGTTGTAATAAGTGTGGGTAAGGTCAAAGGGTATCGAGCAATAATGAGTTGAGGTCAAAAATGGACAAAATGGGGTGAAAATGGTAATGGTAGGTGACCGATGCCTATTAGAAAAATAACAACTGACGTTAGTTTCATATGACCGACATCGGTCAGGTCAGGTTAGGGTTAATAAAAAGAAAATTCCGTATTTTATGGATTCATTTTAACTTGTTATTTGGGAAAATGACAGAGCGGTAGAGTAAGAGGAGAAAGTGATAGTACAAGGTGTTTGAGCTGAGTTTGTGAGTGACTAGCGCATGATTGGCACTCGGTAGGTAGGTCCACGAGATCAATTAGAGCAATTGGATTGGTTATGAGGTGAGGAGTTGATTTGGTGATGATAAAGGTAGGAGAGGGTCGGGTGTACCACACGACACAAAGGGACAAACATGCCACCACAGAGATGACACCGAGACGAGGTAGGATTTTATCTGATCTTTGCATTTGTTTAAAAATATATCCAATCTTTGCATTTGTTTAAAAATAGAGTTTGGAAATCGGTTTGGGTGGAAAAGGTTTTGGGTGGGAGTGTTATCCAAAATGAGCCCCCTGCTTATTTTGTCTAACTTGCCTTCATTCTTTCCTTCCTTGTGCTTTAAATTCAATTTTTACACATTTCAAGAACTCAAAGGATTCTAGAAATGGCTGAATCAAATAGGATTTTTCTTCCCCTTTCCGAGAAAGG
Organism: Taxus wallichiana var. yunnanensis; assembly: GCA_018340775.1. Taxonomy (NCBI): domain Eukaryota; kingdom Viridiplantae; phylum Streptophyta; class Pinopsida; order Cupressales; family Taxaceae; genus Taxus; species Taxus wallichiana. The sequence continues at coordinate 54,885,591 of CM031235.1, forward strand.
TAACATTTTCCTCCTAACTCCAAATATTTTGAAAGTTATGGCTCAAAATGGAGTTTTTGGGAAATTTTCCCTTAGTGCCCACATCCAAGGAGAAGATGCCACGTTGTGGCGAGAGGTCGGCCAGCGGAGTGAAGTTAAAAATTTCCAAAGTGGGCAAAGGGCACAAAGGAAAAAACTAGCCTTTGAGCCCGTAGAGAGGATGGAGAAAAAAATGAACTAAGGAAGGCTGCGGCGATGAAGAAGTGACACGTGTCCATGAAAATGGCGCGGAGTCGAGTCGAGGCACGAAGGAAACTTTGTTTTTTTCCAAAGTGACAATAGCACAAATGGAGAAAAATAACCATGCCCCGCCAAGCAATCGGAAGTCGACACGTGTCACCAGAGTGGCAGAGCACGGGAAAATTTGGGAATGTTTCCCGATAAAAAAATCAAAGGGGAAAAGTGAGGTTTGAGCCCGTGTTTCCATCAGCGAATGGGAAAGTGCCACATGGAAGAGGAGCGGCGGGGCACGAGGGAATTTTTGGGACATTTTCCCAAATTCAAAAAATGGAAAATTTTCAAGTTTTGGCCCGCCAACCTGATTTTTTCCCTAAAATTGCTATTTTTGCCCTAAATCTTCAGAGGGGCATAACTTTTGATCTCGAGATCGGATTTTTACATTATTTATATCATTGGAAAGATGTTGAAATCCTATACATGATGGAGGGTTAAATTTTTATTTTTGATGGATATTTGTGGGAGAAAAATAGGAAAACGTCTCTGGCATGCAAAAATGTAGAAAACGCCCCCAACCACAAAAATTAATGAAGTATGGGCCTCTTTCTTGCTCTGCAAAGCAATGTACTTTGGCATATGGGTTTTTCCATGAAGCCCATCACTTTGTAGGTGAGATTGGAGGGATTTTTGGTGGTTGGAGTTTCAATTTGATTTGCCCACATTTTCCACATTTCTTTCATTCTGTTTGATGGTTAAAAGCCAAATTTGGCTCATTTGTAAAGGTTGTTCATCATCTTCTTCTGCTCTCTCCCTTATTTTCTTCCCCAGGGTCAAAAATAGAGTTTGAAAGTCCTCCCTTGCTTTATAATAGCATTTTTTTCCTATTATGAGTGAAATGATGTTCTATGCAAACTTCTAGAGCAATAAAAAAACGTGTTTTATGATGCATTTGTCCGTCCTTGCTCGTTTTTGCTTGTTTTCTTCTTACCTCTCTTCATTGCGGTATTTGTGCATGTTTGAATGTCTATTACAGATTTTGGAGCTATTTTCATGGAGTTTTGGAACATTTTTGTGTGAAATCCATCCTTGGTTTTGTGATGCACTTGTTCATCCTTTCCATTGCTCACCTCTCTTTGTTTCCATAGCAGCTTTGTGACAGATGTTCAACATTTTCCTTATCACGGTGTATCATTGTTTTAGTGTAGGCTCTAGTTTTCCCTCTTTTCTCTCTCTTTGTCTCCTTGGCATAGTTATATTAGGATTAGATTTAGCTTTCCCGCACTGGAATAGCTTGTGGCGGAGTAGTTTAGGAAGAGGAATCAGCCTTCTCTGGAGAGCTTTCCCCATTTGCAAAGGTCCCACACTTTAGGAAAGCTCAATGTTGTGTATTCACACCAAATGACATTGCCTTAGAAAAGCAGATCCATAGGTCATTTTGGGGGTGTTGTGAATTTGCGCTAACAGGAGTTGAATTTTTAATTTTTGGGTAAAAGGAATGAAATGAGGGAGGGGGTCCAATGTAGTGTAAATAGGGGTGTAAATGACATTAGGCTAGGTTTGGGTAGTGTAGGGTGGGTGTTTAGGGTGTTTTTATCAATTTTTGAGAGGGAAGGTAGAGGTTTTGGTTTTTATGTCGCGACGAGAGACCAACGTCTGTCGTGGATTTACGACATCGAATGTTGGCCTCAATGACATTAGTCAAGACTTAGGTGATCGACACCGATGAAATTGAACCGACATCGATCAAAGAAAATTGGTGATTTGTTAAGGCAACCGACATCGTTAGGGATGATGAGAAATAAGGGTAAGGAATGGGTAGGGGGAAGGAAAATAGTCAAGGAAGGGTTGAGGGAAGGTGTATGTATGGAAGAGATGTGAAAGGGGTATTTTGGCGATGGTTTGGGGTGGCAAATAGATAAAATGATCTAATATAGATAAGGATGATAAGGAAAAATAGGTGTAACAATACACTATGAAAAAATGGGTAGCCGTAGGGTTGAGGTTTGGCTAGGGTGTGGTGGGAAATTGTTATGTCATGTAATAGGTGTGTTGGGTAAAAGTTATGTTGGGTATGGTCAAGCCTAACAATGTTGTGTTTGATTGGTGAAGGCGAGAGAGCGATTATGGATACAGGACATAGTACCACTTATGTTGTTGGTGATATAGTTGAGTGTGACTATGGAGGAGTGGAGGCACATGACATATGTAGGACTAATTGGGATCCAACATTACCAACATATTTGTAGCCCAAGATCATAATTTTTGGTCGTACTCATTGATAGATGGGATTCATCGACCAAAACTTTTCGTTTCCAATGGGTGAGATTAATGTCATCCTGAGGGCGTATACATGATCATGATGTTGCTTTGAAGTTGGGGAGTAATCCTATTCTATTACCTTGGAGGCCTTAGAGGATCCAATAGTGGCTATTTTTGGAGAGGTGATGGTGGAGCTGAGATACCATAGCGTGAGCTTGAGCTATGGAGACATGTACACATCCTATCCTCAGGAGATGAGGTTGGTTGTCTTGATTATGGAGGCGGTGTGTTGTTTTACATTGCCAAATGCAAAGGGTGGGATATTCCCATGAGCACTAATGGGAGTTCTCTAGGACATGATGGAGGAGAGGACCTATTTTTCCTAGGCACCAGCATTCTTGGTGTAGTTGTACAGAGAGTTGTGGGCCTATGGGAGGCTGCAGAGGTTCATTTTATGTTGTACATTCCTTCTTCACTACTAGGCATACAAGCACATTGTATGTGTGCATCTAGTTGGTTTTCCCCGACCTGATGCATTCGATGCGGGCTTGGTCCAAGTTGGTTACAGGTGTTGGGTACCTATTAGGGGAGAGCATAGGGCAGCTAGGGTTGCACATGATGTGGCATATTATCGATGTGTGCTAGATGGATTGTCATGGTTTGACATTATTTAGAGGCCATATGTTAGCTTCCCTTCCTACAAACATATGGCAGTGGAGTTGGAGGAGCTATAGCTTCTCGTGGTGGATAGAGGGGTGTCATGTCAGTAAGTAGGAGATGATACCTATTGATAGGGTTAGCCAACAAAGTGTGAGCTACCCTAGAAGTGCCTCCACCATTCCCACAATACATGAGAGATGACGTGGAGAGGCCTATGCCTCTACCATAACCAACTATGTCGATAGGGTAGGAGGAGCAGGCGGTGGATAAGTGGATTGATGACGTTGGGGTCACTAAAGATATAGGCAAAGTTGTGGCGGTGCGGTAATGGGAAAAACCACCAAGGCCAAGGAAGCCTAACTTAGCCACTATTACAGTTCAAAGGGACACATTGCAAGGGTAGGTGGCCACCCTTTTGACATAGCTTGGAGTATTACAGGGGCATCTCACAAGATCGAGGAACAGGTTGCCACTTTACAGTGCGGTGTGTAGCCTGCAGCCCAGGGTTGCACGAGGATAGGTACCCGCATTGGGTGGTGATGGTGATGGTGAATAGGTTTCCACCTTATAAGCATAGATAGTAGATTTTCAAGGTTATTTGGATACTGCACATCTCAAATTTTGGCCCTACAAGCCCAAATCACAACGCAGACACCTCCACAAGCCTAGGGATAGGGTCCCATATTACAGTCAGTAGTGGGACAAGGTCCCACACTACGAGACAGGAGGAGGGCGGGTTCAAACGTATAGGGACAAGGCCATCAAGAGCAAGATATAGCTCGCAGTTACTATGAGACCTATCACACCACCATAAACAATGTTGATGGTGAGATTCAAGGATGACCTAAATGAGGCCATATATTACCATGATCAGCTGATGACCACAGGGATATATATCTAGTCTTTTACCGAGTATAGGAACAAAGTGGGTAGAAATTGAGAGGATGATCTCTTGCACACATAGCTCGTAGAGCACGGGGGTCGGCGAGCCTAGAGATAGGTTTAGGTGAGGCCACAAGTTCACGAAGGCCGAAGACCCGATTGCAAGCTAGGCAAAGATGAGACCTAGGTGAGGTGGAGATATGTCTAGATGGTGTTGGGCCGAGAGGAGCGGAGGAGGAGATAGGTGAGACCGGCATGGATATTAGGTGGGGTGACAATTAGTCACCGTGTATGATCATTATATTGATTTTTTGATATATATCGACCTACGTGCCGATGATAGTGAGGTTGTACATAAGAGATACTTGTATTATTTTGTATCGTTTATATTTGATGGATACGTAGAATTTAATTTATAGATGGTGATATTGATGGTATGGATAATGTACTTGTGTTTTGAAATTTATATTGTTATTTGTATATGGATGGAAACTAGGTGGATTAGGCATGGTGGAGTCAGGTATAGGCATGGTTGAGTTAGATCAGTTAGGAATGGTTGAGTTAGGTTGGTTAGGCATGGTTGATTTAGGTTGGTTAGGCATTGTTAAGTTAGGTCAGTTAGGCATGGTTGATTGTGTTTTTAGTTTTGATTTAATTTCCAAGTTATTGGTAACATGGGAAATAAATGATGAATTATATATAGGTTATGGTGTGAATTTCTAAATTTTTTGATATTAGAGAAATGTGGAATGATTGATTAGATGTTTATATGGTGTGATAAAATGGTAGATATGTATGAATGAGAAATTTCCAAATGTTATTAAAAATGGAAACTAATTTAGGGTGAATGTTAATAGAAAACATGTGGGGAAAATGGGTTACATTAAAGAGTGGCCAAGCTAATCTCCAAAGTCCCCATGCTCTCGAAATGCTACCTACATAGCCCCGAGAAAAGGGGCCTTAGGACAATGTAGATCTCCCATAATCTAGGGAATAATATGGTGAAGTAGGTGACTGGGTTAATAGGTTGTAGGTATGATTGGGTCTAGGTCATAGGCATGGTTGAATCTTAGGTGAAAGTGAAAATATTTAAAATGTAGATGTCGATGGTCTAGTTCTATATATAAGAATCAATAGGTGATGAAGAAGGTAGATGGTAAGAGGTGACAAAAGAGCCACCTAATTGACTAGAACAAATACGAGTCAATCATACCAGAAGATTGGCATATGAACGTAAAACCCTAAAAGCGGTGCATGATAAACTATTCTAAGGGTGAAGAAAGTCACTTGATCACAAAATTTCATGTTTGCGGAACATCCCTTGAGTGGGAAGGAAATTAGGGTAAGAAGGTGATGAGGTGAAAATGGGTGGTTTTAGCGTAACTTAGTGTAAGACGGCATGTTTACCTGGAAAGAAACCCATGATAAAAAATAGGCAAGTCCATGATGAAAAAGTTATCATTTTTTCTTTTTTCTTTTGTGTTTGATAGATTGATCAATGCAAGAAGTCTACGTGGGATGAGTATATTATCTCCTTGAGGTCTTTGTGAAGCTGATCAATGTGGGAAGCTTCTGAATATTTTGTTTTATTTTTGCAAGGATAGTCCCTTTTTATGATAGACTATGTGCAATATGGAAAGCTTTGTATAGTTTTCCTTCGAGGGAGCAATCTATTTATAGCGGCGAGATAGAGAGAAGAGATGTCCCTTTTGAGGGAGTCATCTCTTTGCTGGAATTTTGACTCAAGGAGTTGAATCCCATTTTGTTTTTGAAATTATTTTTCTTTTTGGACGTTTTAAGTCATGGACAAGACTATAGTGGAAGATTAGGCTCTTGTTTAGAAGACAAAACCATAGCACATAGAGGTTAACTATGAAAGATATGGTTTCAAATGATGAATGACCATGGGATTCCATCTTGAAAAAGATGAAAATTATCCATGAAAATCATGCCATTATTAGAGCCGTGGTACTCATAGTGATGATAAGGTTGAAAAGTGACGGGTAATCACATGATTTTTGTCTAGTCGTTGACCGCAAAGATAGGTAATATGAAAAGGTAAATGGTGCTCAAGGGAGGAGCTTAAAATAGAAAGGAGGTGATATAGGATTTGATTCAACAATAGAATGGTTAAAGATGCAAGGCATTCAAGGCTTCAGGTTTGGTTTTACCTTTGAGTGAAGATAAACGATAAGCACCTAATCCATAGGTATGAGTAACGATATAAGGTCCAAGCCAATTAGAAGAAAATTTTCCCTGTTTACTTTTCTCCTCTTTGCTTACATGTTGATTTTCCTTTAGGATGAGGTTACCGACCTGGAAGGTTTTCTCATGGAAATGTTTGATACATTTTTGGTACATTTGGAGATGATCAAGAGCATTGAGACGATGCTCATCTAATAACTTAAGTTGTACCAAATGATCTTGGATAAAGTCATCATTATTGAGCATGTCTTGGAGTGATATGCGAGAGAGATGGAATCTAGACTTTGAGAGGCAAGATAATGTCGATGCCATAGACTAGAGAGAAAGGTGTGGCAGCCGTCAAAGTGATAATACTAGTACGGTAAGACCACAAGGTGAAAGGAATGTGTGTATACCAATCCTTTCCAAGATCGTCAACTACTTTCATAAGAATTTTTTCATATTTTTATTGGTTGATTTTGCTTGCCATTTGTTTGTGGGTACTAGGGTGAAGAGAAAATGAGTTGAATGCTAAAGGAATCACATAGTTTTCATAAGGTTTTGTTTTTGAACTATTTTCCGTTATCAGTGATGAGACGGTGAGGAACACCAAAGCGACAAATAATGTGATGGTTGATGAATTCACAAATTTTCTTGGCTTTTATAGAAATGAGGGGAATGGCTTCTACCCATTTAGTGTAGTATTTAGTAGTAGTTATAATCCATTGATGGCGTTGTGAAGAATGAGGATTGATCTCTCCGATAAGATCTAAACCCCATTGAGAGAAAGGCCAAAGGTCTTGTGCGAATTGTAAGGCATGACTAGGTGTATGATGAAGATTAGCATGTTGCTATCATTTCACACAATGTTTGACATAGTCACAGAAGTCATGGTTGAAGGTGGGCCAATAATATCCTAATAAAATTATGCATTTAATGACAAATAAGCCACTAAAGTGACCGCCACAAATTCTGTCGTAAACCTCCTTAATGGTAAAAGGAATTTCAGAACTTGTGAGGCATCGTAATAGGATACCATCAAATCCACGTTTATAAAGAAGACCACCCATGATGACATAGCAAGAGACACCTTTGAGAAAAGCACGTTGTCCATTACAAGTAAGTTCTGGAGGTAGAATGGAAAGGGGAAGGTAGTCTGCTAACTATTTATACCAAAGATCATGTGGGTCAGGTGCAACAGTTCTAACGTAGTTGAAATCTTGAGATAAATAAGAAGGTGTTTGCAACCTTTGTATTGTGATAAATATTTTGGTGTTGGCAGGAAAATCGGGTATCTCAAAAGCTAAGCGAGCCATGGTATCTACAAATTTATTAGTAGAACGTGGAATGGTTTGAAATTTTTAACACTCAAAGGTAGTCAAGTATGTTGACATGGTATTTTTACTTTTGGAGTATTTCGTTATGACACTGGTATATACCATTGAATTGGTTTACAACCAATTGAGAGTCACCAAAGATATTAATTGATTTTACATCTAAGGCGATGGTAGTTTGAAGGCCTAATACGAGTACTTCATATTCGGTGATGTTGTTAGTGCAATCAAAATATAGTTTGAATGTTAATGGTAAAGGTTCCCATCAAGAGGAATGAGGATAACACATGCACCATCCCCACGCTAACATTTGGAACCATCGAAGAATAAGGTCATTTGATAAATGGTATCATCCAAAGATAGATTAGTGATGGATTCATCCGGGAAATTGAAGTTAGATGGTTTATTTCCAAAAAGGGGTGTATCTCGTAAGTTGGTTAGAGATGGTTTGAACTTTGCTAGGATTTATGGATGAATTTGAGGTTGAGGTCTACAATAAGCATGATCCAATGTTCAACATGTTGATGTTGGTAGGGTTTGGCATACATGTAATGTAAAGGGTTAGTGTTAGTGATGAAAAGGTTTTGTGGTTGAGTAGGTAATGATGGATTTTAGTGTCAACAAAACTAAGGATAAACAAATTTTTCGGCATGAGTTTACCTTGTTTTATAGTCTAAAAGGGTATGGATTATGTAATATCTTTCTCCTGTTACTTGTTACTCATGATGAGTGAGCATGGCACCTTAGGAATGATTAGTAGCAAAAATGTAAAGGTAAAAGGGTTGGTCATCTTTAGGAGGAGTGAACACTTTGGTGGTTGGAGAAGGTATTGTTTTAAGGTGTAAAAGGTTTTGTGGCATTCATCATCCCATTTGAAGGAGATCTCTTTTTTAGGAGATGATGAAATTCTTGCAGCATTGAAAAGTTGTGAAATGAACCGACGAATAGATTATATATTACCTTGTAAACTTCAAAGTTGACAAAGATTAGTAGGTAGAGGAATTTCGAGAATAGCCTTTAATTTAGCAAGATTGAATTCTATGCCATGCAAAGAAACGATGAAACCAAGGAGCTTTCCTGAAAGAAAAACAAAGACACACTTCTTGGGCTGAAGGAAAACACAATACTTGATGAGATGGTCAAATATGACCTTTAAGACTATGAGATGTTCGGCATGACATTTGGATTTGGCAAGAATATCATCTACATAGTCTTCCAATATGTGATGCATTATGTCATGGAAGATATAAGTCATAGCCCGCTGATATGTAGCACCAGCATTTTTAAGGCCAAAAGGCATGACTCGATAGCAGAAGGTCCCCCAAGGAGTGATGAAGGTGGTTTTGTGTTGATCTTTTGGGGTAAGTAATATTTTGTTATAACCCGAGAAACCATCCATGAGTGATAACATCTCATGACCAGTGGTGAGATCAACCAGCTAGTCAATACCTAGTAGAGGAAAGTCATCTTTGGGCAAGCTAAGTTGAGGTAGTCATGGAAATCCATGAAAATGTGAAGTCCCCCTGTTGCTTTTGTGATAGGAATGATGTTAGAAATCCATTGGGGATAGTCAATGGGTAGGATAAAGGAAACCGAGAGAAGGTGCTAAAGTTCCTCTTTGACAAGAAGGGCAATGCGAGGATGCATTTTCCATAGCTTTTGTTTTACGGGTTTGGATTCAAGAATGGTTACGATATTTTGGACTGAAATTTTTGGGTCAATACCAAGCATATCAGCATAGGACCAAGAAAAGGTGTTGCTATGATCCCAGAGAAAAGAAGTAAAAGCTTCTTATTTAGCAGTATATAAAGATTGGACTATCTTTAAAATGTGTGGGTCATCCACGAGTATGAATGTTGATTTCAATAGTCGATTGATTCAACATGGTTTGCGTCTCAAATGGTAATGACACGTGAATATAAGAATCTTCCACACCAAGGTAGGTGAGGATATACTCATCATCCCGACATTTAACGACGTTAATAGAAGGTTTATCATCATCGATCATATCAAGATACCGAAGGGAAGAAAAGAGGGTGCCTCGCCATCACGTTGATAAGTCGAGGTACCAGGAGAAATTGTGTTCACGAAAAAATTAAGAGGAATAGACTCGGGATCTATGGAATTCGTGGGTGAGGGTGGTGACATTGGTGAATAGGGTGGAGAAGGTTTATCGTCCTCAATGATTTCGATGCAAGTATTCTTGGAATATGGTTCGTAAAATCCAATGCCACTGTGATATTTGTGTTTATGAGTGGTACACGGGATGACGGTATTAAAGGCCTTGTTCGTAAAAACAAAATCCAAAGCCTTTTCATGCACAACAGTGAAGGAAAGTGTGGGTGAAGTGATAGTTAGTGAGAGATTGGAGGTCAGATGAAAATGGCCATGTTTGGGATGGAGATTTTGGTGAATAGGTGGAAGTATCAAGTTCCCCATATGTTAAGGATGTTGGAGGATGTTGCATAGGTTTCCATACTCTTGCGGAGTGAGGAATGTGTTGATATTGTAGAGGCAGTATTTCCTCAGAGTGAGGTGTTGAAAAACACCTTCTAAGGGATCGGTACTAGATATGTGGGTAGCGGGGATAGATGAATTACTAGGTGATTGGGTAGGAGGGTATTGTCGGTTGGGAAGTAGATGGGCTAGATGCTTTGAGGCTGCAAGATAATGATCGAGAATAGAGGAGTTAGGTATGGAAGAGGTTGCAGAAGCATTAGTGGATGGGGTTGTGGGTGAAGGAGAAGTGGGGGTAGTGGTAGATGCCTTAATTGGTACAAGGACATTGTTAGGTTGGTACAACATGTTACAGGTTTTGAATGGTGATGGGTTAGCTGGGATGGTATAGTTATGCCCTTCATGTTCGAATTTTACACAATGGTGTAAAGTTGAAGGAACACAACCCATGATGTGAATCCAAGGTTGTCCAAGCAACAAGTTATACTAGAACTCCTCTCCAAGTTATACACCAACATGAAGAATAATGGTGCTAAGAGTAGAAGTGATGGCATCATTAAAGGATCACAACATAATCAAGGGTTATTATGCATGCAATTTTAAGGAATTCACATTTGATTATGCGCATGGAAGGAGATGATGTTGATGTTATCACCGCCATCGATCATAACACACCGTACACGTATATTATCGATATACACAGAGATGAAAAGGGCGGGATCAGGGTTATATGATTAGAGAGGTATAATCCTCATCAAAAAAACTAAGGGCGGCTACTTGATGAGTGGGCGTGGGGGTAGAAGAAGGAGATGATTTGGTAAGAAGGCCACATAGTGAGGGGTGAGAATGAAGGCTACTTTGGTGTAGGTTCGTTAGGTAAAACCTCGATGGATTGTAAAACCTTCATAAGGGCTTATAGATGAGATTCATAGGTTTGGATGGGATCATACAAAGACATTTTTAGAGGGGATTGGTGTAATTTTTTTATCATCGTACGATGGGTGACCCTGTTAGAAATAGGGTATGTGGGTCCTTGGATGGTGATTTTTGGTGTGGGTTTAGATGGTATATTGGGCATGGGATTGGTTGATGGGCTAGTTGATTTTTCTTTTCCTTTGTCCTTTTAGGCATGAGTGGAAATTTGTATCATGTTAATCTGAGGGAAGGAGGTAGATGAAGAAGGTATGTCATGATTAGTGTAATGACATGATGGGAAAATACCTAATACGGGGTAAGAACCTTGTGAAATGAGTAGGGCACACTGGGCATTTAGGAAGTAGTTTGGCCAACTCTCTAATACGACTGACCATGTTGATTTCAAATTTTGGAGGTGGATAAAATGGTTGTGGGGGTTGAGATGGAGGTCATTGAAGAATCAAGGGATAATGGTGTGTGGTGACAGTGAAGGTGGAGTAGGGTCCTCATCAAGAATATCATCATCGTCAAAATTTTATTCGAGGTCATAATTGGAGGAGAAACAGCTTTTGAGTGCCTTAAAAAAATTTACATCATGTCCTAGCACATGATGGTAGCCAAAAAAATTATTTTCATAAAACCCTTTTGGTTTGGGTTTAAGAGGATCATAAGGTCTAAGCGGTGGTAATGTGATGACCGAAGTCTCTAGGAGGTTAGCTAAAATGTTTATGTAGGACCCATTAATGGATCACGGTGGGAAGTGAGTGTAGGTTTAGGTAAAGGTGTGGATGATTGTGGGGAAGAGGCATTATATGAGGGGGAAGGGGTTGGACCACTGGTTTGGTAGGTGGTACTGTCTTAGGTTTTGATGGTATCTACTTGGGTAAAGGTGTGGTAGAAGAACTAGTAATGGCAGGTGTTGTTGGCTTAACTACCCTATTGGAGGGTAGTGGGTTCTTGTCTTTGGATTGCACCTTCTTGGGTAAAGGTGAGATGGGAGTATGTGATGTAGAAGGGAAAGTAGATAGTGGAAGAGGATGGGTTACCCATGGGGACAATAAAGTTGTAGTGGAATTGGTTGGTAGAGTCCAGGTGGAAGGTATGGGTTGAATTCGTATAGGAAAAGTTGGGGTTATAGTAGTTGGTGGAGGTATAGGTGGTAAGAAATGTATGGGTGAGGGTGAGGGTGTTTGTTGTGTAGGTAAATTAGATGTAACAAAGGATCGTGATGATGAGGTAGGTTGCTTAGCTTTTGATTGGCCTTGGGTAGGGGTTGTTTGGCCAAGGTTGATGGGTGAGGTCCTAGGATGGACGAGGAAGGAGAAGGTGACAATGGTGTGGTAGGTGAGACTAGTGTATATGGCCTAGAATATTGGGTCTTCTTTTTAGGAAGAGGATAAATTTTGGTGTGGGTTTGGGAAGACGTGGCTAAATCCAATTTGATGGGTGGATTGGTAAGGCTTAACGTCAACATGACACACAAGGTAGTGATGGGTCTAGATGTGGACGAAGATGTAGGTGTGGGTAGATTTTTAGGCATAGGAATGGTTTTAGTCATGGGTAAAAGTTTGGATATAGGTAAAGGTGATGAAGAAGAGGCCGTTTTTGTGAGATATGGTCAAGATCGATCGTATTGCTGAAAATACCTTTGGATAGATTATGGAGGTATTTGTAGGTGAAATTTTCATTTGGGTTGAAAAGGGGAGCTGAAGACATCCCCAAAGCATGGAATTATCGATGTAATCCAAGAAATCATCCAACTGTGAAAATGGGACCGCTGTAAGAGGAGATGCAGTTGGTTTAGTGGTAATCCCTGTAAAATATATATGTGAGACAAGGAATTGGTTAGCTTAATACTCTGTGGGTAGAAGAGTTGAGACTAGATCAATGGGATCCTGGAATGCTAATAGAGAATTGTCCCCAATATGTAGTGGTGTGTCTAAAGTATATCCCATGGGTAGGAGAGATGGTAGGTGGGGTGAGATAGATTTCTATTTTGGTGGGGGAGAAGGTGGTGATGATTCTCTTATGGGTGGGAGAGTTAATATTGTTGGTTTTTTGGTAGGTTACGTTTTAGACGGTGAAATGGAATCAAAATAAATCAGGGACTCCTCCATGAGTGAAGGGGAGATTAAGGAGACTCCTCGAGGGTGAAGGATTGGATGAGGTATGCTCCTCATGGGTATAGGAGTGTGTACCATAATTTCCTTGATAGACAAAATAGGTGAAAATTGAGTAACGACCGATACAATATCAAAAATAACATGGACTTCATGGAAATTTTTGTCATTGGTTGAAGGTTCATAACTTTTATTATATGATAATGTATGGTTAGGGAATGAATTCTTAAAGATATGTAATTTTTTATTTACTTGGTGTGTTCGGGTTGTCCAGGATGAGATCTCTATTAATTAACATTTCATGGACGATATTCTTAAAAATTATGCAATTACCATCACTATGGCCTTTGACACGATGATAATTACAATAGTCATGTTCCTTATACCATGTGGGCATAGGACGAGCGGGATTGAAACCAATATGAGGTTTTATGGGGGTAGTGCAATGGCTCTAAATTTAAGAAGCTTTTCCAAGACTAAAGAATAGGGATCTCCAATTGGAGTGTACTTTCGTTGTTCCCACCAAAACTGAAAATTCTAAACAAGGGAAATATTAGAGGAAGGTTTGGCTTGATTAGATGGATGAGATGGACCAGCTTTGAGAAATACCGCATTGGCAGATCCTTTGGCTTTTGAATAATTGTTTTGGGGTTTTTAAGATGAAGAATAATCATTTGATTTGAACATGGCGTTCTTGTTTCACAATTAGATTTTATTTTCTTCAATGGCATGAATTTCCATCTTTCATGTCATGGTAAATTCTTCGTCAAAGGTACGAAAGGTTTGTACCTACAGATTTGCTGAGATTTGTCTAGCACAATCTCTAGTGAACAACTCTATAAATTTAGCTTGAGGTAATTGGAACATTACTTGATTGATAAGACTTCACCAACGAAATGAAATCTATGGTAGATTCGTCGTCATACTTTCGTGTCGAGTATAGGTCAGTCATGGTGACTTTTTACCTACATTGATTGAGAAGTGGTCTAGCAATGCTTGTGCCACTTGGTTACGAGATTAGATGGAATGTCTAGGTAAAATGTTGTACCAATCTAAGGAAGGTCATGTTAGGGACATGGGAATGTTCATAGGAGTAAAGAATCATCATGGGCAATTAGATAACACCTATGTTTGAATGACTATAAGTGCTATGTGCAGGTCTTCTTTATTGTTGAAACATTTGAACTTGGAAATTTCCCAATGCACGAGGTATGGGAAAATAGGAATAGATGGATGAATAGGCTCATTACAGCTTTTTTCATAAGTTAAAGAGTTACGAGAGCTGGAAACTCATGATTCCAGTTTCTGCATCTTTACATCATCATTCTAATGAGGTTGTTGGTGGGTTATGAGGAATGGGAACCTCCTACAGTAAAGGGAGCTTGATGATGGGTGTATGATGTGGATGGCATCCCGGTACATGGGGGTGCCAAATATGAAAACTGCAAAGGGGGATAGATACAGGTGGAAGATACCCTGAATAAGTGATAGATGAGATTGGGGGTTGTTGGTGATGCATGTAAACAAGTGGGGTGGTCGTAACGACTCTCATAGTAATTGGTGGTAGAGACTATGGGATGGAAAGGACAAGGTTTTGGAAGTGGGTGTAGGTTGCCAACACCACAGTGGTTGTGATGCAACCGATATATACAAGGAAAAGGGGGGAGATGGGGCCACACTCAAGGTAGTTGGTGAAGGAATGGTTGACTCCACGAGTGCAATAGATGTCATTGGTTTAGTAGCTATAGTAGAGGTGGGACCTAGTTGAAGAAATATGAGAATGATAATATGAGGCCCTGACACACTCAGAAATAGTCGGAATACTCCAACTATAATGGTGGAGTGTGAAAGGAAGAAGAAAATGAAGAAGCATAATCCTCACAACTCAAAATGCAATTCAGGAAGAAAGATAAGAAAAAATGTAATCCTATGAGTGAATATTATGTTACTTTAGCTTATGCTATTTGAGACTGAATTGTGAATTTAGAACATTTTTTTGGTTGGGAAGGCATCCTATGAAGAGGCAAATTCTAAAGGGGAGGTTTCAGGTTATGTTTTGGTGGGGTAGTCCTTTCTCTGAGGTATGGCTGAGACGGAGAAACTAGTTGGGTGCCCATTGTCATCCTTTGATCATGTGATTGTTGACAACTTCTTCCGTAATGTGTTGTTTTAAGATGTGTTAATTTTTTATTTGTGTAATTTGGAAGAGAGAGAGAGAGAGAGAGAGAGAAAGTTCTTTCTACAATTCAATTATGTCAACAATCAATTAGGCATGACTTCCAGTGTATAGGTTTCCCTCAATTTTAAATGTGAGCTAATAATGGAGCATACAAAGATGAAATGCAACAAATTATATAACCCAAATCAACAATTATATTTGATGTAGCAAGTGATGAATAGGAGAGAGGATGATTTTCACTAATGCAAAAAGAGAGAAGAATGATTCTTTTTAAATTCACCAAAATAAATGTTTCATTTAGAGAAATTATAAAGAAGGAGAAGATTACCAAAGAAGAAGATTTAATGACTAAGGATTTAGAAAGGAAACACACAAGATGGAACCTATATAAATAGAAAGGAACCCGAAAACGAGGGTCCCACTTTGGGAATGCCAAAATGTTTCACTTTGAATAGTAGTGTACGTATGAGAAAAACAAATAAGGTGAAGGTGAGAAGGAATACATGTGAGCTGAAGGTGGGAGGTAGAACTCACGCACTCTAACCTCTCAATCTAATGTTGACTACGAGAACTTCCTTTTGCTAGGAGGAACTACTCTGTGAATGCAAAACAAGACCGCAAGAAGAATATTAAAATATATATGTCATTAGACTACCTAGTGTGTGCTAGATCCAGAAGTGTGATACTTCCTAGATGGTTTTTAATCTACTGTTTAATACAATTTAATGCAATAAATAATGTAAAAAAATAACTTCCCACTTTAGTTGATATGATTTAGGTATTTCATTCAAATACAATAAGTAAATCTAATCTAACAGGTAAGGTTATGATCAAATATGGAGGTTGGGTAGGTAGCCAAGGTGACTAGAATAGGTCAAGATCAGGTTTTGGGTGGTTTTAGGTTATTTGGGTGAAGGTTATGAAGTTGTTGTTATAGGAAGAACAACCAGAGATACGAGAGAACGATGTTGGTCGGGTATGAACGATGTCGGTTGAGAGGGAAATCGACAACGGTTTATGTTAATCGGCGTTAGTAGAGGAGGAATGGTAGAAACTCAATAAAATTTGGTTTTGGAGGTTCTCTGTGATTGCATAGAGAATGGAAGAAGGATGGCTAGGTTGCCAAAGAAGTGAGAATGCTCAAAGATGTCTGGGGTTGGATGTGGGGAGCTAAAAGGTTATGGATGGTCAGATCATGGATTGACAGGAAGGTGGGGAATGATGGGATGCAAAGGAGACTAGGACCTATAAACAGAGATAAAGAAACTGATCTAAATAAGTATAGGATGATGCAGATCAAAACATACTTACATTTGCATACCTGGTGGGTGGGTGATGGCAATGGTTGATCTGTGAAACTAGTGGTTAGTGTCATGGCAATGCTTCTCAAAATGTTATCGTGAATGCTTAACCTTCATATCATTCTTGGTGCTGATTGGGGTGTGTCTGGATGTGTGAGAGGGCTCTAATTCATGCTTGTATGTAGATTTCTCTCTCTCTAAACTCGAATAATTCTTCCAAGATTTAGAAAAAGGTCACCAAAGTGAATATATTGCAATCGATGATGATGGTTTAGGTTAACCGGCATTAGTTCGGGTTAATCAAAAAGGTTACCAAAGTGAATATATTACAACTGATGATGGTTTAGGTTAACCGGAATCGAGTTCAGGGTTAACTGACGTCGATTAAGGTGGGAAATCCTAGGTTTGCTAAAATAGTAGATCTTGGCCATATTTTTGGCCAGTTCTTCCCATTGGTCACAATCCAAAATGGTATTTTTATTTTAAGAAAGTGGGCATGTTGTTAGAGAGGATAGGAATCTAATGTTAGGGTTAGACTAAGTCTTAGTTAGTTATGGTAAGTAGAGATTGAGTCCTAGTTAGAATGAACATGCTAAGAATAGGTCCATGATGAGGTGTCTAGGTGATGTGGCTAGGTGAGGTGGTCAAGTGAGGACATTAATTAAATTAATTAAAGTAATTAATTCAATTAATCATGTGCACTATGGGATATGAATATGTAAGGTATGGTTTATTTAATTAACGAGGCTATAAGGGTGGTACGACCTAATTTAGGTGTGTACATTGATATCTAAAAATATTTCTCATTTTTGTAGAATTTCCAATGTGATCAAGATGAGCTAGCTTCTATCTTCTCTAATATTTTATTTTCCTTGAAATTAGGAATCACATAGAAAACTACAATTGTATTTCCATGAGGTCAAAGAGAATTAAATTTTTATAGATGGAATCGTAGATTTCTTCTTTCTTTATGGAGCTCAAGTCATCTCCTTAGCTGTAATCACTTGTCGATTGAATCATTATCGATTTTGGAGAAAAAAACTCACTTGTCCTTTTTTAATTAATTTGATTTTCCTTGAGCCTGTCCAATTCATACTTGTTCAATCTATGACTTCTTTGATTGTTTCCTTTGTATCGCGACACTTTCCTTTATTTTGTGGATTTTCTCCATTGTTGCAAATTTTACAATTATCGAGACTTCTTCTTTTACTTTGCAGATTTTGAATGTTATGTGGCTTTAATCTTTATCCGTTGTCATCCCGTGGCTTTATTCCATGTCTAGGATATTTTATTTTATATGTGGCTTCTATAGTTCTCTGGGCCTTTTCTTTTTAATCACAACATCCTCTCGAATTTCCCTTACTTTCGCGGTTATGCCTTCAATCCATCCTTTATTGTGCGGTTCTTCCTTCACATTCATGGATTTACCTTTCTCACATGTGGCTTGTCCTTTGGATTCTTTTTTATTTGTGACTTCATTCCTTTTTCCATGGCCTTCGATAATATTCCACTTGCTTCTTCTAGTGTTCTAGGGCTTACTCCGGACTTCAGTGGCTAACTCCCTATGTCTGTGGCTTGCACAAAGGTTGATTAAGTCCCTTAGAACTTATCCTTAATCATCCTGAAGCCTTTGTGAGTTGAAACTACCAATCAACTTTCATATTTCTCGCTCGCTCACTTTACCAATTGGTCATTTTTCCATTAATGTTGCTTGACATCAAATACTTTTTCCATCAATGCAACTTGACATCAATGATAACACATATGATAATGACAAAGGTCCAACAATTACGCCACATCATATATAGATGATTCTCCTAATACAATGTTTGTTCCTACCTCCCCATCTTCTCCTCTTGGATCAAAACCTCTAGATTATCCAAATGACTTTGATCCCACTATTTATATGTTTTATATGGTTCCTCTTGCTTCGTCGTTGACTCCACGATATCACAAATACTTTGATACATTATATGGGGTCTACTCTGGAATGTTCCTTTGCTTTGCCTACCCCTCCATCACCTCCAATTATGTAAAACCACCTCACTCATCACCATTTGAGGGTGTCATTTGTATGATAGATGTAGTTCCCTCTATGCCACATGTTACTACTACTCACGTTATTATCCCATATCGGGGCATGTCCAATCTACGGACATTGTTATATCATCTACACCTCCACCGCCATCACCATTCGTACACCCACTTTTCACTTGTATTGTCTTCATGAATTATTCTTATTAGGAGCACATATCGCTTGATACCTATTGCAAATCCACTATATGTTCACATGACGGTCTCCTTCGGCTTGGGTTTTCCTACGAATATCTCTATTCTCCACTTACTCTTGGCCAATCTGGCTAGATTATATTGGAGGCACACTTGACCCTAGTCATACTTGATATAGATTTTCCTATGCCATTTGGTATTGTGTGTATTTGCAATATCTCCTTTCTTTGTTACTCACCCAATTTTACTATTTGGTACACTCAGGGATGTCCATTACCTCCCTTTACTAATGAACAATATGCCATGGAAATGTATAACTTGCGTGTTCACGGCTATTTGAATGACCAACCAGAGACTATGACCATGACAATATTTTAGATGATCTTACTTGACCATTGCTTCCATAATCACCCACCCCACATTTTATCATAACATCTATCATCTTTGCATTTTCAACTAGGCACACTTTCATCACACGTTTTAGAATTTTCATTACCCGATGACACACTCTTGTGCTTCGGTTCACACTTGACTATTGAGGGATTACTACTACACTAAACCCCACACATTGTACCATAGGCATTACACATTACACATCAGCATACACTATGTGTCAATCACCCTACATTCTACATTTAGTATACAACATTTTGATACTTATGCATTGTATCTACACCTTTGTCTACGCATCTTACATCCTACACTACTTATCCTACATATCACATTATTCTTTTGTCTACATACCATACATACTATGTCATGTATCTTCACACATATTCCACTAGTCTTCATCATATAGGAGTCTAGCATTACATTCCTATTTTTCTACATACATTATAGGTCACTTTCTACATTACACTTTACACATCCTACACATATTGCATAACACATATACACATTTTATGTATTATTTCCTTATATATACCACTCATCATATGGTCAGTTTTATCTTTTATATACTACATTACCATCTACATGTTGCACTCATTACCCAATGACACACTTTAGTTCTTTGGTCCACACTCAACTATGGAGGGTTTACAAATCAAATGGACCCTACACTCACCGAAAAATTATTATTCCACCTTTCATCATGTGGCATTAGTAGCTTAGTGACATACGCTTTAAGATAAATCGTCACCTATTCTATCATCTTATAGTGGTATAAACCTTAGGTTACATCACCAATCCCTACTATTTATCTTGTAGTGACATACAGTTTAGGCTAAATCATCACCTCTTCTATCATTTTCTAGTGATCTATATCTTAGGTTATATCACCACACCCTCCTTACATATTATAGTGATATATGCTTAGTATTAAATCATCACTCATCCATTCATATAGTGATATACGCTTAGGGATAAATCATCACTCTGCATTTCATCTTATCATGGTATATGCTTAGGCTATAAGGTCCACACACATCTATTTCACATGTCGCATATCATCACCACTATGCATATACACATTTCCTCACAAAGATGCTAGACACGATACACACTACTTGACCATTTCCCGATGACGAAATCTCATTTCCAGTTCATTCTTGACTGCTGAGGGGAAAAAAAATGAGCCTCACTACATACATTTCCATCCACTCGGGGGGCACACGACTCCTATCACTCCATATTGCATTCCATTCCATCCATCCGCAAAATACTGCATACTATGGTTATTTATATTCTTGTTTACTTTTTCTTATTCATGGTCACTCTATTACACATGCTATTTTGATTACTTGTATGTCATTTATTCATATCATACACACATGCGCATTCACCCCTTCTACTAGTTGTGATTGAAGATACATGTTTCTTACACGCACCATGGATGCTCACCTTCTACCCTTCCTACATTAGACGTTAAGGGCATCCACACATTCATCTCTTCTAGGTTTTATTATTTCATTTTGTACTTAGCACTTTACATGACTTGCTTCTACACACCTTTGACATACGAGTTATCTTTCTAACATGCTAAGGGGTGCTTCATGTGTAAATTTTTTATGCATGGATATTTGTCTCCATACTTGTTTGTTACATTATCTTCCATTGTCTTCTATTAATCGCTTTTATTTGTGGGCCTTTCCTATGTTTGGTGTGCACACTTATCTATTTTTGTGGCCATGATGGACTTGCATGTCTTACGACATTGTGAGTGATGTCCCATGTTTATAACCCCACTTTGTGTAGCATGCTTGTCTTCTTGTGTGTTTACATTATTTTGTTTGGTATTTTTACACTGTGCATAAACTTATACATTTTTTTCTTCATGCATGCATGTTTAAACTTGTCTTTGGATAGCCTTCTTGTTTGTGCATTCCTTGGTTTCTACCAAGCACTTTTCAACGTACATGTGGTTGGCTCTCTTTTGGGTTGCATGTCTCTTATCAAAGATGTCACATGTGCCCCCAAAGACGGGGCATCATTGGGGGTTTACATACTAACACAAAGATTCTACACCATTTTTGTTTAGTTATATTCACTTTGAGTGGGTTCGAGACCAGTCCAAACCCCATACATTATAGATTTTATAGGACATCGTGTCCTTAGCATTTTTGGGAAGAAGTTATAAGCTTGGAGGTTACAAGTGGTGTGCCTCTCTACACTACTTTGGCCAATGGCATTAGATTTCCCAAAAATATGACAAGTACATATATATCTACACACATTCGGGGAATTAGTTAGAGCTTGGAGGACACTCAAAGCATTTCCTCTCTGGACTTCTTCATCCTATGGTGTGATATCACCCAAACAAATTGTAGTACGAGAATATGCTTATACACATTCTCTCTCAATATGGATCAAGTGCACATGTTCCATTTACCTTTACATTTACATTAGCGTATTTGAATGGGTATTTTACATAATGTTTTTACACTTACATACATATTTGACTACTTTATTGTTTTCTTCTTCCAGTCCAAATTGTATGAGAAACAAGCAATCAAATGGGGAAACAATGACAACTACAATAACAACACTATGTGGTAGCAAAATATAGCACACACATCACACTTTTATATAGGTACACTACACTATGTGGTAGCTACACATATGCCTTTTTCCCTAGGTTCACTCTCATCACTTTTTTTTACACATTTTTCATCTATAGTTTCCATGCTCCTCCATATTTTTATCATTCCACACTTTTTTCTAGTCCTTCGGCACACTTCTACTACACTCTTCATGGACATGAGGTATGCATCTCTATCTACTTTATGTTACCGAGCTTTCCACTCACCAACATAAAGTGGGGGGAAAATGTAGTCACAAAATCATGCATTTTAGACATTTTATTTATCCTTGTCTCATACTACTATTTAGAAGGTTCTTGGATAAACAAAATACTAATTAACCCCATCTTTTGGCCATCTTGTTTATTTTATTCATACTTTGTGACCTATTGCACCCATATCCCTAGCCATTTCTAGACATCCCACATTATTTTAGCCATGGCTAGGGCACCCATGGGCACCCTGGTCCAACCTGGGGGCACCCTAATCCTTCTAGCACTTTGCTTCCATTTTTTTGGCCTATTCTAGCCTTTTTTATATTTATCTTTCTTGGGGTCAAACTTTTTGGGGTTAATTACAAAATTAGAGCAAGAGAACCCTATAAATATAAAGTTATGAGACCATAATGAGGGACCTAGCATCATATACTACTATCACTCCATCTAGAGTTGCATCCATCTATTACATTGGCATCCACATAGCTCCATCATCAAGGAACAAGCTAGGAAATTTGCATCACAATTCATAGGGGAAGGGATTCTATTATATTTCATACACACATTCTATTACATCTTCTACATTTAGCTATTTCTTGTTACTTCACAAAGTGTGATTAACACAAGAGCACTTAGGGCACGACATGTGCACACACACCAGAACTACATCTAGGTCCAAAATGTAGTGCATCACTCAATTAGTAAGCCCGCTTATTGTGGTAGCTGAGGTCAATTTGACCCATTAAGTATACATATTTATTTTTAATGGTTTTGATACTTCCTTTTGGTCTTTTACAGGTTATGTCTTCCTCTTGCAATACTTAGAGCATTGGCGCCGTAAAGAAAGAATATGATGTGATAGGTAGTTAGAGTTTCGATCACCTTTTGACCCTATGAGAAAAAATAACGGATATTTTTCCTAGACCAGGGTGCCTCAGATTCCTTACTAGAGCACCTATGGGTGCCACAATCCTCTTCCAAGATCCCCATTCCGGACACATCATCCAAATCTCTCTTTTTGGCACTCCCGCATATTCATTCCTACTTTCTCGATTTTATATGCATCGGTGCGACACGATCCGATCATCCATTATCATCTAAGTTCTTTCCTTTCCCTTCTTGCATATTATGGTTTTTAATTTCATTAGTTTATTTATTTATCTCATTTATATGTTGTCTTATTACACTTATTTTTGTGTTTATATCTCCTCCTAGATTGGATTAACTATCTTTTACTATATTAGTTTAGCCAATTTTAGGTAATAAAATATCTACATCACCTCCCTCTCACATATACTTCATCAACCACATGATCCAAACACCCCTTCTTCTATCCACACCTGCACCTATCATTGACCCCACACCAACACATATCTCACCCACTTCATTTGATGTTACTCCCCCATCCACATTGATTCCACCATTACCCATCATACCATCTATCAAATCAATCCCATTCCCTCTTTCTACACTTATAAATACACATGTCACATCAACCATCATAACCACATATCCTACATTATCATATTCTCCTCCCACATCCTTTGAAGAATATTAGAGAGAACTACAACTTGCAGTAATCATAGGTGATCCTCCCTGTCTCATCTACATAACCAGAATTTCTTCACCTTCCTTAGATCAAATCATGAAAACATTTCTTCCCCCATCAGCCACAACATCATCTTCAGATCCATCATTTGAAATCATTGTCATTCCTATCAAGGATACTCCTTCAAAAACCAAACCTAAAAACCTTGGTACCATTCCACAACAATCCCTTTTGTGCCCCCACAAGAAGATAGAATTTCCTCCAATAAATACCAAAACTACATCATCCATCTTTGGGCCACATCAAACTATCCTAGGACCATCTCATTTATCATGATAAATCAATGAATCTAAATCCAAACAATACAACTCCCTCCCATGACCATCCCCTTCATCAAGAACACTCCCATCAACTGACCAATCTCGACAAAAATCATCTAGTCCTTCTTCCAAGACACCAATTACCGTTAAATATGAAAACAAAACATCAAGATCTCAAAAATCCACCCCCATCCTTGACATCCAAGACATATTCCAAGCCATCTCCCGACACATATATTGAATCCTATGTGGAATTCCTATAGCATATACTCCAAATTTATGCCATCACACTTCCACCTATCAGGACCTTTGATCCACATCTGCTGAAGCCATCATGGTTTGATCCCCATTGCATTTGCACCTACCATCATACCCGGGTCATGACACTGAATAATGTAATGCCCTTCAAACTGTTATCCATGATCTTATCAAGAGAGAGGATCTTCTCGAGGAATCTCCTCCCCATATACTATCTCATCTTCAACTGGTTCCACTATTATTTCCACATCTCCATCTGTAGGAGTCCCTAGGCCCCCTCCTTCATCCACCACTTCTTCACATACCAATCCTCTTAGCAAGGTTCATCCCTTAATCATTGATCCAGCTTCACTTTAATATACCACCCCTATGATCTCTGATCTTGTACCCTATCTATATTTGTAATTCATTCCATTTATCCCATATCATTCCTTCCAAGATTTGATATTTCGTCCACACATCTCTCTCATAGGGGGCCACCATCCCCTGGATATTCATTCTTCCACATCTTCTTCCTCATCATCTTATCCCCAAAAATTTTTTAATGTCAGACTTTACTCTAAGATCTATCTACTTGCAGATTAGATCCTCTCCATATGTGGAATTATCTTATTCTATATATCTCATCTCATCCAATCATATCAGCTAGTTTTATCCATCATCTTCTCCTCCTAGAATTGTCTTCATGTCCATATTTGTGCTTCCTTTGGGGGCACCATGGCTTTATCTAAGGTCCACCCTCATAGCCATCTAATCTCATCCTAAAATTACTACAGAACTATTTTTTCTACAAGAAAACATGTATTTAATCAAGCCTCATGGTCCTTATCTAACTTATCTCAAACTCAAGTTTATCCTGGCTAAACTTTTCCATCTATCTTTTTTACCCAAAATCCTTGTCATAGATAGGGGGTCTTATTGGTATTATTAATCCTCAATCATCACAATAAAATCACTCCATCATCACTGCAACTAAATATTTCACTAAGTGGGTGGAATCAATTCCACTCACCTCAACCAAATCTGGTCCAATTATTAACTTTATCTATTAGCATATCATTTTTTGCTTCAGTGTTCCTCAAAACTCATCATAGATAATTAAAAGTCCTTTAAAAATAAATATCTTAAGAATCTTTGCAATTCATTTAACATCCAACTCAACTTATCTTCTCCATACTATCCTCAAGCTAACGGCCAAGATGAAGCCACTAATAAAACTCTTTGAAACATTCTTGCAAAGACTATTAACCATCGAGACATGACCGACATCTACATCTTCCTTTCGATCTTTGGGCTTATTGAACTAGAATCTATACTTCCACAAGAGATACCCCCTTTCACTTGTGTATGGATCCAAAGTCTTTATTCTTCTTGAATTTCAAATTCAATCTTTATGTGTGTCTCTTCGCGACTTAATCTATGATGAAGATTATTGTTAAGAATGTCTAGCACAACTTGAGTTGTTAGATGAGCATTGTCTTCTCGTTTCGGAACACCATCACATTTATCAAGAGTGTATTAAATGTGTTTATAAAAATCATATCAAGGAATGTGACTTTAATGTTGGTGACCTTGTTCTCAAGGAAAATCATAACGTCAATACTCTATAAAGGAGCCAATGTGGAAATTTTTCCCCTAACTAGATTAGGCCATACATTATCATGCATAAGTATGGGTGGAAGCTTAACCATTGGCCTCCCTAGATGGTAAACCAGAAGTGGAACCTCTTAATGCATTGTACTTACGATCATTCTATTATTAGCATGTCTTTCAGTAGAAGCTATTATTCATATCCTTAGATCATCCCTCCTTAGCCTCTTCTAACTTTCATTGTAGTAATTTGGAATCATGTGGTCATCTGTTACTTTCCTATATGTGACCTTAAATATGAATACCATGGATCTACTTGTAGCATATTACTTATGAATGGGTTCTCCCATCTTGGTCAAAACTCCACAATAATTACATCCATCACCCTCTCACTCGCTTATTGGAACCATGCAAAGGGTCCAGTGGTGTCTCTTATACATTCATTGTACCCTCTTCAAGTGATCTCCTTATCTATTCCCAACTCTTCCTCATATCAAAATCAAAATCAAAGGATGCTCCAATCAAAAGTCAAAATCTATCAAAAACATACTACTCCCTCGAAGGGTACTTATTCATGCAAAAAAGAGAAAGAAAACAAGTCAAATCAAAATCAAAAAGAAAGAAATAGACCAATCCCTCAAAGGATGACTATCATATATATTGCATATGTATAAAGTAGACCATACCCTCAAAGGATGGATACTCCTTTTATCATGGAATTGAAGGCTTCCCACATTGATCAACCTTCCATTTTATCAACATCCTCATAAAGCTTCCCACATTGATCAACTTTCTTCCAGTATTGCTCTTTCCCCTTCCCAAAGATGGGGCATAGACTTAGGGAACACCACTTACGAATAACCCTTTTCCCACATACAAGTTACATCTCAAACCCCTTTTTCATGTTGACATTAGGTCTATGAGTTCTTTCCATCCATTATCTCTTTATGATCTTTGATATAACTAACTGACGTTGGTTACATTCTAACACATGTTTTGGTCGCATGTGCCTTGCGTTATTTGAATCTCCTCTTGTTTACCTCTAATGTAATTAGAGGAATATTTTCTATGTGTTTTCCTTTATATGATGTAACATCATTCATACCTATAGGTCACCATCATTTGGTTGCTCAATCACTAATCAATCTATATATCTATCCTAAATACATCAATCTTTACTTACACTAATCAATAATCACATCCGCATTACTACATTCTATCCACATCACATTACTATAATAAAATTCAAAAAAGATGTGTAATACTAATCCTCATTAACCATATAAAAAATTCACATCATCAACCATCTATACATACACAAATCCCAAGTAACACAACATCATATCCAACATCATAATCTAACAATCCAAGTAAAAGTAAATCATTTCATCTTATACTTTTACCATCATCATCAAATATAATTAAAACATGCAACCAATCCTCATCATCATCACATATAAAATCAATATCAACATCATCATAATCAAATAATCAAAATTACACAACACATATATATAAAATCACAACAAAATGATAGCATATATATATATATATATATATATATATATATATATATATATCAAAATTGAGTTTATCAATACATCATTTCCCTTTAACATGGCTCTCTCAAAGTGGAGATATTAGTGAAAGTAGAAAATTGAATGTCAAAAATCCCAATATATTGCCTCTACAGGGATAGATCCTTCCATCCTCGCCCGTCACCTCATCGCTTTTGCCCCGACCTTCTCCTCGATGTGGGTGAGCCACACTCGTTGTGATCCTCTATCGCACAACTTCATCTCGCCACTATCTTTTGCAGATTCTCCCGATTGGAGTGTCTTTGGCATCTTCTCGATCATGATCTCCTCATAATACTTAGCATCTATGGCCAAGGATATGTATCTATCAATCAAGATCATACCAAGAGGTGCCATCTCTCCTCCTCCTTGTAGTAATCTTGCTTGTCCTCCACCTGTAACCTCAACAAACTAGTATAGTAGAAAGATCTCCAAAATGGACCTATAGGCCTCCCTCTACTTGTAGTAGCAGTCCTTATCCTACACGAGTTGTGTCCCTCTCTTGGACCACAACATCTCTCTCCACCCTCATCTAATCTAGCTCAATGCAAAGTCATGCTAACTCTATAGTCTCTCCAACTCCTCCATCTCCACCTCTTGGATTTTCCTCACATCTTGCCCAATATCCATATCCTCTACCTCCTCCTCTCCTCCCTCCATAACCACCCTAGCTGCCTAGATAGTGGTCGTCCAATCACCAAATCCTACTCTAACTCCTACATTTTCATCATCATCCCATGATGTAGCCTCCTCCTCCAATGGATCTTCCATAACAAGACTTGAAAAATCCCTGTCAACCTCCTACCGCTTATACAAAATAAGACCATCTGGTATAGTTTTGACGACCCCAAACTATCATCACACCCGATCAAACTGAATGGCCATGATCATCTTCATCATCTCACCGAACCCACCATGTCCACCTCATCCCATACAACTCAACATCTACTCCTAGCCATGTAAGGAAATCCCTATATGTCTCCCTATCCGATATAATCAGTCTCCAACTCCACAAACCGATCGACATACCAATCCACTCCTCTATCACCCTATCTTTGAAGGCCTGGTCAACCCTCCATCTCAAAAATCCCACCTCTAATTGAATATGGTCATCACATTATCCATTTTTGCACCCCACGAAAATTGGCTAACTTGAAAAATATGAACTTGGGAAATTTGATGGAGCCTCAATGAAGAAGCTAAAGAAAATAACCAAAAACAACAAAAAAATGGAGTAGGAGGTCTTCTGTAGTTTTTCCACAAACGCGTTCATCAAAGGTTCATAAAAGGTCGCAAATGTTACCGGTCGTGAACATGTGCGATGTTATCGAATGATAACATAAACTTATTAACATTCTCAGAACATGTTTGGATGTTACCAAATGACAACAAAAATTCATCCTACGGTCAAGAAAAAGTCGGTGAGAAGTCGCAAATGGTTAGCAAAAGGTCCACAAAAGGTCAGCAAATGTTACCAACCGAAACATGTATGGATGTTACTGGCTGATAACATAAACTTATTACTAGCTGGTAACATGTTTGGATGTCACCGACCGAAAAAAAATAATTCTTCTAATGGTCGGGAAAGTCAAGGGTGAAAATTCTGTAAATGGTCAGGGAAGGGACCGTAAAAATGCTATCTGCCGGGAACATGTACGATGTTACCATCCGACAATAAAATATTGTTTTGGTTGACATAGCAAAAATGTTAACATCCAAAAATGTAATAATATCAACGACATGCCTTGGATTAGGTGAGGTCGGTGGGTTAACATATAGCTCAAAAACTAGTTTTAATGAAGTATGGTGCCCATGTCTTCCTCTCGCCGTAAAATTACCCTTAAGAAGAAGATTTATATGGATTCCCATACCTATTTTTCAGATAATTGAATGCAAGTTGTTTTTAGTGAGAAAAAATTGAATTTATTTCTCTATATAATCTTATAAACCCTCATTTGAAGTGGGAGACATTTTGTAATGTAAAGGAACTCACAAAAATTTCCAGCATTTTTGTGAGTTACAAGCCTCAAATTTTGGCATTTTGTAAATGATTTTTCTTTGTGCCTATATTGTAATGGATTGTGCATCATTTTAAGCAATAAAATTGGTGTTTTGTTTCTTTTTCCTATCTTGAGGTGTATTTCCTTCTTTACCTCTTCATTACATTTACGGTATATTAGGCATATTGTGTTGTTTTACGGGATTCAAATTTATTGTGCTCCATGAAATTGGAGGTTTGAATGTGTTCTTTGAACTATGGAACTTTTGTTTTCCTATTCTACCTCATTTTCTTCCATTTTCACTCACTTGGAATCTTTCCACTCTCTTCTTTTGGTGTTATCACCGCCTTTAGTTTAGGGCTTGATTTTATGCATCTTTCTCTTCCTGGTCCCTTGGAATCCTAGTTAGTGTCATCATTGTTACATTTCCCTTTCTAGGAGTAGTTTTAGGATTAGGAATAGGTAGAGGAACCATCCTTCTCTGGAGGTTTTTCTCAATTGTAGGGTCCCATACCCTTGCGACGATCCCATATTAGTGAATTGCACCGATTTTCCGTAAAACTCACTTACAAGAATTCAAAGGGTGTTTTGATTTTGCACTAACATTTTTTTCGCACGCCTGCGGCGACAAAATTCAATTCTTCCATGTTTATCAAGATTGGGTGTTTTTCTTGGTGAACTTCTAGCCTTTGAAGGCTTTGCAAATACACATCCGGTGACTCCAAGCAATAAGATCTATTGGTTTCAGCAGTAAGTTTCTCAGCCTATGAGAAGAATTCAAACTCGGTCAAGAACTAGAGAAGAAGGTGTTTTTGATAATTTATAGCTATCTCCAAGAAAAGGAAGAAGGGGAAGAAGAGTTCAGAGATCACCATATCCACCAAAAAAACCTTGTCAACACCTCCACCTGGTAGGTCATTTATTCAATCAACTAGAGTTCTTAGACCAATCAAAATGGCTCATCAACAACCACCATAAGGACAACCAAATCCCTCTAAAAATTTCACAGGTAGCAGTCCACTTACCCTCAATGCACAAAATCTAGTTCCGGTGGTAGCTTTAAATAACATTTCATTCTTTAATGGAGAAAATCACACAACACCAATTGACCACATTCAAGAAATTGCAAATGTTTGTACCATACATGAAATTGCTGAAATGTATGTGGTAGTGAAACTCTTAACCTCTTCCTTCAAAGGAAAATAATTGCAGTGATTTAGAAGCTTATGAGCGGGAAAAATTCAAATTTTGGATAAATTGTGCACAAGCCTCTGTAGATAGTTCGGAGAAAAGGGAGACAATTTATCCTGGTGGAGCAATTGACTACAATCAAGAGAGCTCCAAATGAGAAAATGGTTGATTTCAATTTTAGATTCCAGAGGATGTGGGACAAGATTCCAATTGTTGTGAGACCAGCTGCTAAAGGTACACTTCTCTGTTTCCTTAAAGTTCTTAATTCTAATATATTTGTTATGATACAATCCATGGGAGGGATAACCTTACCAGAAGCTTATGTCATAGCCATTAAGGCTGAGAATTGCCTAATTCAAGCTGGTAAACTTACACTTAGGCCACCTATGCCTCTCTATATAGAAATGGGGAACCCTATAACCACTCAAACACCTGAGTTGGCCCCTATTCCAACCCCTAGAAGTTAGATTTCCAATGAGGCTTCTACCTCTTCTTCTAGTACCTCAACTGAACTCCAAGATCTTATGAAATAAGTGCAGAACCTAGGGAATGAATTGGTAACTCTTGAGAGGTATCTGGTCCAAAATTTTAGACCTTATCGTGAGCAAGCCCAACCAAATGGGCCTCCATATCATTCTTATGAACCTCCTATTCAAGATACAAACAAAAAATCAAGGGTGAACCTTAGATTTTATGCCATTTCATCCATACAATACTAATACACCTTCAACATCCCAAGCCTTGGTTATATTCCAAAACAACATGGCACAGGAATATTAATGGTGTTTCCCATGTAATCAACCTCACAATCGGGAAACATGTTTCAATGGTGCTTTAAATCAAGCATTCATGGTGACAACAGTTGGTGTGTCTCAAGAAACAAACCAAGAGGAAAATCAGCAATAAGCAACTACTCAAGAAGCAACTTCAAGTGAGACCACACTTGTGAACTAGCAAGTTGATGATTTCTATGGGATGAATCATCCTCCTTTTCAAGGGGTAGCATCCAACACAAGGTCTATGAAAAGAAATATATAGGGAGGACAATCATCAAATGTAGGTTTTTCTCAACCTTCTATCACACCCTAAGGAGTTGCTAGCTCAAATACATTCCCAAGCTCATAAAATTAGGCTAGAGTGCATGTTTTAGCCTCTCATTTGAAAGATAAGGTAATGCCAAGAAGAGGATAGTAGAAGGAAGGCCCATCTTCATTCAACATCATTGACCACATGAAGAAAATAAATGTAAGCATCTCTATGTGGGAATCATTGAAAATTTTGGGACAAAGGGACCTTTTACAAGCAACCATAGCTAACCTTCCCTTTTAAATGAGCCACCTAATGATCAAGAGAAATTCCTCACTAATCCAAAGGCAACAAAAAAAGGGTCAACCAAGAAGAAATATAAATCTTCCACCATTTTATGTGTCCTTGATTATTGGGAAAAATCTGGTATACAACTACATGATTGACTCAAGAGCAAACAACTCAATGATGCCAAAGCAAATTGTAGATCAGTTGGGTCTCAAATATGATCTTATTTCCAAGGTATTGGTATAATTAGATGGGATAGTAGTGGGAGCCGTTGGAGTGACCAAGGATCTGAACCTAACACTTTGCATGCATGCCCAAATTTCATAGTTCGGAAAGATTTATCGAGTATTGACTTACCACCACTCTTTACATTGTGTTTATCAAGAGACTTCATGGCTAATATTGGAGGCTAATTTTCTATTGATTGGTCACATATACTTTTTAGAACGAGATATGGAGCTAAAGCTATAATCTGTCCGAACCTATTGCAAACTTTCATATTGAGCCTCACGTACCAAGCCCAATAAATGCAAATTTCTCAGCTTTCGATCAAGAAGATTACATAGGCACTCAGGAAGTAGATACTAAGGTTGGAATCATTCCAAACCTTACTCGATGAATGGGAAAACAAAAGGCATGATTTTGATCCATACAAGGAAATGGCGAGGCTTTGAGTTGGGAATTTATTGTTTGTATGAAGAAGATACACCTCTCCCTAACATCACAAAACCAGATTGCAAAGATGATAATGAAGTTTGGTAGTTATACTTTGATGGCTCGGGAGTAGACAAGGTGTTGGAGGAGGAGCCATGTTTGTGTCACCTCAAGGTATAAATTATTATTCATCATTTCACTTCTAATTAAGATTTTCTAATAACACAACTGAATATGAATCATTAATCCATAGATTTCATTGGGAAAGGAAAAGAGGTATCGAAACTTGTAGGTATTCAAAGATAGTGATTTAATTGTCAATCAATTCGTAGGGTAGAATGTCATGTTAAGAATGACCTTCTCAAGAGCTATAAAAATTTGGTATGGGACCTCATCAAAGACTTTGAGGCCTTTAACATTGTTTCCATTCCAAGGAAGAAGATAGAAGGTATAGACATACTTGCAAAAATTGGGGAAACATTCGATGTGGTTGATAGCATTAAAAGGATAAAATATAAGCCCATATCAAGGTAATTATAAGACCTACAGCCCAAATAACAATACTAGCTAGCAGGTGTTTTCAAGAATGATCAATAAATCATAAATTTCCTACGGGAAGAGGTTGAGTTCTCTTCAAAGAATCAAGACAAGTTAGAGTAGTAATATGGGGATCAAGTGGTCCAAATGAGAAATGAACAAGCTCCCAAAAGTCCTAGTGACTCTAGAGTTAATTTTTAATCCGGATGATCGGTTTCAGAAGGAGAAAGCAAATATTCAAGTCAAAGGGGAAGATTTAAAGCCCATTTTGGTTAGAGAGGGAAATGTACTCAAAATTGAAAAAGTGAGTACGATCAAGAAAAATATGATTTCATACAGACTTTGCCAAGAATTCCTAGATGTCTTTGCTTGGAGCTATGAGGACTTGAGAGGTTTTAATCCAAATTTGGCACAACATACTATTGAGTTAGATCCTGAAGCTAATCTTATTAGACGAAACAAAGACCAGAAACCCTTATATTGAGCCTCTCAT
The DNA here is from genome assembly GCA_018340775.1 of Taxus wallichiana var. yunnanensis. Lineage (NCBI taxonomy): Eukaryota > Viridiplantae > Streptophyta > Pinopsida > Cupressales > Taxaceae > Taxus > Taxus wallichiana. The sequence continues at coordinate 54,919,045 of CM031235.1, forward strand.
GAAGAAGGAATTGAACAAGCTCATAGAGGAAAGTATCATCTTCCCGATCAAGAACTCTTCATGGGTTGCTAATTTGGTACCAGTTAGGAAAAGAAATGGAGAAATCAAATTGTGTGTGGACTTCTAAGATTTAAACAGAGCCTCACTCAAAGATAATTATCCACTTCCTTCCATGGAGAAAATATTGTAGGTAGTAGTTGGTTCAAAAATATTCTCTCTCCTAGATGGATACTCGAGCTACAACTAGATTATGGTGAAGGAAGAGGATCAGTTCAAAACAACTTTCACCTCAAAATGGGGAGCATATGCTTATAGGAAGATGTCATTCAGGGTTTCAAATGTCAAGGTGACGTTCCAAAGGGATATGGACATGGTGTTCAAGGGGATGATAAACAAGATAGTTCTAGTGTACTTAGATGACATTAATGTATTTTTCAAGAAGGTAACAAGTCACCACTTTCACCTCAGGAAAGTATTCCAAAGATGCAGAGATTTGGAGTGTCTCTAAATCCAAAGAAGTGCATATTCCTAGCTCATAAAGGAAAACTCTTAGGCCAAATTAATTCTAAATAGGGGTTAACAATTGATCTAAAGAGGGTGGAAGCTATTTGATCATTGTCATTTCCAAGTCATAAGAAGTCTCTTCAAAGTTTATTTGAAAAAATCAATTTTGTCGGAGGTTTGTTCCTAACTTTGCTAACATTGTCAAGCCACTAACGATGATACTAAAGAATAACATGGATTTGAAATGGACTACCGAAGGGAAATAAATTTTTGAAGCTATAAATCAAGCCATTGTATAGGCTCCAACCCTCGTAAATCCATATTTTTAAATGACTTTATTCTATATGCTTTAGGCAACATAGATGCAATACTAGTACAACTGAATCAAGAAGGATTAGAACAGCTTATTTCTTTCTTTAGCTTGTGGTCTTGAGGATTATGAGGTAAGATATTCATTCATTGAGAAACACATCCTTGTTATTATTAGAGGTTTAAATAAATCTAGGCACCTAGTGTCAAATAATAGGATTCATTTACTAGTTTCACATGCGAGTGTGAAATATTTTCTTTTCAACAAGGACCTCAATGAGAAAATGGTTAGTTTGGATAACCAAGGTCATGGAATATGACATTGATATTAAAGTAACTAATTTGGTTAGGGGTAAGGGTATTTGTGAATAGTCAGGCTTCCAATCATCATGATGAATCAAGAAATGGAGGAGAAATGATTATGGTGTTGTGAGATGATCAAGAGTAGGTTGTAGCTAGTATGCCCATTCCTTGTTGGACTTAGGATATTGTACACTTCCTTCAATTAGTTCAAAGTCCTCAAAGATTGAGGAAATACGAAAGGAGGTATTTCAAAATTCAATGGATACCATATGTACTTGTAGATAATATTTTTTCAAAAGGGATGTGAATGGTGTCCTCCTAAGATGCATCAAAATAGATCAGATAGAGAAGGTATTACATGAGTTTCATGATGGAGAAATAGGTGGCCATTTTCCCCAAGGGTGACAGCTCTTAGAATCATGAAATTGGTTATTACTCACCTAACATTTTCAATTATTGTTATTCATGGATAAAGAAATGTAAGAAATGTTCCTTCTTTATGGGTAAAGAGAAGCTAGCATCCCTTCCACTCCACCCCATTTCTGTAAATGAGCCATTCATGTAATGGGGGCTGGAATTTATTGGGATGATTAATCCAAACTCTAGCTTGGGTCACAAATGGATCCTTACAACCACATATTACTTCACCAAGTGGACAAAGGCAGTTGCACTCAAGGAAGCAAATGAAGCCAAATTCTAGATTTTTATGAGGGTATTATAGCTATATTTGGATTCCCCTCAACTATAATATCAGATAATGCCTTATCTTTTCTTGGGACAAAAATATCTGAATGGGTAGTAAAAATGGCATCTATTTAAGCACTTCCTCAAATTATTACCCCCAGGGTAATGGGCAGTCTGAATCTATCAACAAAAATCTTTTAGAGATTGTAAGGAGGACTCTAGATGAGAACTAGAGAACATGGAACACCAAGTTGAAATCAGCCTTGTGGGCTGATAGGATTACTCCTAAGAGGTCAATAGGGAACTCTCCTTACATGTTAGTATATGGGAGAGAAGCAACATTGCCTATATCTCTTGAGGTACTAACACCGGAACTTCTTAAGCAGCTTGAACTATCTGATTTTGGGCCCATGTAAGCTAGATATATGGAGCTCATGGAGTTGGAGGAGCTGAGGGACTAAGTGATGTAAATCATGGAGAAGGATCAAGCTTTGATCAAAGGTACTTTGATAAGAAGGATAGAAACATAACCTTCCAAAAAGGGGACTTGGTCCTAAAATGGGATGTAGATAGATCCAAACTAGGAAGACACTCTAAGTTTAATGCAATATGGAGTGGCCCTTACTTGATTTTAGGATGCAAGAGTAACAATGCTTTCCAACTATCTAATTTGGATGGAGAAGAATTACAGATTCTAGTCAATGGAATATATCTCAAGCATTGTTACTAAAGTGAAGTATCTTCCTTGTAAATATTAGATTAGTTCATTTCCTCCAAGTTCTTGTAGCACATTGCTCTTTTGTAGTATAGGGTTGATTTTGTAATAAGGCTTATGCACTCTCTGCATGTTCCATTTGGAATGTGTATGAATTTTTGTTTATATATAGTTGTTTTTTTGTTGTTACACTTTTTGGTTTTAGGTAGGGTCTTATGATGGGAACAATTAGCCACTAACTCAAGTAGTTTCAGATGATAATCAGGTCAATGCTTTGCTTGAGATGAATTCAGGGGTGAGATCTTAAAATTTCATATCGCTTTCTAGATTATCAGGCTTATTCCATGCCTAATGGATTCTTCAAGGCCATTGATATTTTTAGATCTAATAGGTAGATCCCCCCATAATTCACCAACTATTATTCATTTTTTGCACCCCCTGCAAATTAGCTAACATGAAAAAACTAAACTTGGGAAATTTGATGGAGCCTCAATGAAGAAGCTACAAAAACAGCTAAAAACCATAGAAAAATGGAGTAGGAGGTATTTTTATTTTTTCCACAAATGGTCAGCAAATTTTGTTGGCGGGAACATGTACAAATGTTACCAATGGACAACATAAAATTGCTACCGGTCGGTAACATGTTTGGATGTTATGGACCGACAACAAAAATTATTCTAGTGGTTAGCAAATATTCATGAGAAGTCTATAAATGGTCAACAAAAGGTTTACAAAATCAATAAATGTTACCAGGTTGGGAACATGTACCAATGTTACCATGTAACAACATAAACTTGTTACTAGTCGGTAACATGTTTGGATGTTACCAAATTTGACAAAAAAATTCTTCCAATGGCGGAAAAGTCAATGAAAATTCCACAAATGGTCAAGAAGGGAATATAAAAATGGTACCAATTAAATTTGAACATATATGGATGTTACCCATCCGACAAAAAAACCTATTCTCGTTGACACAATGAAAAATTTTACGGGCCATCAATACAAGAATATCAATGATGGGCCTTGGATTAGGTGAGGTAGGTGGGTGAAAAGATAGCTCAACAACTGGTTTTAATGAAGTATGGTGCCCATGTCTTCTTCTACCATAAAAGTACCCTCGGGAAGAAAATTTTAATGGCTACCCATACCTCTTTTCAGAGAATTGAATGCAAGTTGTTGGTTGGTGAGGTAGGTGGGTTAAAATATAGCTCAAAAACTGGTTTTAATGAAGTATGGTGCCCATGTCTTCCTCTACCATAAAATTACCCTCAAGAAGTAGATTTTTATGGATTCCCATACCTCTTTTTCAGATAATTGAATGTAAGTTGTGTTTTGGTGAGAAAATTCAAAGTTCTTTCTCTATATAATGTGATAAACCCCTCATTTAAAGAGGGAGACATTATGTAATGTAAAGGAACTTTGTCAAAAACTTCCAGCACTTTTGTGAGTTACAGGCCTCGAATTTGGGCATTTTGTAAAGGATTCTTTCCTTGTGCCTATATTATAATGGATTGTGCATCATTTTAAGCAATAAAATTGATGTTTTTTGGCTTTTATTTCCCTAGCTTTAGTTGTATTTCCTTCTTTTCCTCTTCCTTACATTTGCAGGTATATTATGCATATTGTGTTCTTTTGTAGGATTCAAATTCATTGTGCTCCATGAAATTGGAGGTTTGAATGTGTTCTTTGAAATGTGGCACTTTTTTCTACCCTCTTCTACCTCATTTTCTTCCATTTTCATTCACTTGGAATCTCTCCACTCCCTTATTTTGGTGTTATCACCACCTTTAGTTTAAGACTTTGATTTTATACTTCTTTCTCTTCCCTAGTCCCTTGCAATTCTAGGTTAGTGTCATCATAGTTGCATTTCCCTTTCTAGGAGTAGTTGTTAGCATTAGGAATAGGTATAGGAACCAGCCTTCTCTAGAGGTTTGTTTCAATTGGAGGGTCACATACCTTGAGAAAATTCCATGCTATAAAATTGCACTAATTTCCCAGACAACTCACTTGCAAGTATTCAAAGGGTGCTGTAATTTTGCACTAATAGTCATCAATGACCCATGGAATCCTTGGTGGTTGAATGACTACTATGTGCTCATACACCCAATAGTATAATAAGAAACCAATGTCCATTCTTGATCTCTTCCCTACCCTATACATGGAAAGATCATGGTAAACCTGAGCTAACAAAGAAGTCCCAAAATAAAATATTGTCTGGTGATCCACAATATCTGCCACTACACCAGCTAGTGCCCATGGAAATTGAGCTCCACCAAATTTTAGCAATGCATAACAACACACAACCATTATCACCTTACATATCAATTAGTTATGTGGCGACCTAGCCTCATACCTCAACTCATATGAGAAATTCCCTAAGGAAAACTTGATGTGGGGTGCATCGGCTCTAAATAGCCGCGTCAACACTACTAATATGTTGTCACTGGTAATGGGAACTATCTTCTCCCCTTGTATAGGTAATCTTAGGATCCTATACACATCCTTCAAGGTGATGGTCATCTCCCATGTCCTAAACCAAAAAGTACCAGTTTGCTTATCCCATCTCTCTACTAAAATGATCATCAACCCCACATCCCATGGTATCCTCTGATAATATCTGAAGCCACCTAACCCCACTATGGCCAAGTGATCCCACTCGGAATCTGTCACATCTCTAATCTTCTCATATATAGAAGGCACACAGTCTCTTAAATATAAGGTCTCTTTGGCCTATAATCACAAACAAAACATGAAAAACATCCTATCCTTAATCCAAAATCCAATCAAAATTCAATTTAATCCTAATCAAATATAATCTAACCCTAGTCGATGTCATTCTTAACTTGGGTCAACGTGTTTCATGTTTGATTTTCTTGCCTTAGAGCCTAGTCGACATCGACCTACCTAGGTTGCCGCCAACCACCCTTGGCGTCATCTATTTTTTCTAAAAAATGCAAAAAAATAAAATAAATAACAACAAAATTAAACCAAAAACAAGCTTGAGTTTTGTTACTCACCATCCTCCGCACCCTCTGACGTTTCCTTGCAGCTCCTGTGGCCTCCATTTCTCAGCTTTCTCTTTAATCACTCTAATCTCTCTTGTTAATTTTGCACATGAATATGAGCATCTTCATTCGACCCCCACTTATATAGCCACCAATACTTGGTCTCTTTCACCCCCTTAGGTCATCATCAATCAACTTTAGTCACTCACAACTAGCCTTGGTAGCCTTCGCTTTGGCTTTCCTGATATTTTTTATGACCTCTTCTTGGGAATTCTTCAAGTCCAACTTTGTGACCATCTTTATTTTCCCTTTAAGGCATTCTATTTCAATATTCTAATCCTATCCTTTTGTGATCTCGAAGTCCACTTTCATGGCCATACTTATCCCCTCTTCGGGAATTTTATTTTTCAATCCTATTCAATTTGCGCACAAATTCCACCTTCATGGCCATACTTATCTTCCCCTAGGGAATATTATTTCATTACCCACCTTTTTGGTCTTCTCTCGTGTCCTATGTTGGGGCTTCATTTTATTTCCATCATTATCCTTTATGGATGCATAATTATTTTTCCTTGATTCCTCGTGTACGAAAGGATTTTCGTATAATTTTACATTTAGTTGTGCATACTTTGATGCTTTCTATGATCCCATGATCATTTTGTCTTGCATCCGTATGAGATATTTCCCATTGGATTCTCTCCATTTTACAATTATTTTCACCCATTCGCTATCCCGTAGAGCATTGTCTTTGTCTCCATTGTGAGCACTATTTTCCCTCTGCCGATGTGATATTGGAGTCACCGCCATGGTTTTCATTTTTATTACGATCCTTTTTCTTTGGGTATTTTCCCTTACACTATCCTTTTACCCATCTTTCTTCACCCACCCACCTTCATCATCTACCTTTTTCAAACGTGTCATCAATTTCCTCTCGGCATCATAAATCCCCCATTTAAGGGGAGCTCATCATCATACCTTTTTTCTCTCATTATTTTTGTCTCATGGCTTGCTATCACAAACCACTCAACAAAAAGGGGAAAATGCAAACACCTAAAATCAATATCTCTACCCTTTTACGCCAATGTGCACATATTTTTATTAGGATCCTATCTAGGTCTCTCTTTAATTAAATACATCCTCTTAATTTAATTAAAATGTTCATCCCATCACCTTTAATTAATTTAATTAATTAACCCCTATTAATTAATCAATTGGTATCCACATCATATCATGCCCTAATCTACTTTCTATTTAGGATGCTTTTATCCTAAATCCCTATCTTACATTTTTTCCTAGCTTTCTTCCTATCTATTTTTATGCCCTAACTACCCATGATTTATCCCCAAGCAATCTAATCCCACAAAATTCTTTAAAGCACCCTTCCAACTCTTAAAAACAAAAATCACACCAAAAACACAAAAATATTGCCCATTAGGGAAACTTTCCCCGTGGTCGGCGGCGACCCATCCCAGTCATCATCGACCCTATAAAACTAAGTTAAATCCTTCCAAAAAGGGATTAGAAATCATATGCATGTGAATTTTGGAGCTTCCTCGTGACTTGTGAACTCTCCCTCATGCCTGAGTGTTCCTACAAAGCCACAGACCTCCCAAACCTCCATTGAACGTGCTTACATCACTCATGATCATCCTTTATGAGATTATCATTGTTTTTGTATTTCTTTAATCATCTTTTTATCATATTATCATTTCTCTTCTTGTAGCTAACATTTTGCAAGTATAGAGCATTTTCTCGCAATAGTCATAACTCCCTCAACAACCTTCCATTTTAGCTCCTTTGCTTGCAAGTTTCCTTTTTCATCCATTTATCCTCACCTTATCACGCCTCTTTCACCATCAACCAAGGTCATGTTCATCTAATAACCTATAGCAATCATTACTTTATGTCCTTTTCTCTATCTTTCTGTCTCAGAGATCATTCTACATGTCATCCTCCAAAGATCCATAGGCCTTTTTCATCCACCAACTTGCACTCGGACCTTACAAGTCTACATACTTCACTCACAGTTCAAATCCACTCTCCTAGGTTGTCATTGACTTGTCATGCATAGTATGGGTCATTTTCGACCCAGATCAGGTAACCTTTCATTTACATTTATTCCAATCAAATAAACTTTTATATCATATCTTAATTATTCTTAGATTCATCAATACTTTTGTTTCTATATGTTATATATTGTTTTATCCTTTATTTCAATCTTTCTTTAAAACAGGGGTTGACATCTGCCAAGGAAGTTAATCACTTCTTGGGTCTACATCATCGGGAAGCCCCCACATAAATCTATCTAATCAATCTTGTTTCAGTTTATCTTATTTACAGGTCATCAGCTACAACGAGGATCCATCATCACTTTGCACCCATCATCCATCACATCACATTAGAGGTACTATAAACCCTCCATGTTATGATTTTCTAGTTTTTGTCAATAGCTAGTTCATTTGATTAGGAATGAAGAAAAATTTCCAAAACTATCATAGAATCAATGGACATAATGAAAATGACTGCTATGTTATACAACATATAACTAAACATATGGAGAATCGGGATTTATATCATTCACTACACAACACTCTATTGCATCCACATGGTCTCCTAAATCTTCTCCTTCTGCTTCTAGTCACGAGCCACCTAAACAACCACCTATGACATCATCAAGTCAACATAATCAACTATCTATCAAAATTATTTACAACCTCCTCCTACTAAGTCATTTATTATATTACCAAGTCAACCTAAACAACCTCCTTTAAAACTCAGTGCAACTTGGCCTCCTCTCAAGTATAAGATCCAACCAATTACTTTTGTCAAAGTAACTAATCCTCCTACTAGTGGTCATGACACATTACAAATTCCACCACAATCACATGTTCCTATTGTTACTTTTGCCAACCATGCTTCCACCGCTAAATGCAAACTTGGTCTTTGGTAGATGATGATCTTCTCGATGGCTTTACATGATCTTTTTACACACACTTGGGGGGCATAACATCTAACACATACCCCCACGATATTAGTATTAGAAAATCTATCATCTTTGCATTATATTACATCAATCTCCTCGCATAGGCATAATCATCACACATTATAGCATCATCATTTCCCAATTACACTCTTATGCTTCAGTTCACACTTGATTTGAGGGTATACTATACGTGAACCCCACACACTACACAATAGGTACTACACATTGTTTTTCTTCACACATTTCATGTCACGTATCTTACATCATACACTCTACATTTATTCTACATCATTTTGACCATTTTTCATTTACACATCATACATCATACTAGTCTTCATCATACATGTGTCACACTACTATTTTCCTTACATATAACATTACATATTATTCAACCTACATACTACATAACACACATCTCTACATTACTAGTCTACCTACACACATTACATTACTACACACTACACATCATATGGTTTTCTATTATCACCATGCATAATACATCACCTTCTACATGTTGCACTCATTACCCTATGACGCACCTTAATTCCTTAGTCCATACTCAACCGCAGAGGATTTATAAATCAAATGGACCTTATCAAAATTATACGTTCATCATTCGACCTCTCATCCTGTGACATGCCTAGGTTAGTGGCATATGCTTTAGGCTAAATGGTTACCTATTCCTTCATCTTGTAGTGGTATACGATTTAGGCTACATCACCACTCCCTACTATTCATCTTGTAGTGGTATACACTTTAGGCTACATCACCACTCCCTACTATTCATCTTGTAGTGGTATACGCTTTAGGCTACATCACCACTCCCTACTATTCATCTTGTAGTGATATACGCGTTAGGCTAAATCATCACTCCTTTATTCATCTTTTCATCATATATGCTTGATTATAGGGTTGATGACACATCATTTCTAGGTTGCATATCATCAACATACATACACACTCATCACAGCGTGTTAGACACAACATACACTTCGACCATTTCCTGATGACACACTCTCATTTACGGTTCATTCTTAATCTGTTGATGGAGAAAACAAATGAACCTCATTGCATAAATTTCCATTCACTCGAGGGGGCATGTGGATCATATCATTCCATCTTGTATTCCATTTCACCCATCCACGAACATGTTGCATATCTTGGTTTTTTTATTCTTGTTTACATTTTTTTGTATATGGTCATCTTATTACACATTCTAGTTAGATATCTTGTATGTAATTTATCTATACAACACACACATGTGCATTCATGCCTTTGCTTAGTTTTGATCATAGATACATGTATTTTACAGCAATATAGATGCTCACCTTCTACCCATCCTATATTGGTCACCTGGGGAATCCACATTCGTCTCTCACAAAGTGCTATTATTTCATTTGGTACTCAACACTCTATATTATATGGCTAGACATGTTTTTGACATATTGGTTATCTTTCTAACATACTATCAAGTGCTTCATGTACAACATTTGTTTCTGGGGATTACTTGTTTCCATGGCTATCAATTTTTGTACTTATTTGTTCTTGTTTTCTCTTATATGCGGGCCTTGCACTATGTTTGGTGTGTGCACACTTTTTTGTATGCAGCAATGATGGCCTTGTGTGTCTTGTGACATCATGAGTGATGTCCCATGTTTACAGCCCACTTTATGCAACTTACTTTTTCTTCTTGTGTGTTTACATTACTATAATTCTTGGTATATTTTACACTATTTGTGTAGCTTATACATTACTATATACATGCATGCTTGTTCATACTAACACTTTTCTTTAGGCTAGAATCTTGTTGTTCAATGCCCTTGGTTTCTACCAAGCACTTTCCCTTCCCCCTGCAGGCGGGGTTTATAGTTCATGTCATCACCCCTATTTTGGGGCGCATTCTCCTATCGGTGACATTGCATGCACCCCCAAAGATGGGGGAATCACTTGGGGTTTTAAATTTTACACAATGCTTCTACACCAGTTTAGTTTCTGCCCTTGGCATTATGGGTTATACAGTGAGTGGGTTCATACCAGTCTACAAACCCTATACACATCTGCTTTTATAGGACATGGTTGTCCTTAGAATTTTGGGGAGTAGTTAAAGGTTGGAGGATATGAAAAAATTCCTCCTATACTTCTTCGACCAATTGTGTTGGATCACCCAAAAAAACTAGGAAGTACAAAATATCTCCACACATGCTCAAGGAAGCAGTTAAAGGTTGGAGGATACAGTGGAATTCCTCCCTATACTTCTTTGGCCTATGGCGTCGGATCGCCCAAAAAACCAAGGATAAGATATCCTTTTTCTACGCCATTTTATTTCATCATGGATCAGGTGCACATATTCCTTTTACACTTTTCATACTTTCATTTCAGTCTTTTCATTACTATATACATGTGTTTTTACATATACATGCATATTTGACTTCTTGATCATCTTCTCCTTGCAGGTCTAACCATATGAGAAGCAAGCAGTCAACAACAACAATGGTGTCAATAACAACATTTTATGGTAACACACACCATACTAACCATGCAGGTACATTACACACATTGGTAATTGCACATGCATTTCCACCCTAGGTTCACTCTCATCACTTTTTTATGCTTTTACATCTTTAGTTTCCACACTCCATCATATTTTTGTCACTCCACGCTTTTTCTAGTCCTTTGGTGTGTTTTCTACATCACTCTACATGGACATCAGGTACACATCTCTATCTACTTTATGTTACTAAGATTTCCGCTCACCAACATAAAGTGGGGGAAAATGTAGACACTAAATCACACACTTTAGGCATTATTTAGTCCCGTTTTATACTACTATTTATATGGTTTTTGAGTGAAGAAAGTACTAATCAACCCCATCTTTTGGCCATTTTATTTTTCTATCTATTTTCATTCATGATCTTCACCGAGATACTTTCCCGAGTCTATTTTTATCGTTACGTGCTATTTTGCACTTGACTTGGCACCGACAGTGCCCTAGTCCCAGTCGGGGCACCCTGATCCTTTTAACACTTTCCCGCCACTTTTTGGGCACTTTCTAGCCATTTAAACATTCTATATTTTTGGTGGTTGGCCTCTTTGGGGTTAATTACAAAATTAGAACAATAAAATCATATAAATATAAAGTTATGAGACCATAATTAGGGATCAAACACTAGTCACTACTATCATCCACCTAGAGTTGCATCCATCAAAGGCATCTAAAGCTCATTTACATCCATCTAGATCCATCACAAAGGCACAAGGCTGGTTCATCTGCATCACACAAGCATATGCATGAAGTTTATTTTATTTCATCCACCATTTTATTACATTTTCTACACATAGTTATTGCTCGATACTTTCAAAAAGTGCGGGCTAGCACAAGAGAAACCTAGGGCATGATCACACACACACACACATAGAACTACATTGGGTCTGAGATGTAGTGCAATGCTCAGTTAGTAATTCCACCATTGTGGCCATTGAGGAAATCCAACCCCTTCATTTACATTTTTTCTTTTTTAGGGTTTGATGCTTGTTTTGGGGTCTTATAGGTCTATTCTTCATCACTTGATCATTGGTGACATTTGGCACAAAGTAGCCATTACATGGAATAGGAAGCAAGGACTTCACATCATCATCCAACCCTATAAATCTGGTTTTTGGACCTTCTACATAGAGTAGGGCACCTAAAACACATATTAGGGTGCCCACAGTGCCTTGATCCTCTCTCGGGTGCCCAGGTCCACTCATTTCTTAGATATGTTCTTTTTAGTATTTTTGCATGTTTGTTCCTGCTTCTAGAATATTTAGTTTATTTTATGACACAGTTGAGATCATTCTCGTGAATCATCTAAGCTCCTTCCAACCCTTTAGGGTTTCATATTTTCATTACTTTAGTTTCTTGGGTCACTTTCTATATTTATTCATTACATTTATTTACTATTATTTATAGTTGTTCCTAGTTATATTAACTTATTAAAACCCTCATTTTAGTTAATCACCCGTTAGCATGTTAGAAAGATAAAAAGTATGTCAAAGTATGTATAATCGATAATGTAAAATGTTAAGTTGAAATGAAATTACAACACCTCGTAGCATATGAAAATGGATGCCCCTAGGAGCCTCTATGGGACTAGGAATAAGTATTGCACCAAACATCCATGTTACATGTATAGATCTATAGAATTTTTCATCACAACTAGAAAGGCAAGTGAACGTGCATGTGTGTATGATAAAGATAATGAAATACAAGATATTTATCTAGCATGTGTAATAAAGTGAACATGTAACAAGTAAAAGAAAGAAAGATTAAATGTAACCATGATATACGGTATATGTTGTGGATGGTGAGGAATGGAATGCAAATTTAATGATAGGAGTAGTCAAGAATGAACCGTAAATGAGATTGTGTCATCGAAATAGGTTTGACATAGGGATGGTGTGCTAGGATGCACAATGATTTAGCCTAAATCGTATATCACGAGATGAATGAGTAAGATGCTAGCAAGCTTGATGATGTAGCAAAGGCATACATCACAAAATATATGGATGGAATGCTAGAAAAAGCGATGATGTAGCACAAATCGTATATCACGAAATGTGTGGATGGATGGCTATAAAACATGATGATGTAGAACAAAGCGTATATCATGAAATGTATGGATGGAAGGATATAAAACATGATGATGTAGTAGAAAGCATATAACACTACATATGTGAATAAGGTGATGGCTAAAAATGTCGCATAGTATGATAAAAAAATTGATTGATTGATTGCGAAGAACAAAGTGTAGAATGATGCAATTTTGATGAGGTGAGGTTTAATTTTGATTTGGTCCCTCGAAAATTGAGTATGAACCGTGGGACTAGAGTCTGTCTTCGAGTAATGAGTGTAGCGCGTATAAGTGGATACGTGAAATTTGTAAAATGTATAGTAGATGGGGTGATGATAAAAATGTCATAGGTCTGTGATGTGTATAGCGTATAATGTGTAATGTGGAATGTGCAATGTCTAAGTGTAGTATGTAATGCAAGATGTGTAGATTGTAAAAATGTATAATGATGTAGTTGTTAGGAAATAAGAGATAAAATATGCGAAATAATCCCTCACGAATCGCAATAGTAGAAACTAATATGCGAGAAATTATTACAGATCTGAAATAAAGTGCGAGAATAAATAACACAACACGAGAGAGACAAGATTTAATGTGGTTCACCCAATTTGGGCTACGTCCACCAAGAATCACTTGCTCATATTTTATTACAAGCCACCACTCTCTTAATACAATACCCAGATCCGTTTGGAGCTATGCTCAACAAACTCTACAGAATTCACAGCCGAATTCAAAGCACATCTGCAATGTTCTTCATCCCTCTATCATATGCATAAAACCATATAAATAGACAACTACTTAAGTAGTTTTACAAAATCTATGGGTATCAAAACCATGGGCAAAACCCGTCCCATAAACCTATGGGTCAAAAATCTTGCCCATATGAGAAGAGCACGTTTCCCGATATGTCGGGTGCATTTTTTCGAGGCCAAAAAAATTATGCCTAAAAAAAAAAATTCGGGAACCCTTGCTCTGGGGGCTGCCGCCCGGCCTGCTCGGGGCACTGGCCCGGCCCCAAACCTCGGCGAGGATACATGAAAAGTGTACAGTACTCTTAGTGTACAGTCTTCAACACTTTCACACATGAAAACAAGCTCCACAACCTAACAGTAGTGTGTAGTATGTGTGCAATGTATGGGTGTACAAATCATAAAGTGATGATAATGCATAATAGATGACAGATGAGAATGATGTATATGTACAAAAGTGCATAATGCACGAAGATGTGTAATGTGTAGTGTCTATTGTAAGATGTGTAGAGTATATAAGTGTGGATGATGTGAAATGTATAAGAATGTAATGTGGTGAATGTGTACTATGTATAAGTGTATAAAGCACAAAGTGCGGATGATACAGAGTAGGTGGAAGATTGTGTATGTAGAAAAGTGTATGATGTGTGAAGATGTGAGGTGTATTGTTAAAGTTGCAGTGTGTGAGGTTCATGTATATAGGATTCCCTCAATAGTCAAGTGTGAACCAAAGCATGAGAGTGTGTCATAGGGTAGTGAAAGTACAAGCGTGAATGAAGATGAATATGCTAAAGTTGAGGTGTAAAATGATGCAAACATAAGACACGTGTTGATGGGGAGTATAAATGTAATTCCCTCCAAGTGTTTTCGGATGAAGAGCACAATCATGTAATGTCATCTTGGAGATTGTCGGTATCATGGTCAAATCCAAATGGGGTAGCATCAAAGACCTGGTAAGCAATAGTATTGAGTTGATCATGTAAAGAGCCATTGAGGCATAGGTTGTACATGCCCATAACATATTCCTCATCAGTGAAAGGAGGTAATGGGCATCCGTGTGCATACCAGTGAGTGATATTTTGTGTATAGCCAAGAAAGGAGTTATTGCAAATGAACACACAACCAAAGGGCATAGGAAATGAGATATCAATATGATTAGGGTCTAATGTGCCCCCTATGTAGGTGAGCCAAGACTGCCCTAATGTGAGTGGAGAAGAGTGAGGAGTGCACGCAAGGTAGACTGTGAGATGGAAGACACACAAACCATAAGCAACAGTGATAGTGATGAATCCATAATATAGATGAGGATCATGAGTTGGAGGATAAAGGTCCTCGAAAGTGAAACCTAGCCGAGTCAGCCCATCATGTGAACATATGGTGACATCGCAAGTAGGATCAAATGGAATGTGCTCCCAATAAGAATCATTCATGAAAAGTGTGCATGTGAAAGGAGGTTATACTGATAGAGGTGGCATATGAGAAGGTGGAGGAACTGGAGTGACATTCGATGTAGGGACATGACCACGATAAAGAACCATAACAATTGAGTAGAAGGGGGTGTAGATATAGGCTGGTACAGAATATAACATGCAAATTGAACCTTAAGTGGTGAAAAATGATTTGGAGTATCCATGGGCTGCGGTTCATCAATAGTATCGAGTTATTAGAATAGGAAGTGTAGTATTTGGATCATGGTCGCAATATTTGTATGGATAATGGTCACGAAAAACAATATATTCAATTCCCTCATGTAGAAACTTAACACAATGATGCATTGTAGAGTGAACTACTTGCATGGCATGAAGCCATCGCCTACCAAGTAAAATGTTGTATGAAATGGGGAATTCAATGACAAATAAAATCGTGTTGAGATTTTTTGGTCCAACTGTAATAGTTAGAGTAATGTGACATAAGCTTGGATGAACATAGCCAAAGCATATGCATAAAGATAAATACATAATGGACTAATATTAGTAGTGAAAGATTGATCTTTTCAAGGAATGACATGGGACAAAGATTGAGTTCAGATCCATTATCAATTAAAGTACACTTGACACCCACATTGTAAATGTGAATCATGATGTGCAATGTTGGGTCATTGTAAAAAATAGTGAGATCAACATGAGGATTAGATGGGAAAACAATATGCTGAGAGAAGGCATCTACAAATCTTTGATAGACCAGATCTTGATGCATATTGGCAAGTATGCAAGTGGTAGCTAGGATATTTTTGACTTTTTCTCATAATTCATGGTTAATGAGCAAGAAGTCAATAATAAAGATGCTCATGATGGCAAGACCCTAGAATGATTGGTAAAGAATGAGGTTCTTAGAAGCATGAAGATCGAGTTCGGGTTCACCAAAATGATTAAGCTGAAATATAAAATAAGAGCCTAATCTGAATGCTAGATTGTAGTAAAATAAATATGTAATGAAGTACAAAAATAAACCCAAGAAACTAAGCAACAAATAATGGAACCCTAATTGCAAAGAGAGGGTAAGAAGCCTTAGTTGGTTCGCAAGAGTGAAGTCTAGAATGGACCGAAAGTTCTAACCGAATGATAAGAAAGGAATAAGATTCACACAGAAGCCACTGGAAAATCTAGATTTGGAGGAACAAGATGGATTGGGGCACCTGGAGAGGGACAGGGGCGCCTTTGGGTGCCCTAGAAACATTTTTGAGCGCCTAGGGTTTGTAGAAATTCTCAGAAAACCTCCTTTGAGGTGTCACAAGGTGTTCGCTTGTAGTCTCTCATTTGGTCACTCGAGGTCACATGAAGATCACCGAGGTCACTTTGGAAACTCCGCAATAAATAATAGAAATGCAAAACCCTCAAATAGACATCAAATCCTAAAAAAGAAAGATGCAAAATGAGGGGTCGATTTTCCTCAGTTGTCATAATGGTGAACTTATGACTGAGCACTTTGCACTACATCTCAAACCCAATGTAGTTGTGTGTGTATGTGCGGAATTGTGCCCTAGGTTGCTCTTGTGCGTGTCGCACTTGGATAGCGAGTAAGTAGCTAGATGTAGAATGTAGTAAATGTGTGCATGGAATAGAATGAACTTCCCTCCTATGAAGTGTGATGCAGAAAACCAGCCCTTGTGTCCCTTGTGATGAAGTTAGATGGATGCAATGATGAGTCATTAGATGCCTTGATGGATCTGACCTTAGGTGGTGATAGATAATTTTTAGTGCTTGGTGCTTGGTCCCTTATTATGATCACATAACTTTATATTTATATGATTTCTTCACTTGAATTTCGTAATTAACCCTGGAAAGGCCGACTACCAAAAAGATAAGATGCTTAAACAACTAGAAAGGACCCATAAAGTGTGAGTAAAGTACAAAGGGGACATGAGCGCCCAAAGGGGACGAGGGCGCTGGCGGCTAGCGTCCTGCTAGTCGTTGGTGTCGAGGATGACAAATGCCAAAGAATAAAAAGGCGGCCCGAGCAAGTAAGGGTGTAAGACTAAAGTAGCAATATAAATAAAAGAAAGGTTTGCGCATACTTTTATTGCAATAAATCTTGTTTTGTGACACATCTTCCTGTCTTAGCTCGTTTTATCTGCGACCCCGCCTCTCTTTTACTTAATGCATTTTGTTGTGCATGTATTTCATTTTGTTGTGTTTCATGTGAGAAGCAGATGTGGAATGTCGTTCGGGTTTGTGTCACTTATGTTTGGCCTCCCCTTCTCCATTTCCTTCTATCTTCTCCCTCATTAGAACATTTTCACTCTTTTTTGGTGCTATCACCTCCTTTTAGCTTAGGATTATTTTTTTGCATCTTTTTATCCCTCTCTCTCTCTCTCTGGTCCCTTGGAATGGTTAGTCTAGGATTAGTTAGTTGTATTTCCTTCTTTAGGAGTAGTGTTAGCATTAGAACTAGGTAGAGGAAGTCGACCTTCTCCAGGAGGTCCATCTCAAGTAGCAAGTCCCACAACTTGAGAGATGGTCCTATGTTAGCAAAAAGTAGGGATTTGTAATGTGCAAATCACGGTGGTGCTACTTTTTGACATAACTTGAATTACATGAGGTGCTTGCGTGTATAAAAGTGTTAAGCAAAGATAAGTTTATATTTCTAACGATATTGTTATGATACTTAAGCTTGTAAATCCTTTTCGCAAGGACCTTAACACATAAACTTGTAGATTAAAAGATGATTTGTAAGGGCAACCATTTCTTGGTTGATATTACTATGTTTGAAGGTGACGATTCCTTCTTCCACAACCACTTTAATACACCTTGGTTTTGTCTAAAGCCCTTCGTTTTGCACATTATGGAAACGGGCCCCTGAGTTTTCCAATATTTGAGAGCTTTACCACTATATGTTTCCATTAGGACATGTTAGAATTGATGAGAATAAAGGCATGTGTGGCAACAAGTGTGTGATAGAGAAGACCATATTAGAGGTTGTAATCGATAGGTAATCGTCACTCACAAGGTATGTATAGTCACCACTTTGGATTCTTGTCGCCACTTCACAATTTTTCGTCAATTCCAAACAATAATGTTTTATTTCATAAACCAACCAAAATTTAATCAAATGTGCCCATCAAATTGATGAGCAACGAGAAAAGAAGAGGGGAGAAGAAATAGGAGAGAAAGGAATAACAATAATTATTTATAAAACGCTAAGTAATAAATATCAAATGGTAGGAAGAATTGTTAAGGTTAATGAGATTGAGGCGTGGAGATGAAGAAAAAGTGAGCAAATGTGGTTGTGAAGATCCCGGCAAAACAAGATGAAAGTGACCATCAATGACTTGTCAAGTAAATGTTAAATGTTGTCGTGTGTCGCTCCTTTTTGCGGGATTTCAACTATTCCATTTAATTCCCAAATAGAGTCCCCCAAAACCAATCATGTATTTAAACCAACAAACTAAAAGCTTCCCTTACTCTTCCCGTCAATTCACGATAACGTGAAATCAAATATACGCCGGCCATCGTATAATGAAACTCGTGACTGAATCGAAGAATGTCACTTTCATGATATAATTGTCGAACGCAGGAAACAGACGTGAAGCGGCTCGCACCCCCAGAAAGAAACACGACCAGATTATATATACATTATATATATATCCCACTCCAGATTATATGTAGATTACCTAGCAATCACGCATAAGAACATGTAGAGGGTTTTATTTTGGGTCCGTGGGAATCCTTGACAGAAAGAAAACACGGTTGGAGAAAAGAATGGTGGCACTGGCACAGGCCTGGCACTAGCGATGTTTCTTGTGACCTGAGTTAAAGAAGAGAATTCAAGAATGGCAACAACGTTAATGCTGTGGGACGAAAACGGTGCTTCGGGAGGTTCGAACCCTGGGCGCGGTGATAACAAGGATTGCGTGAAGGTCATGAAGAAGGCGAAGGTCAACGGCGGAGCGCAGAAGAAGCAGCCTCAGAGAGGGCTTGGCGTGGCGCAGCTTGAACGGCTGAGATTGCAGGAGCAGAAGAAGAAGCTGCAGGAAGACACGGTAATGGCGGCTTCTGTTTCTACGAATACTCGTATGCCATACGTATCGCCATATACATATGGAAGGCCGCCTCATGGAGAAAGGGCTTATTCTTTTCTCAGGCATCATCATCCCAAATACTTGTCTGCGTGTTCTTCGAATAGGAATATGTTTGGTTCGCCACAGGTCGCGTGTTCGAATCACGGGAGAAGCATTTTAAGCGCCGAGCCTGCGGCTCAATTGGCGCCTTCTTATGCTTCGCTTCTTCAGAAGTATAGGTTTTGCAACTCGGAGGACCAGCCTTTCATGGCCGCCGGCGGAGTCTGTAGTAACAGTAATACTCATCTTGCTGGTATGTTTGGAAGTTTTGAAGAGGACAGTAGGTTTAGGGGCTTAACGTCGCATAATATGTATCCTTACGGCGGCCGTCCCTTTCAAAGCGTCCATAAAGAGGCAAAATCCTTCATTTATGATGGTCAATTTGCCCAAATATCTCCTCGCGGGCCTTTTCTACAAAGTGTTCCGGTTGCGAAGGTATGCATGACAGCCTTAGCTGCTTCTTTCTGTTTTGTCTCTGCATTTCGCTTCAAGGTTTAATACATAATTGCTTTCCCGGTAGCGAAAAATAATTTCTGAGACGGTTTGACAATCCTGGTTTGTGCTGCATTTTTTCCTTCTCGACTAACTGTACAATTACTGAAACAAGTTTTATCCGTGAAAATACAGTGTCTCGTCGAGTTTTTCTAAAGGAAGAGTTTATTATAACCTATTACCTAAATCTTCTTTACCTCCAAAAATCTAGCAAAAAAATTTAATTTGCGGCTACATATTTTTGTGTCTGGATCTAGCTTTTTACTGGTTGTTTGCTACAGATTTAGGTACTATAAAGAATAGTTAAGTAGTGCCGTTTTTTTGAGTAAATAATACCGTCTCTGGTCACATACCGGCTGCAGATTGTGTCAAAAGAGTTTATTAGCCATATCTTCTTTGGCGCTGTAAATTTTACTACAGTAATTTAAACTTATTGTGAGTAATTGTGTAGTGAAATATTTGTTTGCGGAAGCCGAAAATAATGCATTCTCTGGTTATGCACTACCTGAAGATTTTGTATGCGAAGAGTTTGTGACCTAGATCTTGTTTGCCGCTGTAAATTTTGTCTGTAAATGATTTTGCAACGGAAATGTTTGCTCTCTTGCATAGCGATGTTTCTTCGAACGGATTTCGCTAGATTTATAGCAGTTATTGATAATTATTCTATACTTTCAAGCTTGTGAAAAAGTTCCAAAGCTCGGGATTTTCCACTGCAATACGGTCCCATATATTGTTCAGGCCCATAATTTACTAGGTAGTAGCACTGCTCACATTGTTAAGCGTGATTACTGCTCCAGCTATGAGTACATAGTAAATGTTGCCCTGCATTTTCTCTAGAAAGCTTGGTAAGCGTAAATATTATTCCAGAAATGTATGATTAGGAAGTCAAGAATATAACGGGACAAGGTTTGTTAATGGCAGGTTGGCGTCCCGCTGACAGTTGACAAGCCGAGGGAGCTCTCTTCTTTCCAAAATTTTCCCGATAATTCCAACTGGCCTGACACCGACGGGATTAAGGTAAGGAAAGCCCAAAAAAGCTGCATATATTCGTCGCATTCAAGATTATTTTCCGAATGTTCTGGGGATTTTAGCCATAAGCGGCAATAATCATTGTCATACGGAAGAATCAGTATTGGTCCTGTGTTGTTGTGCAGAATAATCCATGGTACGCAATGCAGCACAGCCAAAAAGATGCGTACAATTTAACGGCTGCATTGGACCTCAAACTGACCGCCGGGGAAAACAACTTTGTGACTGAGAAAAATACAGATCGTCCAGAGTATTCAAGCCTGCCCAGCCGTCGTCCGCACAATTTTCTGCGGTGAGATTCCCTTTCTTCCTCATTTTCCTCTCCAATAGACAAAAAAACATTTCTCTTTTCCCTTCGCAATATACAATATTATTTGAATCGAAGATCTGTGCGGAATTCCTTGCAGAAGCAGCGAAACAAGCCCCGTATTCTATCCACTAGAATCTTATAAGTCTTATCAGGATTTTTCGCTGAGAACAAAAACAAAGACAAAGGCCGCAAAAGACAGCGAAGCGAAGAAAACCTGCACGTAGAGGATTCGAAACAGGTCGCCGACATTCTTGCTTTGAAGCTTTGCACTACCTCCGCCAGCGTCCCCGATTCTGGAATCCACAGCTTACCGGAGACCGAAAGTATTTCTGACGATACGGTCTGTGAGATCCATGGCGGATTTCAGCAACAGGTAAACATTTCATATTACATAATTTCTGTTCTCAAAGGTGGTGGATCAAAGCACGTTTGAAATTCGAACATACAAAAATATAATTTTGTTTTCGTTTCCAGGGAAACATTGCAGAAGAAAAATGGCAGGCGCCGGTCCGTACCTTCATGTTTATGCCATTGCCAGGAAAGTTTGAAGCTGAAAAGTTAATCGATGAGGAATGCCCAACTTTGTTGGAGATAAGCAGCAACTCTGCTTCTGCTGCTTCTACCGATGCAGAAATTTGTCAGTCCTCCTCTTCCTTAGATCTATCCTTAAAGTTGGCAGTTTAGTTGCTATCCAAAATCTACAGAAACAAAAACAGGTTCAATCCAAATCTTTGCACATTTTCCATTTTTAGGGGCGAGTCAGGGGACCCTTTGCTGTCATGTTAATATTCAGCGTTACGGCAGGAAAACATTTTTTTAATCTGTTGCTGTTTGCAACCAACAATCCATCCCAATGAAACATGGTCGATTTATAATCCAGTTTGTGTAATTTGGTTCATACGGTTGACTTCTCGAAATTTTAAGAAGCAAAACAGTTTTATCGTGAAAGCAATTGTATCTGCATCAACGTCCCAGGGGATACGGCCTTGCATTCTTGGCATGGATTTGTTTTTACAGTACAATGAACGTGGTTTTGTGGAGAGTTTTTGGTTATTTCTTTATTAAGTCATTTTTCAGGTGGCTATAATTTATTCTATGAATTCCATTTTTATCTTAATTCCGCCACAATGCCAGCCCCTTCCGACATGGTTACGTTGGATTAAGCCAGTCTTAATAATTATCCGATCATATTAAATATTGTTCCATCATTTTTTTGATCTTGTGTATGAAGGGGTTACAACTTAACGAGGATGAAGATTTTTAGTGTCTGTAGCAGCATTTCAAGATTCACAACGAAAATTTGTTTTCATTTTTAACGAGATGTTTAATTTTGTATAGGTAAGTAGGTTATTCATTTGAAAACCCGTGTTTTGTTTTGTTTTTTGGAAATTATTGTTTAACGACCTTTTTCTATATTATATTTACTAATAATTATAAGCCATGCAATAGCTGATAATCTTTCTTCAATATGCTACAGTGAATATTGAAAATGTACAAAATAAATATCTGAGCTTCTTTCATTTACAAATATAAATTTTTAATATCAAACGTAAATATAATTATGTATTAATTTTATTATATTATTGATTTAAATTTTCAAATTTCTTATATAATTATATTTATTTTTGAAACATTTTTAATTTAATATATTAAGTTTTAAAATAAAATAATTAATTAAATAAATATTTGTAATATTTTTCTTCACCATTTTATATAAGTTCAATAAAACTCAATCATCAAATATGTACATTGAAATAAAGAAGTGGAGTCACATATTAAAAGGTCTATCATACTAAATATTTATTTACTTGATAGGTATAAGGATTGAATAATAAATTTCTTGAAACACTTTGTAAAATAATGTTAATATTTATTATCATATAAAAGTAGGTATATACTTTTCATTTGTATTGTTATAATTTATCACTTTTGAATTGTTGCACAATATGACACAATTCAATTTTTTTTTGTAGTTTATGTGAAACTAAATATTTTAAAAGAAATTTTAAGTAGATATATGGTCGATATTATTGGTCTAAATATTTTCCTAACCTACTTACCACCAGTTTTCTATTAAAAATTATCTTTTTTCTCTTGCTAAATGAAAAGGCAACTCATTGTTAAAAAAATTGTACTTTGGAGGATGCTTTTCTTGGCAACTAAGAGAGGAAATTAATCTTTGCTATCATTTTTTCTCATGTTCACGTGTTCATGCACATCCTATTGTGTAAGAAAGTCTCTATTCCATACATTAGTGTTGTCTTTGGTTTTTAGGCTAATTCATTTACCAATTTTTTAATCAAAGACAAGGATTTTAACATTTTTGTGTTGGTTCTTGGTTTTCATCTCACCATGGGTGCACTTTTCTGATTTCCCTTGGTAATCAATGGAAGTTTTTCATTCCATAATTTTCTATTGAAATTAAGTGTAGGTGGGTGAAGAAGCTTGTGGTGGATTCTTTTGTTATTGTGCATGTTTTTGCATATCTAAAGCTAATAATTTATAGTTTTTGCTACTTAATGCATGCTTTCTTTTGAAAACATGATAAACTAAGGGTATATTCATTTTACATGCATTGGTTATTGTCAAATTTATTTGGGTTCTGTGTAGCTCAAAACAAGTTTTACATTTCACAATTTTTATTTTTATTTTGTATATAAAATCCAAACCCTTTGTTATTGACATAACATATATGCCATGATTATATATATATTTTACATTATGTTTCAATAGAGAAATTCACTTACTAACATGCACATCACTTGACACATAGTGAGTATGTTTTATCTAAATTACATGTGCAAATAAAATAAGAATTTTGATCTAGAATTTGATTTTTGTAAACCAAGAAAAAAAAAGAATAAAAAAATACGAGTCTTTCCACAATAACACACATGTATAAAGAAAACAATCATGTTTAAT